>JARHVA010008172.1:330000-392500 GCA_037957365.1 Torreya grandis | reverse complement strand
CAAAACCAAACAAATCAATCCAGAGAGAGGCTCAAAATTAATACACAAACTTGAGTTTTTGTGAAATAAAAATAATTAAGATCTATATTTTTCATGTGTATTAGAACCTATAATAATTATTATCCAACCTTGATCCAATAATTTTTGGTGGATCTGATTTCAAAGGAACTTAACCTTTTTTTACACTTGTGTTCCCTTTTTAGCCTATAAAATTGATTCAAAATTGAGTTTTTAAAAATAGATAGAGTAGTCCTCTTGATAAACTAATGTTAGATAGTGATTTTTTTACCTTTAAACTTATACAGTAGCTTCATTTTATTTCTTATAAACATCTTTACTATTTTCAGTGATCCTATTTTTGAACCCTATTTATTCATAATTTGCGTAGTATAATAATTTTTAATGTAAAAACCCATTTGGAATGGTGAGTTATTTTAACTTTTAAATTGTTGTAGTTTACTTTTGTAGGTACTAATGGTATATTTTAGATAATAGATTGTGGATTAACTCCCAAAAATTATTTTATTCTTGTGGAAGCATTCTTTCCATCACTATTTTATAGATGATTTAATGACTTTGAGACTAGACTAAGATGTGAGCTAATCAAGTCTATTTGCATCAGGATTGAGCTTTTTCAGTTTTACATGAATGGTTAAATTTGATAAACATATCCATGGGTGGTATGGTGGTTATATGATATTTTGAGTAAAATTAGATCTTACTTGTTCTCTTAGTTTTACTGTACTTGAGGTCTTAGTTATAGTGTTTCCTTGTCATCAAATCATTAGTAGATTATGTTTATTACCATTGGGAATGAGCTTGAGTGCATATATCATTGGGATAAACTAAAATTTGCTACGTTTAATTATTCAATCTAAATGTATTGATGTAAACTAGTTTTAGTATAGTGAGCATAGTTTATTACAATGATCTTGTCAAACACATTAATGAATATTGCAGTCCAAGTTAAAGATGAGCAATGTTATAGCAAGTGATGTTTATTGATTATGTGTGAATCATTTTAATATTTATTTATTAGTATAAATGAGTTATAATATTCACATTATCTTTGTGTTCATGTAAATGGATGTGTTATTAGTTGGATTGTTCACTTGTTTAAAGATAGTGTTATACAAAAAAAAATGGTAGCATTTTTATGTGTTTTACTTGAGTTTTTTTGAGTTAAAATTTTGGGTGTTACAATATCAAAATTGATAAAGGAAGGATTAGGAATTATACTTGAATTATCTATTAAACTCCCTTACTCTTCTTCTAGGATATTAAAGATAACTTTGAAGTCTTCAACATTAGTTACTTTGTTCTTAGCAAAACTGACTAGGTGTAGAACCTCCTTATTGGTTATATATTTGGTTTCCTCTACCTCCTTCATAAAAATACCTATTTCATGAAGGAAGCTACCAAAATTAATATTGTTGACTAAATCACTAGTAGGACTAATCACTTGAATGCCCCTCATAGTTGCCAAAATTTCCTAGGCCTTTCTCTCATATCTTGTAAAAAGTCCCAACAATGCTTTCAACTGATTAAGCCAACTAAGAGAGGCATATCTTTTCATAATGACATAATTCAAGCACCATCCCACATCCATACCAAGAATTATATTAAAATGGTTAAAATAACTATTCCTTGAACATAAAATCAATAAATTCAACCTCTTTTTGAATTCTTTCATAAAGTGCCATAGCTTGGTGATTTTTACCTAGTTAGGAAGGGAAGCTACTCTAGAGGCTTGAATACTATATAAAATATTGTAAAACTTATTGGATACGCTATGCACATTAGCAATAATTTTATGAGGGGACTTGGTTATTTATATTTGTTTCTACCTTATCAATGTCTCCTTAGTAATATGGTGCATTAAGTTCAAGTCTATCCTTATAAAATTAACAAAATCATTGGATTTCTTAGTATATTATGTATGGTCCCCTAGGTTCTTCTTTATTTTATTTTCAACAAGAAAAATATTTTATCTCTAATCAAAATCCATATCCTTACCTATAACAAGGTGCACCATCTTCCTCTTCCTCACGCTCTAAATTATCCCACTCTTTTTATCAAACTTGGTAGAGATCATGGGAAATTCATTTACAACAAGATTTTGTTTTTCATCCCTAGCTTTTTTCTTCTCTTTCACCCATTGGGGAACTATGAGAATCCATGTTTCTTCAAATTGACTTAGGCCTTGAGATGAATAAGGTGGAGTAATAAGAGAAGGTTTATTTAATAGAGGAACTATTGAAGTATTAATTTGAGTGGGAAATAAAAGAGATTGTTGAATAATTCTCTTTCTTAGAGAAGGCTCTCTTCTTGGTGAGACCTTATCTATACACTTGACCAAAGTAGGGGTTCTCCCCATAGCCATTGTGGTTGAGGATACTAGTGAGGCTTGTGGAATGGTCAATTTTATTTGTTATAACTTTATTTTGGAAATTGGTGCACTCTAAGGATTAAAAATAGGCATAATTACCTAGTCTTCAAAATAGACCCTCTTCTCTGGGATCTTGATTAACTATCTATAATGAATTGATGAATCCTTAGGAGGAATAAATACAAAACCTTGACAAATAAAAAAAACAAGACTTACAAATGATAATTCAACATTGATATATGAAAAATACTAGGAGAGACTACCTTAATAATCCTTTAGCTTGGTTGTTATATGAGGACTTGTCACTCTCCCAAACTTAAGGCTTTGGCTTTCTCAAAATCTACCTCTTAATCATCTAGGTGAGTCTTTTAAATATTTCCTTGCTCTGATTATTTTTTTCCTCATAACCATCTTCTTCATCTTCATAATTCAGGTAATTAACCAATGATACTAGTTCTATTTCTTCTTCTACAAACAACACTACATAAGTTTCTCCTTCATTTTCTTTCTTAGCTTCCTCTAATTTTTCCCTTTCAAGAGACTTCTCAATAGAGATAGAGAAATAGTTATTATTTCTTCTAAATAGATACTCTCAATAAGAGTAGGAGAATCATTTATCTTTCAATAGTAGGTTATGGTTGGGGGAGTGGAAGGTGGAATATAAGGTGACATAACTAAAGGAAAAATATTGGAAGGAGGCATCATAAGATATGATGGTGAAGGAATGATAATAGTTTTTGTGGAGGTGGGATGAAAGGTTTTTGGAGGTGAAATGGTAGATGTACCATGAGTAAAGGTATCCTCACAAATGGATGTAAGTGATGAAGGGATAGCCATAGTAGATGTGGGAAAATTAGGTATAGTTAGAATGAAATATAAATAAGCTTATAATAAATCTAGAAGACTCAGTTCACATTTATTAAGGGGTTAAAAGAGTCATAAAAAAATTGCTCTTCCTTTCCTCACCTACAGAAGTTGTCAACCTATCTCTTGTAGTTTCTATGCCAAAAAATCAAGTGTCATAAGATGTTATCAAGGATGGGACTTAGGGACTTAAAAGATCCTTTATAATACACCTTTTAAGATGAGGATTATATTCTATTTAGACACTAGATTCAGTTTGTTGCTCATTTATAGGTTCTTGTAGATGAGGAGGACAATCTTATGGTTGAAATACATGAGGCTAGGATGGTGGACACCATTGATTCAATTTAATATCAGATTCATCCTCAGTGGCTTGAGGATTATACTATAATACATGATCCTAGACCATAGACATCAACTTATCCTTCATATTCTTCCATACAATCAAATCATTAGGTACATTCCAAAAGATGTGATTATGTTCATACTCCACATGCCCATAATAAACATGCACCTTGTTCTTATCCTAAATCTATTGAAGGTATCCTCTAACCCTTTTCCTTAGATCCCATTTTTTTAATAGTGATAATTTTGAATTTTAATTGGTTTGTATTTTATTGGCCTAGTTGAAATGTGATCTAACCCCATACTGAATTTGATCGATGCTCATGGGAGTATTAAAATAATAACACAAATGTCTCTAACCTATTTACTTATCAATCCCATTACAATTTTAAAAAAATTGTTTATTGTCCAAAAATCTTATCTAGAACATGGTGTATTAGTAATAATGGATAAGTCCTCATCCCTTCGATCTAAATGACAATAACATCTAGATAGAACAAGTAGTCTGCCCATTTGTGCAGTGTCCTCAGAATGTTATTGGATAACCTAGGCATAGATTTCCCATCGATTTCATGATATATTTTAGGGTAAAATTCATTGTATCAATTTTTAATTTCATACGTATATCTGTGAATGAACATAAATGAATGATCTTCACCAATTTTGTTAGCCACATATTCTTTTGAAGGTTGAAATATCTCACCATAGCTTTTGTAAAAAAATTTGATAAAAACATATACCAAATAAGACATCATGTAAAAACTACCATATGATGTCCTTTGGTTTAGAGATAACATTTGGGCTTTATCCTGGCATAGATAATTTCTCTTAGTATAACCAATTGATTAGAGGTAAATAAAATGTACAATAATGGAACCCACTCAACCTAAACATATGTGATACTTGGAAATCCATACAATCTATTTAATGGAGCCATTGTTATCCTAACCCCAAGTATAAATATAAATATGTATTTGGATGTAACAACCCCTTTATAATTCAATTTCTAGCCCTCGACAAGCCACTCTTTCAATTTCCCCTCTATAATGATTTTTTCAAGCCAGACATTAGTCAAATTTTGATTGTATCTTGTTTCAAGGGAAGGTAACCGAAGATACCTATTAAAATACCTACCTAAAATGTATGTAGCCACTTTTTCATTTTTCCTATTATATAAGTAATCACCAGAAAAGTTCCATTGAAAAATAAATCTTTGAGAACGTCTATGTATGGCATTACCTCTAGTTTTGTAATTTTTTATGAAGACCATGTGCCTTGATGGGTAACAAATCATCAATGTACTACTTGTGGGCTAGTGCAATTATGTCCTAAGCCAAATATGACATTACTAATTTTACCTCATCTCATAGTGCATAACAATGGTGGAATTTGAAATCTAAATCACTTTTCTTGAATAATATATCTATGAACTCAATCATACTAGCGAAAGCATATGAAGAAGGGACATTTACTGTTTGGAAGTTTATGCCATTATTGATATATATGTATGCATATGGTTTTGTCAACAATATTAGTATGAATTCAAAAAAACCAATGATAAATTAGGGCTTTTAAATGAATAAGATCTTGAATATGTAGTGTTCACTTGAGAAAAATGATCAAGTGAATTTTGATTTAGTGTAGATTTTACATATATCATTCACATGTTTAAAACATTGAATTTAATCATTTAAAATTAATGGAGATATGAAATTTTGGTTGAAAATCCCATTTCATTATGAAAATGCAAATCAAATTTAGTGGGTTCAATTACCTTACATATGGAAAAACTTCATTGACTATAAATGTTCAGCCATTAACTTTGAGAAGGATGTCAATGATGATTACTATATACTCAAGGTCAATTCCTCTAGATGATGATAGATGACAACTTTTCATTAATATATGGATTCATACCTTTCAATTCAATTGAACCTTCCATGGTTGTAAGTTGATGAGGTCATGCCACTTGTTGAGATATTAAAGGCCTAGAGATAATGAAAGTTTGGAGCATTAGACCATAGACTAAATAACTTATTAATCATTTGTGAGCTTGTTTTATTGAAGGGATTCCAAGTGTCATACGTTTAGGGATCTACAAGTACCAAAACATGAGATGCAAAGACTTAAAACTTTAAACCTTATGATTAACTAATAAATTTCCATGTCACTAATTTGTGCATGTTTCAAAGGTATCTCTTAAGAGACACCTTGAAGATACACTTTAATGTATAAAAAGACACTTCAAGGTATCAACCATTAGTGCCTTAAAATTAAATAAAAATTACACTCCTATGTATGTTGAATGTATCTCCTAGGAGACACCTTAAACATTCCATAGAATGGATGACAATGTCCTTTGAGGTATTTTTTACAATCTCATTTTAATGAAGGGATGCTAAGTGTCATACTTTTAGGGTTTTGAGAGAATCAAAATATAGAGTGAAAAGATTTTTAACTTTATCAAATAACGTTTAAAACATTTGTAATAACTTTATGGGTAAATTAAAATTATCTCCTAGGAGATATCTTGAAGGTACCTTTGAAGTTATTACAAAGCCATTCAAATAGTGCCTTTAGGATGAAGGAAAAATGTACATTCTCTTGATATTGTTCTTATGCACCAACTAAAGATTAAATGAGGAAGCCTCATTCCACGTGTTGATATCTCCATTGGGATCTTAAATTTTTTATAGTTCTTGGAGACTATCATATATAACATATCTAACTTTGAATGGCATGACTAGTTTGTTCAAATTCAATTTATGTCATGAAAACCCTTTGTCAGAGCATTAAGCACTAATAAATGAGTATTAACTAAATTTATCACTTTGAGATCAACCACATCAATAAAAAATATGGAATCACATATGTTATAAATGTCATCTCACATGTTGAAATAACATAAATTAATAAATGAATAAGATTTTTAGTGCTTTGGAAAATATTACAAACGACCAATCAATATATATTATCAGTGTTAATTATAGTTATGCTCTGCTAACAAGATTGGGCATTGATATTAGCAACAAATTTTATTTTTTTCTTTCTTTAACTCTATCATCACCATATTTTGGCTATGGTTGGTTCATGTTTATTTATTTCCTTCTCAGCATTGTTTTTTTCCATAACTTGGCTTTGAATTCTTTGCTCTAGTCATCTAGTTCTACCCAAATTTTAATGAAGCATATTGTACAAGAAGCTTTAGCTCATCCTTTAGTTATATGATCATGCCAAAAACTATAAATGGATTTCATTAGTAGAGTTTCACCTCATCATTTGTACAAAATCTTTTTTATTCTTTCTAAACAAGTTTTCCATGCAATTATTTCTATCATTAAAGAAGAATTAACTTCCACTACTAGAATGATCAAAGTTAGCTCAATCGATGCCTCTATATTTGTTACCAACATAATGTTCCTTATCTCCAACAAGGAGAAGGTAAAATCCTTAGTTAAATTATTCATTAATCCAATATTCAAGGTTGGCCTAGATGAAGTTATAACATCCCTTGATGGTGATCAGGGAGAATCTCTACCCTTATATGGGAAATACAAGTTTGGGTTCATGCCAATGGCTGCATTCAAAGACTTGGAAAGGAGATTCTCTCTTCTCTATGGTTAAATTTAGTCCCTTGTTTTTTTATTTGAACTCAATTAGATTGTATAGTTATTTCTCCCATCACTTTTAAATAATGATTTGTCACCTCTACTTAGTCTAGAACACATATGTGTTATTATCCATTCCCATCCAAGGATTGAATTGATCAAATTATTTTCTAGGATGGTGTTTCATGGAATTTACCCTTATCCTCAATTGATGGTCAAACAAACTATAAAAACAATTTTCATAGCTTCAAATTAAAAAATGGCTATAGATAAATGTAAGTATAAGCAGTTGGACACTCTATCTACCTTGATGGTTCTTAGTTCTAAGGTGGTGGATTCTGATTCAGATTCTAGAGAGAATCATTTGTTTTATGGATATTGTTCTTGACCTTGTTGGGGATTATATTGATGTCAAAAGATCATATTTTATGAGGTTAATGTCATTAAGAAAGCGTGTTTAGTTGGTAGTATGTTGATATGACAAGGGGAATTAACAGAATATTTTCATTAAAGAATTTTTATTAAAAAGATATTGTTTTGGTGGTGTGAGATTGATGTTTTAATAGTTTTCTTATTTGATATAATTGAGGTAAACATGTTTGAGTACGAGTTCTTGAGTATAAAGTGTCTTGAAAAGCCTAGTTTAGATCCTATGAGAAGGTACACACAGTGAATTTTGGTGAAGTAAGTGTCAACATCGACATGAGATTTTATATTAGGTTTATTGATAATGTATATAAAGCATTTGAGCACTCATGAGATTCTCATGGTGAGCCTGTAGTGTTAGGACCTTCAATCCAAATCTACATGTAAACCACTTCTAGAACCTTCCTAGCCTAATGAGGTAACATGATCTATTGTCATGACATGTGAAGGAAGTATGTCACTAATTAATCATGAGATAGGTTTCTTTATTATGTTAGTGTGGGGGAGAGTGCATGGGAAGAGGAATGAAGGTTAGTTTTAATGCCTAAAGTGGTTTCTAAATCAAGGTCTAAGGGAGTAGAGAGAGAGAGAGAGAGAAAGAGAGATAAAGAGGGTTCATGATAAAATTTAAAGGTTTTTGATATCATGTAATAATTTTCATAGGTTATTCATGTTTTTTCATGCAATTTGAGGTCAAGGTTTACAAGAAAATGGATGAAAAGTGGTTTTTACGTCTTTTGAGTGCATAAAAGAAGGTTTATCAACCCAAGAAGGATTATATTATTTTGGTTAGCTCATCATACCTATTATTTCATAAATAATATATTAATTTTATATGGGGAATGGTCTTATCTCAAAATTCTAGGCAACATTTTTTGGATTGAAGGGCTATGCTTTATGAATGATAAAAATGGTTTAAACCCTCGTAGAACCCTAATAAGGACCCAATGTTGAATATGTTGATAAAAATTTCATAGAATAGATTATTATACTTAGGTAATCTATTTAAGGTTTTATTAGACTCTCCCAACTACCTCCAGGTGTGATTGAGTTGTAAAGTGTGTGAGTAGACCCTATACAAAAGTGTTAATTTCTTAGAGATTTGCTCTAGGAGTTAGAGTTAACTAGGTCAAAGTATGAAAATGGATGGAGGATTAAGATTGATACTAATTTTTTAAAGTAAATTAAAGTTTATATACATGTTATATCCTTGAATTATTTTAAATCATTCATCTAAGTTATCCAGTTGCTAACATGCCTAGTGGTGTACATAGTGAAAAACGTAGTTAACAATGAGAAGATGATTCAGAATGTGTTATTATGATATAATGATGAAAAAAAGTGTATATATATGTTTTTAAATAATTTTAAGACATTTTAATTTTTTGTATAAGTTTTTTAGGTAATAAGTTATGGTGAAAAGTTTATCACAAGTTGACATGTTTGTTTTAGATGAGATAGTGAGATATAAGGTCATGAGATTGGCCTATAAGACCAATATTTGCAATTTGAATATATGTTATTTATATTTTATAGATTTATAATTATATCATATGATAATATAAAATTATCATAATACATTATATATTTATATACAAGTGTTGGAGGTATGAGTCATAATGATTGATCTTTGAGGAAAACTGGTAGTTATAAGTGAGTTGTAGAGGTGTTTTTGAGGCTCTATACCCTATTTGATGAAGTCTAATTCAACTGGTGAAGTTTTTTAGGTATTTTAGGTTATGTGTATGTGATTTATTATCATGTTTGTGTGTATAAATAATTTACTATCTTTTGTTGTTCAAGATAGACCTTTCTATTTTTATGAAGGCCTAATGTAAGCAATACTAAATGGTGTGCTTCAAGTGGTGGTTGGATCTTAAAAGTGTCATGGACATAAGATAATATTAGTATGGGTCTATTTTATTATTATATTAAGTGTTAATTCTATTTTTGTATTTTTAAAGTGTTTGAATGAGATCAAAGGGTAATGTGTATTAATAAAGGCCTAATTGAACTAGGTCTCCTTAAGGCCTAAAAGAGGTTTTGGTATTTTAAGCTATGATTAAACTATTGAAATTATTGATTAATGTATGAAATATGTTATAATAAATATTTTAATGGTAATAAAATATTGAAATTTTGTCTATTAGACCAAGATGTATGTCTTCTAGAAGATTGTATAAGAACAAGAACTAATAGGCCTAATTGGCTAGTTAGAGCATTAATGAGTAAAAGAAAATAAATTAGCACATTGAAGAGATTAATGTCTTGTATGCCATTATATGGGTGTAGATAAAATATAATTAACATATAATAAGGGTACTATAGATGAATATCAATGTCATATGACCTAATCTATCTTAAAGAGACCTACTTGAGCGAAGACGCCTAGAAGATAGTTTGAGAGGGATATAAAATTAAGAAGAGCTAGATAAGGTGATCATCATATGTTGTGTGAGAATTTTTTTTTATAAAGGTGATAAAAAAATTTAGGTAGCTGAGTTGGTTTTGAGTCATCTAGGGGGAGTTGCCTCCTTGTAGGTTGGTACTTCCTAAAGCCTAGTTGAGTAGGTGCTTGACTAGTTGGGGTTGGTGTTCCATGTGGAGTTGTTACTTCACTAAAGATTGGTTTTTGTATTATAGTACTATAGTATATTTTTATATATCAATGTATTTTATTCCTATTAAGGTTCTCCCACATATGTGATGTGTTATCATGTTTCATGATCTTATATGGTTGTATATGCTTTGCTAGATGTTCATGTTTGTATTAATGGTTCATGTATAATTATGTGTAATTGAATGATTTTTTGAAGACACTGATTCACCCCCCCCTCTCTCACTAATTGTGCTTCCAAAAATTGGTATCAAAGCCTTATCTTTTGAATCAAGCCTAACAACCTAAAGGTGATCTTAAGAAGCACAAGATGTCTAGTGATAAAAAAAAGACATGTATGATGAAGATGTATACTATAACACTAAAGAATGATAATATAAATTAGAACCTAAATATAATATTATAAATGCCCTAGATTATTTTAATAATTAAATGAAGACTATCAATAATCTCAAAAATCAGTTAAGAGGTGTTAATACAAATTTTAGATCAAAGGAAGTTATGTATGATTAGATGAAGATAAAGCTAGATTCCTTGAAGGTTGAGCATGAGAAGCTCGTAAACAAGATGAGAAAGTTTGAGTAAGAGTATGAGAACTCAAAATAAGTCAATATTAGAAACATAAAAAGACTAATCAAGTAGTCCAATGCAGTAAGGGATAAGTTATCATGGGACCATGAGAAAGAGAATGATCAGTCAAGAGGTAAGTATAGAAATGTTGTTTGCTACATTTTTCATAATATGGGACACATTACAAGATTTTTTGTAAAGAGTTAGAATACCCTCAATATTTAAAAATATTCATGAAGCTCCTAGAGTACATGATAAGAGTCAAACATTGGTATGAAATCCAAAGCAAGTTAGTACTGATCATATTAAGCCCAAGAGTCAAGTTGGATTTTTTGCTAAGAATGAAAAAAAGACTAAAGAGGATTATATTCTAGCTTAGACTAATTTCAAATTAAATATAAAGGCATAAAATTATATATAGATAGTGGTTTCTCAAGCCACATGATAAGAGACAAAAATAAGTTCATCTCATTGAGGAAGAATGCTACAAGAACAGTGAGGTTTGGAGACAACATAATTGCCAATATAGTTGGCAAGGGTACCTTGAGTTTAGACAATGGGAAGACCAAGACATAAAATGTATTATATTTTTAAGGTATAAAACATAACCTAATTAGGATAACTCAAATGTGAAATCAAGAACACACACTAATCTTTCATGATAGAGGGTGTGAGATAAGGAGATCCAAATCAAAAATGATAATTTCCAATGCTAAGAGGACTGATAAAAACCTATGTCCTAAATGAGATCAAGAAGGAGAGATGATTTAAGAGTAATATGGATGAAATTTTTCTATGGTATAGAAGGTTAGGTCACCTAAACTTTGATAATCTAGTCACTATAAGCATTAATAAGTCTATGAAAAACATGTCTAAGATCACCAAACCTACAAAAATACTTCACAAAGAATGTCAACATCATAAGAAGACTAGAAGAAGGCTCAATTCTAAGGAGTACTCTACTACAAAGCCATTAGAGTTAATACACATTGATCTCTATGAGCCTATAAGAATTCAAACCATTCAAGGGGATATATACTTCATTTTACTCATAGATGACTACACAAGAATGACTTGGGTGGAATTCTTGAAAGAAAAATCATAAGCTCTTGATGAGTTCAATGTATTCAAGTTTTTTTTTAGAATGATAAGAATGGGAAGGTAAAGTGCCTAAGATCTTACAGAGGAGGATATTTTTAGTATAATGAGTTTTATGAATTTTATGAGGTTCATGGAATAAGGAGATAGTTATCAATAGTTATGACACCTCAAAAAAATAGGTTAGTGGAAAGAGAGAATATGATAGTTTAAGAGATAGCTAGAACTCTGTGAAATGAGTCTATATTATCTGATGAATATTGGAAGGAGGTATTATGCACTAGAGTCTACATTTTGAATTGAGGATAGAGAAGGACTAATGTAAAAAATACTCCTTAAAATTATGGAAAGGTAGACCCACTAATTTGGAACACTTTAGAGTGTTTGGGAGTAAATTTTTCATCAAAAGAGATGATGAAGACTTAGGAAAGTTTGATTCTAGATCTATTAAAGGTATATTATTAGGATACACATCAATGAGTTTATATTATATATGTTATAATAAAAATTTATAGAAGATAGTGGAAAGCACTAATGTGAAGATTAATGAGACAAGGAAATCACACTCATAGTAAAATGATACTTTAGAGAATCTGGAATTCAAGAATGAAGAGGAAATTATAGAGGTTGAAATTTAAGAAGTTGAGGAGATACATGACTCAAAATTCCCCTCAAGATAGATTCAAAGAGATCATCTTGAATCTCAAATCATTTCTAATAATAATGTAGGTATGAAAATAAATAGAAGACTAGTAAGTAATCTAAATCAAGAAAATGTTCCTCTATTATCTAAGATGGAATTGAATCATATAGAATCAAGAAAATACAATTTTTTTATAGATGCTATGAATGAGGAGTTAGACCAATTAGAGAAGAATGAGATGTGGTAACTAATTCTTAGGCTTAAAAACAAGAACAACATAACACAAAGTGGGGTTTTATAAATAAGTTTAATGAATATGAAGAAGTCCCTAGGAACAATGTTATATTGGTATGCAAGGGATATGAACAATTTGAAGGGGTAAACCTCTAGGATACCTTTGAACTAGTATAAATATTAGATGTCATCAGATTATTTCTAGCATATATATGATTCAAAGGGTTTTAGGTATACCAGATAGATATCAAATCTACCTTTTTGAATGGGAATTTGGAAAAGAAGGTGTACATAGAGAAACCTAAGGGATTATCTCTATCAGATGACAAGGACTATGTTTACAAATTGATAAAGGCTCTCTATGTTATAAATCAAGCTCTGAGAGCTTGGTATGCCAGGATAGATAGGTATCTTTTAGATTAAGGATTTAAAAGAGGAGTTACAGATAGTAATCTATACATAAAGATAGAAGATAACCATCAATTGATAGTATTTTTCTATGTGGATGACATAATATTTGGTGGAAATAATGAGAACATGACCTAGGTATTTTCAGAGGTGATGAGAAAGAGTTTGAGATGTCCATGTTAGGAGGAACTATTATTTTTATTAGGTTGAAAATCACTCAGTCTGAAAAGGGTATATTCAATTCATGATCCAAATACATAAGAGAGATGTTGAATAAGTTTGAGATGGAATATTATAAGATAGTACACCTATGATCATATGGTGTATGTTGAGCAAGGAAGATTAGTATTCAAAAGTCAATCAAACATCATATAGGTCAACTATTGGAATTTTTATATACACCATTACCTCTAAACCTATCTTCATACAATCAATAGGTCTTATGGGAAGGTTTCAAGAAGATCCAAAGGAAAATAATATACAAGAAGTCAAAAGGATACTAAAGTATCTCAAAGGGTCTATGAAGTTTGGGTTGTGGTATCCAAGGAATAAGGAGTTCAATTTAATATCCTATATAGATGTAGATTATGTTATAAATAGGCCACACCTAGAGTAATGATGGGTTGGCTATAGAGGGGCCAGTAGCTCAGTTGGTAGAGCACTCCAATAATAAATGGAAGGTCTTAGGTTTGAGTCCTAGCCATTTCATATGATGTGTAGGTCACATATTGTATAAAATGTGGGAATTACTTAGGTAAGCATGATGAGAGTAAATATTTGAAGTAACAAATTGACCACCTTATTAGCCTTCTTAGTTAAAACAAAATAGGTGTTCCAATTTTTGTCAAACTATATTCATCAACCCATGAATCCACTAAGTAAAATGACTCTATAAAAGATAATAACAAGGGGAAATAAAAGGGAAAATCCTTAGTTTCAATTGTTCCGCCAACCCCTCCTATATGGGTCATTGACTCTAGTGTTTCACATCACGTGGCCTCTTTAGAGATTGAGTTCAGTTCCTTCAAACCATATGACATGTCCTCTATAAAACTAGGTGAAAACACTTCTAAAAAGGTTCTCAAAAGAGGGTCTATTGAAGTGAGTAGTGGAACATTAAAAAATGTTCTAAGTGTTCCCTCACTCTTAACTAATATCTTGATAGTTTACTAGATCACTCACCTTAGTTTAAGTGAGTTGAATGCACTCTAGATTTGGTGTACACTATGGAGTTGTACAATGATAATATTTTGGATATGGAAATGGTTGATCATTAGGCTTAGCTATATATCTTCTCACACTTTTCTTCTGACTCTCCATATTCTTCAAATTCTTCTTCAAACTCACTTGTACCTATTGACACTTCTAAGCCTAAGCATTTTTTTGATATTAACAACTCTTATTCTATAGATGACTATAGCAGTGAAGTGGAAACACCTCCACCATCTCCTTGTCACCTTATAGATATTCAAGATTTATTTCTTGATCCACCTACCTCTAGTCTACTTTTAAAATTACAAGGAAATGGTCTATTGATCTAGGATACATTAGATGTCAAGTAGTCTATTCCATAATTATATAGGATTTCATAAACCTTCTTCACCACTTCTTCTAGTGTACCATCTTAGCATAGAGAAGTTGGCCCATCTACCTTGTAGTATGAGAATAATTCTTTTCATAATAATTACACTTTGGATGAAGATTCATCTATCACTTGGTGAACAAACTCATTATTTCAAGGTGAACCACTCTTCATTACATCTAGGTCTGATTCATAGTCACTTTTGATCATTTGTTTGGGGGACACTAGGTGGCTATAGTCAATTTTAGACCTTAGTAGGGTTTTTTATCTCTCATCTCTTCTTTACTCTCTTTTGGGGAGGAGTCTTGTTCTTATGGGTTTTCTCATTTACCCTGATTTATAGGAGTTACATTGTGCTTGGGTACCTCATCAGGCCTCATTGTTAGGACACAATTATTTTACCCACCTAAGCTACGCTTCAAGAGGCTGTTAGTGTAGGAATTTTCTCACCTAGTGGTTTTAATTAGGTTACTTAATTAAGTTAGTTTGGGTTATTTAACTTTAAGTGGGTTCTAATTGTGAATTAGGTTTTTACCTTTTTTCAACCTATATGTACTTTCTTATTCTTCTAAGTTGGTTAATTCAAACACTTATGTAATTTTATTGTTTTTGAAGCTCTCATTATGCCTTTATAATAATTTGACATTACTGCATGTTCATTATTTAGATATCTTGCAAATTCTAATAGATTAGGCAAGAAGTTTAGATGATAGGAAGAGTACTAGTAGAGGAGATTTTTGCTTAGGTGGGTGGCTAGTTTCATGGACAAGCAAGAAGAAACCATAAGTATAATTATCCACTTGTGAGTCTAAGCATATTACATTATCTTCATGTTGCATTTAGGTCCTATGGATGAGATAGACCCTAAAAGACTACAAGGTAGAGTATGATGGTCCTAGAGTTATCCATTATGATAATACAAGTGTTATAAGCATCTCAAAGAACCTTATCATGCACTCAAGGACTAAGCACATTCCCATAAATTACCATTTTTTAAGAGAATAGGTAAGTGAATAAAGTGTTATACTTGAATATGTTTCTATACATGATCAGATTGTAGATATTTTGATTAGTCCACTTCCAAAAACAACATTTAAAAACATAAGATAGGAATTAGGTTTAGTTCTTGCCCTTATTAGTCACTAAGGAAGTCAAGGGATTAATAAAAACTAATCAAGTGGTTAATTATCTTCAATTTTTGGAGATTAGTGATGAGAAGGTATGCATGGTGATAAGGAAGCATGTATATATGATGACTCATAAACTCATAGTTTTGAATGTTGAGTGTTTCAGTTGTAAAAAGTATGATCCAAGGAGTTATAAACATCACATTGTCACTAATGTCAAAGGGGGAGAAAATATCATGATGAGGAAGAATATTTTTGAGATTGGTTTCTTTCAATGAAAAAGGGGAATATTTCTGAGGATTTTCATTAATGTCAAAGGAGCATCTTGCATGAAATTGATGTCATTGAAAAAGTGTGTTTAGTCGGTAGTATGTTAATATAATAAGAGGAATTAATGTAATGTTGCAATTTAAGTAGTTTGATAAGAAATATATTTTTTTATTGGTATAAGAGTTTTTTTTTTTGATATCATTGAGGTAATCATATTTGAGTACTAGTTCTTGAGTACAAGGTGGCTTAACAAGCCTAGTGTAGACTCTGTGAGAAGGTGTGCATAGTTATTTCTAGTGAATTAAGTGTGAAAATAGGAATGAGAGGTTTTATTAGGTTTATTGAGCATGTATATGAGGCATTTTATCACTCATGAGAGCTTCAGGGTGAGTCTATAGTGGTAGGATCTTTAGACCAAAGCTTCACATAGACTACTTCTAGACCCTATTTGGCCTACTGAGGTATCATGATCTATTATTAACGAATTTGAATGAGATATGGCATTGATATAGGTTCATTGAGTATGTGATTATGGTGGAGAGTGCATGGGAAGATGCATGAAGGTTATTTTAAAGGCCTATTGTGGTTTATAGATCAAGGTCTAAAAGAGCAAAGAGAGAGAGAGTGTGGTCTAATGAGGGGTTATGATCATATTTCAAGGTTTTTGAGCTCATGTAATCATTATAAGAGGTGATTAATGTTGTTTCAAGTTTTTTCATTTAGTTTGAGGTCAAGTTTTGTAATAAAATACATGAAAAGTGGTTTTTAGGTCTCTTGAGTGAATAGAATGAAGGGTTCTCAACATGAGAAGGATTTTCTGATGTTGATTAGCTCATAAAATCTCTGTGTGGGAACCTAAGATATTCATAGTAGATGGTAAAGGGTCTAATCTCAAAATTACATGAATTATTTTTTGGATTTAGGGGTTTTGCTTTATGAATGATTATTAAGAATGGAAATAGGTTTAAACCCTCTTATAACCCTAATAAGGACCCAATGTTTAAGATTTTGATAAAAAGGGAAAAGAATGGATTAATATGATTAATTAATATATTTTAGGTTGTATTCAACTCTCCCAATCAATTATAGGTGTGATTGAGTTTTCAAGTGTGTGAGTAAACCCTATAAGAAAGTGTTAATTTCTCAAAGATTTAATGTAGCAATCAGAGTTGACCAAGTAAAAGTATGCAAATGGATGGAGGATGAATATTAAGACTTGGGTTTCATGTAAATTAATGTTTTTTTGTATTTTATATCCATAAATTATGCTAAATTAGTCATCCAAGTTATCCAGTCACTAATAGGCCTAATGATGTAACTAGTGAAAAACCCAAGTAGTAGTGAGAAGATGATTAAGAATGTGTTATGATGATAAAATGATGAAACCAAGTGTATATATATGTTTTTTCAAGAATTTTTATAAATTTTTATGTTATATATAGGTTTTGGATGTTAGTATGGTGAAAAAGTTACTCACAAGTTGACCTGTCTGGTTCAGATGAGACAATGAGAAATAAGGTCATGAGATTGGTCTATAAGACCAATATTTGACATTTGAATATATTATATTTATATTTTATAATGGTATAATTATATCATAAAATAATATAAATTCATCAGAAGTCATTAAATATGTCCATATAGGTGTTGGAGGTCTGAGTCACTATGACTTGTCTTTTAGGAAAATTGGTAATTCTAAGTGAGTTCTAAAGGTGTTTTTGAGGCTCTATGCTCTATGTGATGAAGTATAATGCACTTTTTGAAGTTTTTTAGGTATTGTATGTTATATTTTTGTGATTTATTATCATGGTTGTGTGGCTAAAAAATGTGTTATCTTTAGTTCTTCAAGATAAATAGACCTTTATGTGTGTGTGAAGGCCTAATGTAAATAGTATTATGGTGTGCTTCAAGTGGTGGTTGGAGATTCAAAGTGTCATGGAAATAATATAATAATATTATGGGTCTATTTTAGTTTTATATGAAGCTTCCTTTCCATGTTCAGAGATTAAAATTGTTCCAAGGATATTAAAGGGTAATGTGCACTAATGAAGGCCTAAAAGAGGTTTTGTTATTTTCATATGTGACCAACATATTATAATTATTTATTAGTTTTTTAAACATATTATAAGACTTATTTTAAGGGTAATCTAAGAGTTTAAGTGTGTGTGGATGACCAAGATGTGTGTGTGTGTGTGTGTGTGTGTGTGTGTGTGTGTGTGTGTGTGTGTGTGTGTGTGTGTGTGTGTGTGTGTGTGTGTGTGTGTGTGTGTGTGTGTGTAGTGCGTGCATGCATGCATGTGCACATGCACATTAGAGGATTGTATAAGAACAAGGCCTTATAGGCCTAATTAGATATTTAGAGTGTTAGTGAGTAAAATAAAAGGAAATAAAACATTATAAAGATAAATTAGGTATTTTATAACAGCATAGGGGTGTATATAAAATTTCATGAAGATATAACATGGGTAATATAGGTCAATATCAATGTCATATGACCTAATCTATCTTAAAGAGACCTAGTTGAGAGAATAAGCCTATAAGATAGTCTGAGATGGATAAAAGAGTAAGAAGAGATAGAGAAGTTGATCATAATTTATTGTGTGAGAAACATTTTTTTATAAAGGTGATAAAAAAAAATTAGGTGGCTAAGTTGGAGATGAGTCATCTAAGGGGTTGGTGCCTCCTTCCAGGTTGGTGTTTGCTAAAGCGTAGTTGAGTGGGTGATTGAATAGTTGGGGTTGGTGCTCCATGTGGAGTTGGTTATTCAATAAAGATTTGTTTTTTCCTTATATTAATGTAGTAAATTTTAATATATCATTGGGTTTTCTTCCTCTTGATGGTTTCCCACATTTATAATGTGTTATCTTATTTCATGATCTTGTATGCTTACATATGTTTTTCCATATGTTCATGTTTGTATGAATGGTTCAAGTATACTAAAGTGGAATTGAATGATTGTTTTAATACATTGACTTACCCACCCCTCTGTTATTTATTTTTCTTCCAAAAAACCTATGTCTACTTTCAATTTTATTGAAATCATACAAATTGACTATATTTATAAATATTTTTTTGCTTTTTTTGGCACCCTGTTAATACATTTTAAGTTTTTTGTTAATAAATTGTCCTATATTATGAAAAGGAAATTAAATTCTTTTGATTATTAATTTTTTTAACATATTCTTGTTTTTTATCTATCATGGGTTTAATAAACGTTTTATTTATCAAAAAAGAGAAAAAATTAAAATTAAAACATAACTTGATTGGTTATTTCAAATCAAGGGAAATATAAACATTAATGCTACTATAATAATATAGAGTTTAATCAATGATATGGCCAATTACTTTTTTGTAATGTTTTTCTAGGATTGCATAGTAATACCACCAGTAAATTTTGTAAAAAGATAACTTTGAGAATATTTTGAATTACCAAAGAAAACATAAAGGCTTATGAAAGGATTATTATATCTAAAAAAATCTATATGAAATACTCTAACACACCTCATATTATTAACTCAATCTATAATAACTACTAAAACCAATAAAATGTACCAACCCTCAATAGATGTAGCACGTATAAGATCAATATTCATTAATTTAAACAACCGAATTCATATATAACATTAGCACACTTCAAAATTATTGAATTGGCACAGATAAAAAAAACCAAAATTTCAATAACACAGATAATAAAATTCAACCCTTTAAAAGAGGGTTTTGCATGTATTTAAAGGACTTAGGGATTGAGTCACCTAATCCTCTAAGTATAGCAAAACATTTTCTTACATAAAAATAACTAGAACATATGTTCTAGTTTTATACAAATTTTCATGTTATAGTTTAGAGATTACATCAATCGTGCACCATGTGCATATTGGAAAAACATTTTGTTTAATTATAACATAAATGTGATAATAAAAAATTAGACATGAATAATAATTACATGAAAAATTATACAAAATTATCCTTTGGCTAATGTTGAATTGGCTCCTACTTGACAATTCTTAAGGTTGTTGGAACTGGAGATGAAATAATGACTAGAATTGTACTATAAGTTGTAGCAAATGTGGTAAATAAAGTTATATCTTGAGAAGAAATAGTAGACTGAAATGAAGTTATGACTAAATCTGTATTAAGAGGTGAAGTTGATGTACCTTTTTAGTGGGGAGGGACTAAATTTGTTACTAGTGTTGTACCTGGCACATTAGGTGGAGTATGAGATGCATAACTAGTAGGTGGTGATGAAGCTCCATTCTTATTATGCTATTGATAATGTTTACATCCTTTGACATGTTGTGCCCATATTAAGATCATATCAATAAGAGGAGGTTTGCTCACCCTATCTAATTTTCTAATAGCCTTGAATGATTAGTCTTTATATCTCAAAAGCCTACCCAAAAGACATCCAATTTAGTTGCTTTCTTCCTTGTTAAACTTAACCTTTTTTCAATATCCTTTGAATTCAGTCCTTGTAAACATTGCTTTAAATTATTTGAAACTTGTTGTAAAATTTGTTCAAAATAAATTAAATTAAAAGATTCCTCGTTTTATCTCATGATCATAGTAATTTTGGTTCATCCAAAATTTGTACTTCATGTTTCTCTTGTTCAATGATCTTAGTAACTAGAGCATCAATAATAATGACCCATTCTTGAGATTATTGAGTCCTTATGACTATAATATTCAATATAATGTATTCCTCCAAGGGGGTCATCAAATTTAAATGGTTGAATGCCTTATTAAGAGTATACAAAACTAAGAAATTTAATCTCTTTTCATCTTCCTTAAAAAATTTAAACAATTTTGTTATTGTCATTACATGTGGATCCAATTGTTCTCTCAAAGAATGAATGCTATCCAAAATCTCATATAGTATCAATCTCATACTTTACACATCTATATCTATCCTAAAGGGAACATACATTACCTTTTTCTATTCTCTAAGAGTCTTCAACTCTTCTAATTCTTTTCTTGTATGCTCTATTACCTCATGAATAGCCAGTACTACTTCAGTGTGAGTCTACATGTAGGACTTAAGGTCTTCAATGTATGGGGGCTGACCCTTATTTATATCTTGTCTTTTTTAAAGAAAGTAAATATATTTTCTTTCTTCCATAATTAGGCCTATTCCATTGTTATCTTCTAACTTCATCTTCTTTACTGTTTGCACTTATCTAGTTGAATTGTCAAAGAGTAAGCTCATAGTGGTAATCTTGATGATCTTTAAGTTTGGCCTCTTATAATATGATGCTTCTAAATCCTTGGCTAATATAATAGAAGATTAAGATTTGAAAAATCAAGTGGTTGTGACTTTATTTATGTGTCCCTTTTAGGCTCAATCTCAATGGCTAGCTTAGGCACTAAAGGCTAAATTATCTTGGATTAGTCTACATTCCCTAGATGTGGCATGGGATGCACAATGTGTATACACATAATATTTTCAAACATTATCAATTACTAATTCTTTATCTCTTGTACAAACCCATTTAATATTCATCTCTCTAAGTTCATGCCTTAATGGGTACACTGAGAAAGGGTGGGTAGACCATTGGTGCTTCTTAGGATTATTATCCATATACTACCTCTTTATATCTACATAACCATCTCTTTAAATCATTCCCCTAAGCTTTACCTCCTGTTTTCACCCTCCTTTAGTCATTTTCCACCTTCATTATTCCTTCAAGTCTAAAATCCTTTTTATAAGTTTTTAATACACTATCAAACTCATTAACCCTATAATGTAATTGAAATAAATCATTTAGGGTCTAGGTTGGCTCATGGCTGACCTAGACCAGGAACTAATTTGATTTTGTTAATAATGATATAAATTCAATTAGGCCAACCCTGTCAACTAATTTTTTTGGAAAGGATTAGGTTTAGATTTAGCTATATAAACACACTCATTTCATCATTTATTAGTTGTGAGAAGAGAAGAAGAAGAGGTATATATTATGCATCTACTTTTTCACCATTTTACTTGAGGAACATAGCTTAGGGTTTGATACTTTCTTTGGAGATACGAATCTTGTCTTGTGGATAAGTATTTTGGCTGCATAGATAGTTCGTGTAGACTAGAGCTGATTTATCCTTATCATCCTTGCATACTAAAAAAACCTCTTTAAAATCACCTTTGCCAAGGGAGATATTGAGACACGATAGATTTGTCTTCAAAGGTAAGTATTCCTAAGTCTATTCCTCCTTTGTAAGAGTAGATGGATCAGCATTTGTATTTATCTCTCATGCATCAAGATTATGCATACATTGATGTAAGTATATGTATTCTATGCATGTTTACTTTTAATTTTTATTACCTTGACTTTGTGCCACATAATTTGGGGAGCACTAGATTAGAGTTTACTCTACTTTTCATTAGTTTAGTGAATATGAAAACATAGGACCTAGTTAGGGTTATTACATAGTTTTGCTTGAATGGAGGCTTGGGAACCCTCCATAGTGATATTATTTTGGAAAGAGATCCCATGGCTAGGTATAAAAAATTCATCTTGTTCATGACCCCAAATATCTATTGTATCAAAAATCAAAAGTGCTTCTCTGAACTAGGATTGATTTATAGATTAGTTGTATTTCCCTTTACATACAATATGGTGAAACTAGTGTGAATCTAACCCTTACATGTTTTCTTTCACACCATAATTTTATCATTTTCTTATATTTTTAAATATTTTTGGTACGATATCAAATGAGTCGATATAGTTATAACTTTATCTACACAATTTTAACATATACTCTCTTCAAAATTACTTTGTTATGTTTGTGTAAGTCTTCATCACCTATAAGTTACTAGATTGATTAGTTTGACATAATATTCTTATTTAGTTACATATTAATGTACAATATCAAATAGATTAACTTTGAATACCATTTTATTTTATTAATATATAGTCAAAAAACACTATCGAATAGATTGACTTTGATTATTATTACTTCTTTAGCACATAGGGTTTTGTATAACCTTCTTAAACTAGTTAACTTAGTTTTTAGAATTTCACAGTAATAGTTAAGTAATCAACATAAACATTTTTAATATAAATCATATTCAATCCCACCAAGGTTTCTTTCTCATCTCTCTATCATTTTATTTCTTCCTTTAGTTATGCTTTTTACAAGTTAACAGTTTTTTAAACTATAAACCTATAGCTAACTAGGTCGACCAGGTTAACATAGTTCTATAGTCCATATTTTATCTAACAAACATAGTCAACCTATTTAAATCTATTATAAAAGACCATTATTTTATACAAAAAAAACTACCTATTTGAATCTATTATGTACTATTTGTATACAATATCTCTTTAATTGACTCTATATTATTCTTAATCAATGAATTAACATCTATTTATTAGTAAATAGTTCACATTTCCTTTTTAATTTTTTGCATGCTTAGAGTATCTCACATAGTCTAAATAGGTGGTTTTTAAAATTAATGTTTTAGTTACACTATTTTACTCTTTTTCATGTACTATTGAATTACTTAACATTCAAAAAGCATTTAACAATTTTTCTTTCCAAGGCCTACATACTTGGATTTCATCTCCAAGGGGGAAGCTTACTTTTTTTTTTCAAGTATAAATACATGGTTAATGTTACATATAGCTAAAGTACCTGATACCATTATCACTATGGGATTATAAAGTTATGGGTTAGGCCCTAAAACCAATCTACTACCATTGACAATATCAGTCCCTTTTAGCCTAAATGTTGTAAAACTAACTCTAGACTCCTTTCTAATTCTTCATTTTAGACAACTTTCCTATTACATTAAAAATAAACTTTATAATAATATAATAAAACTTAAGATGAATAATTAGTTAGCATTTGATCTAGAGGATTTTCTATTATTAGTCTTTGTTAGTTTATACAAGGCTAGCTATAGAGACCATAGCTAGTGGAGCCCACTTTTACGATGAAGGGGGGGCTCTACCACCATATATGGTAATGATGTTTTCTTAATTCTATAATTACACTATTATTTATTTACCATACAATTATTTTTGTACCTTTGGTTATGACATGTGGTAGGATGAGGATAAATTGGAGAATCTTATGTGGTGGTTCCACAAGCCACTACATGGTCTGCCATCGCATTCTCTTTTCACCAAGTTGTTAACCTAACTTATATGTCAACCCAACTCGTAGTGTAACCCAACTCATAGTACAACCCAACTCAGCATGACAACCCAACTCATAGTTCAATCCAAATCATAGTGCAACCCAACTCACATAGGATCTAAATTGGTAGATACCAAAATCAAATCCAACAAAAGGGTAAGAGACATGGTCATAGCCACAAGCTTATTATTATCACCTTACCTATTTTAAATCCTTGTAATAGTCTTATCCCATAAATGTGGGACTTTTATAAATGCAATCTTTGATTTGGACCAAATTAATTTGACCATAAATAAGTAAGAAAATTCATGGAGAAAATGGGATTAAAATACCTTAAATAATCTTTGCCATGAGTTTCCTAATAGAAATAGGGTTATTTGAAGCCTTCATTATGTTTCATCTAAATAATGTGAGATTTATTCCAAAAAATTAAAAAAAATTCCATGAATTTAGGGATAATAAACTCCATTTGGTAATGTGGGGAGCTCATTATGGGATCAAGTAGAGGTTAAAAAGAGAATGGACCTGAGTAAATGGGGGGCCTATTTATAAAGGCCTAGCCCATGGGATCCTAAGAATATGTTTGGTCAAAGATGGATGTAGCAAGGCTATTAAACCATACAATAATCCATTGCTAAGGAAATGAATAAGGTTATTATCTAGGCCCTAAATAGGGATAGGTGAGGAGATATGGTCATGGGGATAAGCAATGAGACTATGGTGAATAGTTTATAAATACACAGTCTAGAATGGGTGAAGAAAATTGTGATTAATAAAGATCAAACTAGTCTTGGCATCACCATTAAAAGACCATTAAGGCCATAGACATGGCATGTCAATTATAGGCATGCCTTTGCTTATCAATTCAATTATTGGATTAAAGGAAAGGTAATGATGTTAGTCAAGTTGAGACTAAAGAGAAGTATGGTCTACAGTTTGGTTATATGCACAATCCTAAAACCGTGGATGTAGGGCTGAGTGTAATAGATCTGAGTCAAGCCAATAGAAATATTAGTCTATGTTGTTGGGTAATATCAATTACACCTCTAGCCATGAATAATTTAGGTGACCATTTTTATTCAAATAGTTAGGGATAAAATATGGTGGATGATGGTTTGTGGTAGATAGTCTCGATGGAGCTCATACACCTATTAGAAGGATTCTAAGCCTTGAGCATAGAGGATGATGTCCTCACCTATTTAATGAAACTATTGACACTAAATATGGAAGCCTCCAAGGGTATACTCAGTCTCAAATATATAATCCAAGGCATTTAATTCATGATGTATGACTACATTATTCTACATAACCCACAGTAATAGTTAGGCCAATCTTTATTATGGAAATATATTTTTGAATAGTTTTAGAGAAATCACCTATTGTGTTGGTTATTTAGAGGTAGTCCAAATATGGGAAGAAAGTATCTATATCAGACCTATGGTATGCTACATAGCTGGATCGTAAGGTGAGTAAGATAAGAGTTACTGTATAGTATATTTAAAACATAGTTTTATAGGTTAGATATATATTTGTATGATTTCTTATATTTTTAAATATTTTTGATCATGGAAGAAACACACGAGTATTATTATGTCTCATTCTATTTGTATGAGTTCCATCTAAGGGATGTATGTGGATATTTGATTGAGATGGTATTGGAAAATACATACAGATCTAAGTCTCATGTCAAATCAATTTCTTCTATTGTAATGTGATAGGCAAGGAAGATATGTATGTCTATGACTCTGTATTGAGATTCAAAGAGACAAATATACCTATGATTGTAATTTTGGTTACCTCTATTTGATAAATCTAGTGGTTAGGTAGGGGTGTAGGTAGTTACAAGGTTATTTAGGGAGATGTAGGTCTATGAGAACTAGAGACACTCTTATTTATCATTATTCCCTTTAAGAGTTTTACAGATAAACTCAAATGGAGATTTTTCCATACGCATAGAGAAAAAATAGTAATGCTTTTGATGAAGGATGATTTCTTTAGATCCTTCACTATCAGATTTTAGCATTACCTTACAAGTTTATAAAAACTATTTTGATTTAAGTTATTAATTTTACATTTACATCTTTTATAATGAAATAAAATGTAGTTAAGCAATCTTGGAGATGTAGCCCAAATGTGTGAACTCCATTATCATGTTTGGTGTTAAATTTATCTTTTAGTTATTTCTAGATTTCCACTTAATTTAGTTGAAAATGATTAATAAGAATACTAGAATTAACTATGAGAATTTTTAAAGTGACATCAATCAAGAGTTTAAAAAGTGAGAATGAATTCACAGAGTTAATATAAGTATTTTGTATTCATCCCTAGAATATTCCACTTCTGATTCTTTTTACATAGGAATTGAGATATTCAGTATCCATTTTTAGAAACTATTTTGATTTATCTAAGGAATGAAACCCAGTTTATAGATAAAATTTGGTACCAAAGCAAGTGATTATAAGACCTTGTGTTAGTTGTGATATACTTTAGTTTGGATTTTTTTTCATATTATTGATTTATGATTCTTCTATTTGAGTTAACCATGTAGGAAGGCTAGTGTAAATGGAAATTTTAAGGTTTTCCAATTCACTATAAGAATACAATATTATAATAACCAAGGTTATTAAACCACTAGCCCTTCGGGATTAACATAGATGAAGAACACAACACTTTATCACTTGAGGTGTGAGATGGTTTTATGAAAGGAAAAACCTTTCTTCCTTGGTAAGCATTCAGATAAAATGCAAGAAATTTTTAGAGATGCACATCTAAGAGGATATAGATATAGTTATATTACCAGTCTTACATAGAGGGTAGATTGAGGTGTTGTAATCTAATTTCATATTGGTATTGACATAATATTTTTGGTATTTGATAACCATTTGTGTATCCTTTATATTTTGGACTAATAATCATATTATGGAAGTTGATGTCCTTCATAATAGAAATAAGTTAAAAGACTAGTTCCATGATAAGATATGTAAATGGAAACTAAGGTATTTATTTAGTATTAAACAAGATATTACACTTTGAGTTTTGAGTTTTTAACTAGTTCATAGATTGGTATTGGTTGTTTCCTAGATTTGTTAAAGAGTTATAGAAAGCAACAAGAAGTTATTTAAGATACCTATAGTATACTAAATAGTACTCAATAGTTTCACTTCATAGTTTCTTCAGAGGTATGAGTTATTTTCAAAAGTAACTATTTGCACAATTTTGGTATTAATTTGGATAACTTTTATGTGGGTTGCTGTGGATATAAAATATAACTTTATGTAGAATTGTTTTTGAGATAGAGTTGAAAATATGAGACCACTTA
Source organism: Torreya grandis (assembly GCA_037957365.1). NCBI lineage: Eukaryota > Viridiplantae > Streptophyta > Pinopsida > Cupressales > Taxaceae > Torreya > Torreya grandis. The sequence continues at coordinate 364,870 of JARHVA010008172.1, read as the reverse complement.
CTATTATATTATGAAAACCATTAAGAGGGAACAACCCATATTAGTTAAATGGTTTACATTGGTTTTGATAAGTATAGTTATGGTATGCTCAGTTACTCTTCAAACACTATTTCATGGGTTTCCTAACTATTTGGATATACGAAAGAAAATTGATAACCCTTGTGTTTAGAAGGATATTATTTTTTCTATGTCCTATTTAATTTTCCACTGTGATATGATTTTGGAAACTAACTCGGTTGGATGAGTTGTGGAGGTATGTGTAGACACTAAAATTGTGTCTACTCCTTGGTCATTTCCCCCTTATCTCCCCCTTAGTCCCTTGTCCACTTAACCATGCCTAACCTATGTCTTATTAATTTAAAATAATTATCTTAATTTAAATTAATAATTCTTTATCTCTCCTTCCCTTTCTCTCTTTCCTTGACACCTCACCACCCTAGGATGCCCTTCCTTGGATTCCCTTCACTACCTCATGACCAATCTTAAATGCCTAGACCCCTATTTCATCCTCTTGTCCATTTTAAGCCACCTTCAACCATTTCTTCCCTTGACCTGCTGAACCGGTAGTTGAGAAAAAAGATAAAAGGCTATTTTTAGCCTTTCTGCTTGCCTTCCAGCTGCCAACGTCGATCAGTAGTCGATCGACATCGGTGGTTTTCCTAATGTCGTTTGCCTTCAAAACTGCATTCTGTCTCCAGAATGTAGATTCAATCCTTCAATCTTTCCAATCTACCATTCTGCCAATCTTTTAATCGGCCAATCTTACAATCTTCCCTAAATGTGAATCAGACCTCTCCCTCTCTCTCTCTCTCAGGTACACATCAAGCTACAACAACAACAGGTACTCTACATCAACCTCTCCACCTCGCAAGAGGTCTTCCACACTAGCAACATTAGCAATAGGTACAAGCATCAGCAACACTCCTTCTTCAGTAGGTATGAGCTAAGTATTTCTATTGTTTTCATTTTAGTATTTTCCTTTCAATCTATCTGTTATTTAGCCCACTACCCAGACCCAACCTGCTCTTCCTTGAGATGCTAAAAGGCCTTCTCTAATCCCTATCTCCCTGTCACCCTATCCTCTCTTTGGTCTCCTATTTAGACCATACTTTCTACCTTACAGCTCTGCACAGACCACCAAAATAGGCTCTCTAACCTCTAAACAAGCTCTCTAACCTCTAGATAGACTCTCAGACTATTCTGTAGATTATAAACCAGCCCTAAAACTTGTCCCAAGCCATTACCCTGATCGACCTCAACCATTGCCCCTATCGATGTTGAAGACTAACTGACGTCAACGACCTTAATCTATCGATGCTGACAGAACCACCGATGTCGGCAACTGTGCAAGATAGATTGCTGCAAATAAGTACACATTTGCTTTCATTTCTTTCATTTTTTCTTTACCATTTTTGTTTCTGTCAATATTCTACTTTTTATCAGTGGATTGTCATCCCCTAAGAAGTCTTTACACGTCTAGGACCAAGCTTTCGCTTGGTAGTCCACTTCTAGTCATCTAACAATTTTTGTGTTTGAGTCTCTTTTTTCTATAGGTGTCATCCTCCACAACCAAAGAGGAGTTCCTTCCATCGTCTAAATCTGGTGCACAAAACTAAATCCATGTGACATCTAACCCTAGATCATTTTATCTTAGTTTCTCATTTCCTTTTGAATGTGAAAAGTGAAAACTCATATAGAAACATTTTGGCATGCCTGGTGGGACCCTAGGGTCTTCCTTGGGTTCTTTTTCATTTCTTTTCATATAGGTCCATTAGGTTTCTCCTTTTCACCTCTTTCTTCTATCTCTTCCAAAAGACACTATTAGCAAAAATTAAAAAGAATCATTCTTTTTCTTTCTTTTCTTGCATCTTAGACTAGTCAAAAGTCATACTCTTCAACCTCTTCTCACTTGTCTTCATACAAACTCACATTTCTATTTGGGCTTAAAATACATTGCATTTCATTTCTTCTTGACTGTATACTTAGTCCACATCTAGTAATTAAAAACTGCATCATGAATTAATCATAGTCCACTTATGTTACACAACCAAATCACTTGCACAAATCAAACATCAAAACTTACCTAAGACAAGCCCTGACTGGGATTTCATCATTTAGTGGATACCTTACCCATCTCAGCAATCCCACTTGGACTTCACTACCATGGGGAAAGCCCACTCTATTCTCTGGCAGAGGATAATCTCTAGGGAAAGTATATACTGGCTAAGTAGGCCCAGCGTATCACTGGGTTCATGAAGTGAGGGGAGCTTGCTCCTTAGCACCAGGCCACATACAGAACCTAACACAGACTCTTGAGCACCGAAACTAACCCAAAAACAACTTTAGACTACCTCTTCTAGGACCCATTCTGTAAGCCAACCTCCCAAGCATATTCTAAGGCATAAGCTAACATGATTCTAAAATTTGATTCTTAGGATTTAACGCTTAGGGTCTACCTATCTCCATCTTTTTTTTTGCTTCTATTTGGTTTTTTGAGCTAGTGAGGACATTTTCTTCTTTCCAAAAACTTTCAAATTTTATGAGTTTCTCGAAAACACAGTAACCGACATCAGTTTTACCACTGACGTCGACACCCTTTCTTTGCCAACATCGGTCATCTCACCGACATTAGCAACCTCCATCACTGACATCAGTTTTTATACCAACGTCGGTCACTATCTTGAATTCTTTTCCTTAAACAGCAAGCCTAAAACTTGACTTTCTTCCTGTCCAACACCCATTCTAGTTTTTTGAGACTAAAAAAACATAGTTTCTAAAACTTGAACCTTTTGCCTTGAATGGTTTTGACACACAGTCAAACCAAGGCTCTTCTTGACCACACAAGGCATCAACCACTTCCACCTTCACCATCCATAACCAGTCCTCTAATGCAATTTCATTCAGAGACCGAATGAACTCCAACCCAATCGACCCCGACTCAGCCCCCCATTGTCTCTGAAGGGGACCAAGACTTGGAAAGATTCTTGGACCTCAATGTCAAAGCCCTTCAACATTATCTTGCACAAAGCTAAACGCGAGATTCCTTAGGCAACCCAATTTATGGGATGCCAACCTCCTTAGTCGAGATGACGATCACATCAACTGCGTCCACAATTCAACCTATAGACAATCAAGCCAACACCTCGACTAATAACCCGATCGTGTCTTATCTTCAAAATTTACCCTCTCTTTCTAGACCTACCTCTATGGGGGTTTTGGCACCCCCTCAACCTCAAACTACTCAACCAAATTCTACACCCTTCCAAAACCTAGTGGTCTCTATCCCCCTACTCTTGCACCTATCAACACAAGAGTAACTACCTACCTTTCAACAAGTGTGGCCACCCCTCAACCACCTTTGACGGCCCCTGTCCAATTTGTGCCCACCAACCCCATAGCACAAGTGCCCTTGGCTTCAACATCTGCCTTGATGACTAGCTACCCGTATGTTGTGCCTACACAAGCACAACCAACCATGTCATATGCCCCTCTCAATACCTTCCAAGCACCTTACAACCTAGGGGGTGCTCCACCCGCCAATCCATCAGCTGACATAATCAAAATGCTAATGGACAAAATGTCTAGTCTTGAAACCTCTATTTCTAGTTCACATAATGCCCTCTCATATGAGCAAATTTACAATGAACCCATCCATCCCACCATCCCAATCAAGTCGTATCCCAGTCAATGGGAACTTCCTAAATTTTCTCATTTCTAGAGTAAGGAAGACCTATAAAAACACCTATGAGCATTTAGACATGCTTGTTATCTCATAGCCCATGACGATGCATTACTTCTATGCACATTCCCCATGTCACTTTTTGGTGCTGCTCTTGACTGGTACAGCTCTCCCACCAGCCATTCTCTTTTCACATTTACCTAGCTAGCCCAACTCTTCCTTGACCACTTTTCTATCAATATCACCAAAAAGGTCTCAATCAAAGATCTGTATTCTATCCAGTAATTTGAGGATGAATCCATAGCTGATTTCATTGCTCACTAGAGAGGCCTAATCAATCAGCTCTCCTTTTCCCTACCCCAACCCAAACTCATCAAACTCTTCTCTTAGGCCTATGTCAAGCATATTTCCTCTACCTTGTGGGTCCAGACCTTCCACACCTTTGATGAAGCTTTCACGATGGCTCGAAAGCTTGAATTATGTGCCATCAAGGAAAACAAAGTCATGTTGCAGAGTAAAAACCCCAACACCAAGTCCAATGACTCCTCCTCTAAACCTTCTTCATCTAATCCAAAATCTAAGGCATCAACAAATGCTATAGTCATTAGACCTTCATCTTCACCTTCAACCAACCAGCCTAAGCCGTCCACATCCCAAACCATCACTCGGCAATTTCAGCAAAGATATGTGCAGTGATAGTATACTCCAATAGGAGAGTCATACGCATCTGTACTGGACAAACTTGTCAAACAGGGGGTCCTTAATCTCCCCCAAATCTGACTACCTCCATAATTTGATCCCTCATGCACCATCCCTGCGTGGTATAGGGAAAATGACTTCTACAACTATCACCATGTTAAAGGCCATGACATGGGCAACTACAAGACTCTTAAAAATATCATTCAAGACATGCTAGATAAGGGTGACCTCATCCTAGACAATCCAAATGTGCCATCCAATCAAGGCATAGACATCTTCAAACAACCCTTTCCCAACCATCCTTCTACCCAAAATAATGTGCAGACCATGACTGATGACACTCAAGAACATAACATCTGCATAGTTAATACGGTCTCACCTCTCATCCCTAACCAACCTCTCTCATAGACTCAAGAGGTTAGTCAACCCATCAGTCCATCACATGAGGATGAACCTCCTTCTCTTGCTAGTTCTCCATCAACTCCCCTTATATTGGAGGATGCCTTGACCATACCGGCACCACCAGTCTCACCGTCCTCCTTATTGCTACCTATGGAGGACCCTACCCTTCCTACTCCTTAACCACAAGTGGAGGGCATAATCATCCCTGCCCTCTACCCTCTTGAGGAGCCTCATTCTTTGGTTCTTTCTCCACCCAAGAAAGAACTTGTCTCTCTACCTTCTTTGACCAAAGATGAACTTGTTATGACTTCATTATGCCTTGGGTTTGAGATTGCTACACCTACCTCACTTTCAACTTCGCAATCGTTTATATCTTTTGAAGGACCCAAGCTGCATCTGATACCTTCCCAACCATTTTCCTGATTAATGGAGAAACTAGGACTTCTCCCTTCATGAAAAGTGGAGCATCAGGCATTATGCGAGTGACTCAAAGCTCTTTAACTTGCCCATTCCGTCTCATCTCATGCCGTCAACCCTCCCATGGCAAAATCTCTAAAAACTTTCAACAAAGACCAGACTCCTACCTCAAAACCTTTAAAATCACAACCATCCACATCAAAACCAAAACCTTCATCCACCACATCAAAACCAATCAAGTCACTTGGCATTCACCCTGTCCCTAACCTCACTCACCTGCAAGTGAAGGTAGACTTGGACCAGGCCCTGACCAATAGTAGTCCTCAAACCAAACCAAAGAAGACTGCTAAACAATAGCAATGAACTCCTCCACCGTCAACATTACCCTCCATTTTGGGCCCTCATCCTCTGACCATAATAGGAGTGCTCCCCACTCCAACCCCTAACCAAAACAAGTTGCCTCCACTGCTTCCTTTGCCAACTGCAAGCCTACCCTCTCTAAAAAATTTGGCACCTCTCAAGAAAAAAGTGTCATGACCACATGTGGCCACACCATCAACTCAAAAGGTGGTATGGAAGCCTCCTTTGACACCTCCCAAGCAAAAGTCACCAGCATCTCACACATCAACAAGCACATACCCTTTGGTGGGTTCATATGCCTTGATATTGCACTAACTTTTGCAGACCTCTAGCATAGCCCTTCCGCCTATCAAGCCATTCCAACCCCTCAGGTCAAAGCCCTCTTGGTTTGATGATACTAAGATTTGCCTATATCATCATACACCAGGACATGACACCGAGAATTGTTGTGCCCTCAAGGCCGTCATTCGCCGCTACATGGAGAAAGACACTCTCCTTCTTGAGGACACTATCGAACGACCCTCAACACCTTCCCATATCCCTCTAACCTCTTCAACCACATTAACATCTAATCAACAGACTGTGACCCCTCCTTCTCCTTCACCTCCTCTCTTTGAAATCAATGCCATTCACATAACCATTAGGTCACAAAAGGACAAGGCAAAAGAAAAAGCTTCCATTCCTTGGACCTATCCCTTTTTCAAGCTGCCTCAACTGCCAAAACCTAAAATCTCTATCCTTGGTGCATCTCAACCCTCTTCTTCAAGGGCAATCCATGACTCTATGTTAAAATAACTTCACTAGATGCCCGTGAAGATGACCTTGTACGACCTCATCCAAAGTTCACCCCAACATCATAAATCTCTCATCAGAGCCTTACAGGTAGTGGAGGTCCAACTTGAGGATCCCCAACCACTAGCTGGCCTGGTCCACTCATTATCTCCCATTACCTCTATCACTTTCAGTGATTCTAAAATTCCTACATCTAACTCAGAAGATCAGGATGTTGCTCTCTTCATCACTGCCTATGTTGATCAAACCCATATTAAGTGAGTCATGATTGATGGAGGCACCAGCATTAAGATCATATCTACTCATGCCTTTGATCAATTGGCTCTCCCCAAGAATTATGTATCAAAAACTAATGCAATCCTTTGATCCTTTAATGACACCATTGCCACAACCATTGACACCATCATCCTTCATATTTGCATTGGCCTATGCACTATCCTAGAGCTCTTCTATATCATCAAAGGAGAGTTCTAATATAACATGTTGCTAGGCCGACCCTAGATATATGCCATGGCTTGTGTTCCCTCCACACTGCACCATTGTGTAATATTTGAACATGATGGGCAAGTCCACACCATTCCCACTGACCCATCACCTTTCAAAACTTGTAACATGACCTATTAGCCAAATGACATTCTCATTCCTCTCAAGCCATCAACCCAGACACCACCTCCATCCATGGAAGCTTTGACTAGTTCACAAACGATGGTCGCCCTCACACCACCTCTTCAAGCAACAACCAAAGACCCCATGGAAGATATCTTCCAACGACTTTCACTTGGGGAATATCGCTTGCTTGCCTTAGACATGTTCCAAACTCCACAAGAGTATGGACAGCTTCACCATAGTCTAAGCTATGACCATCGAATTGGAATGGTCATTCCCTATGGGCCTCCTCACCTCCAAACCAATTTTGTCTATGGGGGGCTCAATCAAGCTCCTACTGATAGAAATCCTCTCTCCTCACCTCAGCCATTCACATCAGACTTCTCATTTCTTGGTAACCTTGCCTTTGCTCACAATTACCTTTATAGTTGTGCATGGAAGGGTTTTGGCTTTAGGCGCTATGAGTAAGGCTCCCATCAGCCCATCAAACCACTCAATGATGATAATGCCAAGAAACAATATGGTCTGGGTTTCCAAGAACCCACTGAAGCCTCTGCAGACACTTGCCCCAAACCCACCATCTACCAATCTCTTCCAAGCTCGCCTATTCCTCCCTCTTCACCTACGGAGTTGGTGGTTTCCATCCCTCCTAGCTTTTTCACTGCCTAAATGCCATTCACTTGGAATCCCTAACCTATCAACCAGGTAGGGTACCCAGGTCTCTCCTTCTCATCTTCTCTCTATCTCATTTATCTAACCCATTAATCATCCGCACTGGGTGTTATACATTCTTCCTACCACAAAATGACTGCGGGGAGTTTGACTTTATATCGACTATCGTAACCTTGACCAAACATTGACCAAGCATTAACCAAGCATCAACCAACCAAGCACCTATCAACAGACCTTGACCAAAAATCAACCAAACCTTGACCAAATACAATCTGACATCAACCAAACATTGACCAAACATCAACCAAACCTTGACCAAACATCAACCAAACTTTTTTAATCATGACCTCAACTGACCTCGACCAAACATTCAACTTACCATTGACCAAATATCAATCAACCAAGCACCGACCAGACATCGATCAAATAATAACCAAACATCAACCAACCTATTAATCACATCCTCAACCAAGCACCAACCAAGCCTCGACCAAGTATCAACCAAAAAATCCAACAACACATCAACCCACTTCATGTCTAACATCAATTAGCATGTGGCCAATTTGGAAAGTAAACGAGGCAAGTTTGCTCCTAATTGGCTTAGACCTTACATCATCATGCACAAACATGGACCAGGGACTTACCAGAAGCTAAGCCCTTTAATGCCTTACATCTACGACCATTCTACTATTAGTCGAGTACTCATTCGCTTGACTTTTAACTTAAGCTCATCCCTTGAGCAATCCCCCATCCTCTTAAAATCCTCATTCCTTTCAACCCTATTCCCCTTAACAAACCCTCTGTAACCCTTTTATAAAGTATGGATGATTTGTCCTAATAAAAGGGAGCCCTTGAACTTCTATAGCCTTGTCCATGACTCAAAATTTTGTTAACAATAAATCAAGATGTCAAAATATCCAAGATCACATAATCAAAAAGCAGACAGCTCCCTCGAAGGATAGTTATACTATCATTGTTATAACTAATAGACTGCTCCCTCGAAGGATAGCTATTTAAAGCCCTCATATATATATAAATCAAAAATATAGACCACTCTCTCGAAGGATGGCTATGGCTAAATCTTTCTACTCTCAGAAGCTTCCCACATTGATTAGCTTAACAAATGACCACAAAACAAAATGACATCTCTATGTAGACTTCCTGCATTGATCAATCTACCTCAAAGAAAAAAAAAGGGGTCATGGACTTGGCTTGTAGTCGTCTCAAGGTCTCCTATAAAAAGGGGCAAAGTTGTCCCTACTAAAAGGGGTTACCCTATCCTCACCTATCACATCACCTACTCAAGGGATTTTGAGCTCATTTTAATGTCAAAGTGATTCGATTACTTCTCTAACACAACCAATGGTCAATGACGTAATGCATGAATGGGACTTTTGGTTTTAACAACCCCTATCTATGATATTATTCTGGTCCTTATAAATGAAAGGGTAAATATGCCTTTCACTTCTCCCACAGCTTAGTCACAAACAATTCAACCAAATCATTTGCCAACCAAACCAAATCAAACCAAAACATTTCCAGACCTATCACATCATCATAGTCCATTTCACATAGTTTTTATGGACAACAATACACATGGAAACTATTGACTACACAATTTATGTTAAGCATAAAACATTGCTTGCTGAAGCATAAATAGACTCAATTCATTTTTAGCAAACATCCATCACCTAATATGGACAATTGCTAGGGATGAAAAACCCTGACCAATGTTACAAAATACACCATTTGGAAAAGGCTATAACATCATCTTAATCTCATCATTTCAACACATGACCAAACCAATCATCAACCATTTTGCCTCTTAGTTTGAACTACATTGGTCTGAGGCCCTAAGACTGGGGCTATGTAGGTTACACTCAGTCAACATGACATCTTATGGGGTTAGCTCAGCCACATCCATTTGTTCATCTATCTGATGGACAAACCATCTTCACCTCATTATTTCAAGTACGTACCCTCAGACATGGGAAGTGATAAATCTTTATCATGACCAAACCAATGACCAAAACGCTCATCAACAATTTTGCCTCTTAGTCTAAACTACATTGGTCTGAGGCCTTATGGCAGGGGCTATGTAAGTAGCACTCAAATGACACGATGTCTTTTGGGGTTAGCTCGACCACCCTCAGTTGTTCATCTACCTAATGGACAAACCATATTCCTTTGACTATGACTTTACCTTGACCAAAGCAATCCATAACTTTGAATCTCTTCCTCCCTTTTAGGGAGAAATACATTGGCTTGAGGCCCTTCACACAAGGGCTGTGTAGGCAGCACTCAGATGACATGACATCTTCTGAGGTTAGCTTCACCACATTCCTTCATCCGTCCATTCATTCGACCAGCTATCTATCTCAACTCAACCTTGACCAATGACCTTGGAGATCATGCCTATCTCCTCAGACTCTGACCACTTCCAAGACAACTTTGCCTTGGTTGTTTTTGCATACATGCTACCTCACGACTAGTTAGTAAAATTGTCTGCAGACTACACTTTTGACCCTCGCAAGTATAGGATCGAAAGCTGGTTGATCCCCACTACTTGTGACATTTTTGTGTTTATAGGAGCACTTCCTGAGCCTAGGATACTTGGAACACGATGACCATTGGAGATACAGCTTATATTAAATAACCTGATCAGCTATGACTAAATGCTAGGGCCCGATTACTTTAATTTTGGCACTCCTCGACCCTTAACCTATGATAATTTGACCTGACCATCCCATGAAGTGGTATGCACAAAATCACAACTTTTACAGTGTTCACACTCACACTCACCATTTTCATCCACTCTCTATCAAATTGGCACCCGATTTTAGGTTCCCTTCTCTCGACTCCCACTTTGAGGGGGAATACCTGATCCCACATCTACTGTAATCAACCTCCTATTTTTGTCTTATAGTTCATTCAAACAACCAACAAGACAAAATCAACCTTATCCCATACCTGGGGCAACCAACTCCTATTTTTGTCTTGTAGTTTGTCCAAAACAACCAATAAGACAAAAAGGGGCAAATGTAGACACCAAAATCATGTCTACTCCTTGGTCATCTCCCCCTTCTCTCCCCCTTGGTCCCTTGTCCACTTAACCATGCCTAAACTATGTCCTATTAATTTAAAATAATTATCTTATTTTAAATTAATAATTCTTTATCTCTCCTTCCCTCTCTCTCTCTCCTTGACACCTCACCACCCTAGGATGCCCTTCCTTGGATTCCCTTCACTACCCCATGACCAATCTTAAATGCCTAGACCCCCATTTCATCCTCTCATCCATTTTAAGCCACCTTTGACCATTTCTTCCCCCAACCCGCTGACTTGGTAGTTAAGAAAACACACAAAAGGCTATTTTTAGCCTTTTTACCTGCCTTTCAGCTACCAATGTCAGTTAGTAGTCAGCTGACGTCAGTAGTTTTGTTAGCGTCAGTTGCCTTCAAAATTACATTTTGTCTTGAGAATGCAGATTTGATCCTTCAATCTTTCCAATTCGCTAATCTACCAATCTTTCAATCAGTGAATCTTATAGTCTTCCCTGAATGTGAATCAAACCTCTCCCTCTCTCTCTCTCTCAGGCACATAGTAAGCTACAACAACAATAGGTACTCTGCATCAGCCACTCCACCTCACAGGAGGTCTTCCACACCAGCAGCATCAGCAATAGGTACAAGCATCAGCAACACTCCTTCTTCAGTAGGTATGAGCTAAGTATTTCTACTATTTTCATTTTAGTATTTTCCTTTTAATCTATCTATTATTCAGCCCACTACCCAGACCCAACCTGCTCTTCCCTGAGATGCTGAAAGGCCTTCTCTAATCCATGTCTCCTTGTCACCCTATCCTCTCTCTGGTCTCCTGTTCAGACCATACTTTCTACCTTACAGCTCTACACAGACCACCAAAATAGGCTCTCTGACCTCCAAACATGCTCTCTAACCTCCAGACAGACTCTCAAACTATTCTACAGATTATAAACCAGCCCTGAAACATGTCCTAGGCCATTACCCTGACTGACCTTGACCATTGCCCCTATCGATGTTGGTAGACTAATCGACGTCGGTGACCTTAATCTATCGACGCCGATAGAACCACTGATGTCAGCGACTATGCAAGATAGATTGCTGCAAATAGGTACACATTTGCTTTCATTTCTTTCATTCTGTCTTTACCATTTCTATTTTTGTCAATATTCTACCTTTTATTAGTGGACTGTCATCCCCTAAGAAGTCTTTACACTTCTAAGACCAAGCTTTCACTTGGCAGTCCACTTTCTAGTCATCTAAAAATTTTTGTGTTTGAGTCTCTTTCTTCTACAGGTGTCATCCTCCACAACCAAAGAGGAGTTCCTTTCGTCATCTGAATCTGGTGCGCAAGACTACATCCAGGTAACATCTAACCCAAGACCATTTTATCTTAGTTTCTCATTTCCTTTTGAATGTGAAAAATGTTAACTCGTATAGAAACATTATGAATCAAGGAGAAGTCAAATGGTGAAGAAAACCATGAGATAGGTTTAAAATAATTAGTTTCTTATCACTTTTAAATGAGGTTTTCTTACAATTACTTGCAAATTTTTGAGCTATAAAGAAACACTTATTATATAAACTCTCCAAGTTAACATTGGATTTTGACAGTTAATAGGGAAAGATTTAAGGGACACAATAGTTAATTATGTTATTTAAAGTTCTCTTGATTATTCTTAGGTATTATGAGTATTGTGCATTAGCCACCATAGGATAGACAAATTTATTTCATATTTTTATACTATGCATATACATTTAAGTCCCACTATAATATTGGCAATGTTTTTATTTCAAATGTTTTGTACATGTATGTATGTTTTCCATTCACGTCATATAGGTTTACTTTTAAGACCCATAGATGGAAAACATTTGTAATTCAAGTATATGGGTGTTGAAATCTGTTTGTAAATACTATAGGTATGTAGCACCATTTTGATGTCCCTTGTGTGATGTTGTTGATAAAGAGAATACCTTATCCTTTATGTAGTGTAGGGTTGAGAGTATCACAAGATTTAATGACTATTTTAGGTAAATAGGTCAATTGGGTAGAATGGATATATAATTTATTTTACTCTCCATGTTTAGGTTGTAGTTTATATTGGATATTTGACTTCTTACAAGGAAGTATTATAATGTCTTATTTCACTAATATTTTTCAAATAGAGTTTTATTGACTTCATGACTCCATTTATCATTACCAATCTTCTTATGTGTTTATAATCAACACAGGAAGATTACTAATGATAGAGAAGAGAAATTACAAATATTTGTGGGTCAGTTGATTATTTGGACTTTTGGAGACAAAAAGTCTCTTTATAAGGAGGTTTGATCTGGAGGGTTTTATGTTATTAGTCCTCTTCAATTTGAAAAAGGTTAGCTATAGAGACCATAGATTGTGGAGCTAAATTTTATGATAGAGGGGGGCTTTGCCACTATTTATGGTGATGTTGTTTTATTAATTCCATAATTACACTATTATCTATTTACAATACAATTATTTTTGTGTCTCTAGTTATAACACGTGGTAGGATGAGGAATAATTAGAGAAGCCCATATGGTGGGTCCTAAGGCCACCATGTAGCCTATCACCATATCATCTATCTTTGAAGTTTTGAACCTAACTCATAGTACAACCCAACTCATAGTGTAACCCAACTCAGTGTGATAACCCAATTCATAGTGCAACACAACTCATAGTGCAACCTAACTCACATGGGATCTAAATCTATACATATCAAAATCAAATCCAACAAAAGGGAAAGAGACATGGCCAAATCCATGAGATTATTATTAACACCTTGCCTATTTTAAAGCCTTATAATAATCTTATCATATAAATGTGGGATTTTTATAAATGCATGTTTTGTTTTGGATCAAATCCATTTGACCATGGATAATAAAGGAAATACATGATGAATATGGGATTCAACTCCCTTAAATAATATTTTCCATGAGCTGCATGGTGAATGTAGGGATATTTGAATCCTTTATTATGTTATGTCCAAATAATGTGGGAATTATTCCCAAAAAGAAAATACTTTCCACAAATTGGGGGATGAGAAACTCCATTTCATAATGTGGGGAGATCATTATAGGATCAAGTGAAGGTTAAAAAGAGAAAAAAGCTTAGTAAATGGGGGGCCTTTTTGTAAAGTCTGAGCCCATGGGATCCCAAGGAATGTGCTTGGTCCAAGATGGATGCAACAAGGTCATCAAACAATAAAATAATTCATTATTGAGGAAACATACAAGGTTCTTAGATAGGCCCCAAATGGGGATAAGTGGTGAGACATGGAAAACAACTAAAGAACACATAGTCTTGAATGGATGAAAAAAATTATGATTAATAAATATCAAACTATTCTTGGCATCATTGTTGGAAGACCATTAAGGACACAAGTATGGCATGCCAATTATAGGCACACCTTCACTTATTGAATCAATTCTTGCACCAAAGGAAAGATAATGATGTTATTCAATATGAGCCTGAAGATAAGAATGACATGTAGTTTAGTTATATACATAGTCCCAAAGCCATGGATGTAGGTCTTAGTGAAACATATTTGAGTCGAGTTGGTAGACATATTAGTCTATGTTGTTGGGAAATTTAAACTATTCCCTTTGGCCATGAATAATATAGGTGACTATTTTTATTCATACAGTTAGGGATACAACATGCTAGATGATGGCATATGGCAGACAATCCCTATGGAGATCATACACCTATTATAAGGATTTTATGCCTTGGACATAGAGGATGATATCCTCACCTATTTAATGAAATGATTGACACCAAATATGGACTTCTTCAAGGGCATACTCAGTCTTAAATATATAAGCTCATGCATCTAATTTGTGATGTATGACTACATCATTCTACATAGCCTATAGTAATAGGCAAGGCAATCTCTATTATGGAAATACAGTTCTAAATTGTGTTAGATAAAGCACCTATTATGTTGGGAATTTAGAGGTAGACCAAAGATAAGAAGAAAGTATCCATACTAAACCTATGATATGATACATAGTTGGATCACAAGTTGAGTAAGATAAGTATGATTGTATATTATTTAAAACATAGTTCTGTAGGCTAGATATATATTTGTATGATTTATTTTGTTTGTAAATCTTCTTGATCATGGAAGAAATACATGAGTATTATTATGTATCCTTTTATTAATAAAAATTCTAACCAATGAAGGGATGTAAGTGGATATCTGACTGAGATGGTGATGGAAAATACATAGAGATTTGAGTGTCATGTCAAATTAGTTTACTATATTATATTTTGATATGCAAGGAAGACATGTATGTCTATGACTCTATATTGATATTCAAATGGATAAAGATGTCTGTGATTATAACTTTGATTACCTTTATTTGATAAAACTAGTGGCTATTGAGGGATGTAAGTAGTTATAGGGTTATTTTGGGAGATACAGGTCTATGAGAACCAAAGGCACTACTATTTATCAGTATTCCCTTGAAGAGTTTTATATATAAACTCAAATGGATAATTTCCCATATCCCTAAAGAGGAAATAATAATTGTATGAATAAAGGATGATTTCTTGAAAGCCTTCACTATCAGATTTCATCATTACCTTATAGGTTTCTAAAATCCATTTTTATGTAAGTTATTAATTATACATTTAAATATTTTATAACAGATTAGATTTTAGTTATGCAATCTTAGAGACATATCCCAAATGGGTGAACTCTGTTATCATGTTTGGTGTCAACTTTCTTTTTTAGTTATTTCTATATTTTTGCTTAATTCAGTTGCAGATTAATTAATACTTGAATTAATTATGATAATTTTTAAAGTGACATCGATCAGGAGTTTAAAAAGTAGGAATGAGTTCATTGAGTTTCTCTACATATTCTATATTCATCCCTAGAATATTTTGCTTTTAACTCTATTTACTTAGGAATTGAGATATTAAATATCCATTTCCAAAAAATCTTTGATTTATCCAAGGAATGAAACCTAGTTTATAGATCAACATTTGATTTTTAGTTGATTACTTTCTCTTTGATCACTCTATGTCGTATAGCAAAACTTACATTGGCTAACATTAGTTGAAGGTTTGTGTTGTGTGCCCCAATTGGATCAATCACATTGATCCAATTATTTATGTGTTTTCTTTCATTCTTACTTCAAATTATATTGAAAAACAATTCCCCTATTTTAGAACATTGTTGTTTTGGTAGATACAATCTCTTATAGACTATGTTTTACCTTCTTTCTAGCAGTACGCAGTTGATATACATGATTGTGTCTTCTTATCCTCATGTTCAATTCTTTTTTATTAGTACATAGTCAATCTGCATCACTATATATCCTTATCAACTTGTTTAGCTTTCGATCTATACTACATAGTCAACTTGAAAGACTATGTATTCTTACCTATTTGTTGGGTTATAGAACACAGTCAACTAATTTGAATATGTATCATATTTTCTACCTTTTTATCTACATCATCATCAACCTTCTTAGCTTTTTTCTCTTATTATGAAATTCATTTTTTAGGACAACACATAGTTGAGCGAAATATATATGATAAACTTTACCAATCCTAATATGTTTCCTCATAAATATCTTATAGTTCCCATTTTAGATGAAAGTAATGTACATATATCCATTCGCACTACCAATTATGGGGTTCCTTCCCATGCATCCTAATTCATAACCCTCTATTCTCCTAGAAAATTTTCCTGAATTAGTGTATACTCTAGAAATGTTTTTCTTCATTAATGAATTTCCTCAACATTAAAGAAAAAATCCTTCCACTATTTACAACCTTATGATAAGTGGTCAAGCATAATAACTCCATTCACCTTCCCCCACATTCTCACATGTATTTGGGTTTAATATAATATTTTCTTCTCAACCTATTCCTTCTGTTTTGACCCATTCTCATATTATGACCTCTTCTTCCTTGATTTCTTCTACCTCTATGCCAATTATCTCTACTAACATGGAAGGTTCAACATCTAGTGGGCCTTTCCCAATATCCACTCTTCTCAATTATTTTACTAGTGCATCATTTGATACCATTTCTAATCATGCCACTAATACTTCTTCTTCTTCTAATATTTTTACTAGTGAATCTTTCGCAACACATGTTAATAATGCCACTATTTCCTCATTTTATAACAATGCCTCTCAAGCCACTAGTGATATGCATGTCACTAATCACAGTGGTACCCAATACACTAATACCAATTCTAATGCTTCACATGTTGCATGCAAAAATCAAACCCATCAACTTTTTTATCAATTTCTTAACCAAATGAATGCTTTGTAAAATATTAATGCTAACAAAATGATGCAAATGTAGAATTATGTTATTCAACATTAAAATCAACCTCAATAGGTTTCATAAGAAGTGGAAAACAAAAATTCCCCCACCCCCATTAAGGATTCCCATGGTAACCTTATTCCTCCAACACCTCTTTTTAACAAAATAATTAAACATATTCAAAAGGAACCTATTACACATTAGATTACCAACATAGATATAGGAGGTATCACTCATACCATTAGTTACAATGAGAAATCAGATCCTACCTTACACTTAAAAACATTTGGAAATGTATAAAAATATTGGGTCAAGTTAAACACTTTTGTCTCTACCAATCTCTTAGTAAAAACCCTCTCTGGAGACACTTTAGATTGGTATAACCAAATAAAGTCTCATTCCATCACTAGCTTATAATATCTAGTCAATTCTCTAGTGTAAGAGTTTCAAACTAGTGACCTCCCTAAAAATACCTTAGCTCATTTTATTAATTACAAGGAACTTGACATTGAAACTACACAATATTTCATCAAATGGTGGAAGACCTTGTCTAATAAGTATGAATGCAACATGGAAGATGATAACCTCTTTCATATGTTCACCAATGCTATCTATCATAAGTTTCAATATCAAGTTTAGACTCTCTCTCTCCACAAACTTTGGAAGAGGCCCTTGACCAATCTAAGTGCCACAATTTTCTCATGCATCATTTTGAGCCATCCTAACCTCCTATAGGGCACTTGCATGCTAATCAAAAATAAAAATTGTCATGCTAATAATGATGGTGTCCCTAATTCTTATGATACCATTCATAATACTCAATCTATTTCTCATAACCTTGCTCTAGAACAAGATTCCCTTTTAAAACAAACCCTTAATACTCAATTTTCTCCAATAAGTAACATCAATGTTCATAACCCAGTATCCTTAATAAAAATACAAAATCATCTACCAAGGCCTCTTCCATAAGATCTTAATCCCACTCTCAATTTGTAATCATGGTATGATCAAAATAAATTCTTTTGGTTTCATGTTAGGTGGGGTCACTCTCATGATACTTGTAGTCAATTTCATAACTTTGCTATGGATTTCCTCCTTGTTTTAAATTTTGATCATGATTCCCTCATTCTAAAATTTCAACAAGCCCAAATATCAAGAAACAAAAAGTAAAAATTAGGATTTTAACCATGCTAATGCTCATCTATCCATTTACCCATCAAGATAATAATGATAAGCCTATTCCTTACACCAATAAAATTGAGAGTCTATAGAAAAAACTCCAAAATATGTGAAAGGCAGTTGATTTCATTGATTTTCATCCTACCCACACACACCAATCATCTCACACTTTCCTTTTTATCCAAGATTCTTCCACAACTCACCTAACATAGTTGGGGCAAGAGGACATTATCTCATTCAATGAAAATATTCTAATGCCTCTATTAGATAACACCACTCATACCATTTATACAAATTCTCCAACCTATTTACCCATTACCAATAATATTCAACCTTCTAATACCACTCCTTCAAATATATCATAAGATAAACCTAAATAAACTACCCCTTCCTATCACAATAGTCAACCAATTTTCCCCTCAATTAAACTTACTGTGTCCTATCACAAATTTACATAAAATTATAATCCTCCTTTGGAAGATCTCCTATAACATTATGCACCCTTATCCAACATTCCACTCATGGGTTATGATGAGTGGGACATTATCATATAGATTACCAATCTCCCATATCGAATTCCATTTCTCAAACTCATACAGACTTCTCCACATCATCAAAAAATTCCTTATAAAAGTCTTATTAAAAATGAACATCCCTCATCCTCCCCTAGTAGGATGTGAAGATACCTTATATAGGTCAAGAGATAGCATCTTAAAATAATGTGAAGAGATGTCTATACATGCTCATGAAATAATGGACAATTCCCTCTCTCAAATTTATTATTTCTTCTATGATTCTAGATGAGATTATACTTCATTTGGATGATCATCCCCTCTTTATAAGCTTTCAAATTGGTGACATTGAAATTAAGAATGGTTTGATTGATGATGGTTCATGTACTTTGTGTTTCCTCTCTCAACTTCATTAAAACCCGTAGATACTCTGAGTGTAATCTTAAGTCTACACGTAGCACATGTCAAGGTTGTTATTGAAGGAGATTCATCCCTTAAGTTGTGTGTGGCTCCCTATTACCATCCCTTATCACTATTCAAGTGAAGGTTATGATATTTAATTTACCCTTTTTCCTATAATGTCTTGTTTTTCATTCTATGGACTCATTATATGAGGGTTGTTACTTCTTCTACCTACCATATGTCAAGTTTCATCATAATGGTGCAATCTATAGGATTCTAGGTCACACTAACATTTATTATTTTGAAAAATTCTAAGATCGTGGTGTATTCAAAATTCCAAATATTGAACCCTTGCCAAATGTTCCATTTCAAGAATCTCAACATTTTAATTTCCCTATCAACTCTACATGAGGCTATCATGGTCACCCTAAACTCATTAGGAATATACCACCTAGCCTCTTATATTCTAATGATGATGATCCAGATGAGATCAAATGAAAGATAAAAAATTCCAATCTCTCTCATCATCTTGTTTATCATTTTCTATCATCTTTGAAGTTACATTCCCATCAACCATTTAGTGATGATATACCTATATCCTTAACTAAGAATCAAACTCTATTCATCATGCCATCTCTGATGAGAAATTCATACCTACATGCACAATTGATCTTTGTACACCTGACTATGATGATGGTTATACTTTAGATGACCCTTTTTTATGAGGTCTTATTCAAGATAAAGATGTTAAGATCATTCCTTATCATTATTATTTATTTTATTGTTTTCATTTATCTTATCACATTTCATCTTATTTAGTTCATAATTTTAGCATTATTCCTCTTGTTTGCGAAGAAGAGATGGTGCATGGAACACTTCCAATTTTTGAAGAACCTCTTAGAATCATGCTTATGGATTTTGCTATGATATGTCCCTATCATTTCACTAGATACTAAGATTTGTATAACTGAATTCCCCCTCAGATACTTTCTACTATCCTTAAACCCAGTATGCATCATAATCCTCCTTACGATAAGCTTAGTTTTGATCATATTCCATCTCTACTTATAAATGAGTCTCTTCCTCCCCTTGGTGATGGCCAGCTTCATTTATCATAATTTGCTCATCTGCTCACCGAATGGGCTGACTAACCATACTATGACAATCATAAAGTTGATGATCATTGGACTAGATATTTTAAACTATACTAGCCTTCTATGACCTCTACTTCTAATTTCTACTAGTAAACCCATAAAATATACTAACAAGCATATCTTTTGCTTCCACAACATAGATAATCATTCCTCCACCCATTTTTGAAAGCTTTAAAAATATATCGAAACCTTTCATCTTACTTTTCCTTAGCCTATAAAAAAGGCTATACCTCCTTCCAAGTTATTACATAAGTATATTCCCAAATATGGAGAAGTGTATTATTTATGGCACCAATACATTACTCATCACACTAATCATAATCACATCTTCTAACAACATCTTTAGGATCACCTTATGACAATTTTATTGCCTATTATTCCTCCTCCCATAGGTTATCCATGAAAGAAAGCTCCCCCTTCTTCCCTCATGATTCCTCCACCTATGGTCCCTTGTCCACATGTGGTTCTTCCACCCATAGATCTTCCTTTGCCGATGGTCCCTTCTCCACTGATGGATCTTTCATGTCCCATAGATTCCAATCTTATTCCTTATCCTAAGTATCCTATGCATGATGGTCCTCATGATCATGACACTTTAGTTATTCCTACATTTTCTATTGAGGATATTTGATGAGGGGTATTTTCTTAGATTTCACTGAAGATAGATGAGACCCTAGTTGTAGTTAGAGTCCATCTTCACAGAGATCTATTAGATGTTGTGGATAAATTTAATAGTATTTATGAACACATAATGGTTTTCCTCAAATTTTTTCTTAATTTTAGATTGGACATGTGATCCAAGTTTATATTTATCTAATTTATATCATTTTACTTTATGTCAAATTTTTATTCACTTATCTATCTTATATGCATATTTATATTTCACATTGTATGTTGTCTATGGTGTCATTTTATTTTCTTCTAATCTTTTATGTATTCATTTCCTAATTGCATGGTTTTCTCTATGAGTTCATTTATTTCCATGGATTTATTGTTATTTTATCATGATTATTTTCTACCTTATCTCCATAACATATATAATCATTATTGTGAGTAGGTTATACAAACCTTGTTCCCCTTAGTAATCCTTAATTACCATGTGATCAGTTTGTAAACAAGTTATCTCATTATAATATTATCTTATGGGTCTTCCTTAGATCTCCGTCTATTTACTTTATATTTCATTTCTCAAAATAAGCATACACATGGTTGAAACTTGAGATAACATTCTGGTTCATATGTAAGCCTATGTATTTTAGTCAGTCATGTCTTTAGATACATAGCTTCCTTTAGCCAAAATATAAAGCTCATTAGTGTGTATCAATTTTTATCTCATGTAGGTTACTCTAAGTCCATATGGAGGAGGAATCTTAAAATTCATACAAATATAAAAAACAAATGATTTAAACAAAAGGAAATGATATAAAATGTAACATTCAAAATCTTAAAAGTCAAATCACAATAAAAGATGTGATTCAAAGCACATCTCTTTTTTATAATAAAAAATCAAACTCCATAATTTGCCTCATAATAGAGTTGAGGTCTAGTAGGGTGTGGTAGGTTAGTAGATTAGGAAGGAGAATTAAATAAAAAAATATTTTACTATTACCTACTTTCTCACAAAAGTACCCAATATTTACAATAGACCAATGACTTTGTAAGAGATCCTAAGGAATGGGGAACACATTGTGGGAAGATAGGTCCATTTTAATTTCCTTGTTTAAAAAATCAACATTATTTGATCTTAGTTCCTCACTTATTTGCATATACAACTTTTTGTTTACTATGAATAGGATATCATTTATATATTGATGGTCACTAGTCACTTAGTGTCTTTTCTATGTCCTTAGTATGCCTCATGTTTCCTAAGGTATTCTCATAGATGCCTAAATTTTTATTTTTACATTCTCTCTTTCATTTACAATCATCCTAATATTTCCCCTTGAGAAATATTATTTTGTTCACTAATCAATCCCCCTATGGATTTCATTTATGAGTTATAGTGTAAGACCATGGATATGACTAGGATTTCCTCAATAATTACAAACTTACCATTCTAAACATTACTTTTAACATACTTTCCCAGTCATTTCCATGTCATTGGTGTTCCCTTTATGAGTTGCAATGTAAGACCCTAGATAGTACCCTACCTTCCTCACAAAATTTTCCATTACCAAAGTCACAATGAAATTACATGTGTTAAATTTGATATAATTAGTGATTGATTATGAGTTACACATAATTGACATGCTTCCCATCTTAATATAGTCTATTTTATACTTACTTCATTGATCTTTCACTGTTATATTCTTATTTTTTGATTTCATGTAAGAATACAACCATTTTTATTAAGTTTTAGTGTGATCAATTTAAGTTCATCTTTCCAATTTTGTTTCTCTTTTATACTTACCAACGTGATTTAGTATGATTGATTGAATTAATTATTTTGTTTTTATACTATTTGATTTTTTTATGCCTTCTATTTTATTATATTATTTTCATACTTCCCAATGTGATATAGTGTGATTTTAATTATTTTAATTTGGTGTAAATTTTTTAATGTTTTAAAAACATTTTGTTATCTCTTTTTACCATTTTGGGTTTATTATATTTAGTCATCTTTTGTAATTTTAACATTTACCATTGTGATATAGTGTGTAGTACATTTGTTTTTGATTTTTTATACTTTTCCAAGTCATCTTTGCCCTTTTATTTTTAACCATACATGCGTATCACATAATGATAGAAAATAAATCACTCCAAGTGTATTTCCCATAACATATACAAAAAAAGCTAAAAAAATATGCTAGAAAGAAATATATCCATGCATAAACATCCACAATCAAATAAAAATCATGAGATCAAGTCCAAATATTAAGATAAATATATATATATATATATATATATATATATATATATCATGTGTTTTATACAATACAAGGTACAAACTATAAAGTACATAGTTCTGTATCTATGATTAGGCTCCATCATGCCTATCTTATGGCTTAGCCATACTACCCATAGATGCCTAAGACTATCCCCTCTAAATTTTACACTATAATGATATAATCTAGGATCTCAAACCTACTACATGTCCTTGTAAGTTGGCCACTTGGGTATGTACATATACAATATGGAATGTGGTAGCCATATACACTGCTCTCTCTTAAGTTAAGGCCTATCAATCCTATGCCTCTCCCTCTCCTACCCATTTTGATGGAAGCAATCCATCCTTGTTGTATACAATTGTCTTATGTCCCCACTAGTATAAATTAGCCTACCTATATTTGGGTAGATGGTACCATAGGAATATCTAAAGTAGTTGGGTCATATGGTACCATCACCCCATCCAAAATATCATGATGTGTGGCCATAATTATGGATCCTAATATGACCTCCTCTAGTGAAATATTTGTAAAATCAAAACTAGATAGATATTATATCACGTATATATCTCAAAATATATCTATCTATTATAGCCACATGCAATTAGTATTTTATATCAAATATTAAATCAAAATCATAATATTTCTCACCAATACTAGCTTCACCAATCATAGTCTCCTTGTTTGCTCACCTACCAAACACGGTCTCTTCATCTACTCATCCCCTAAGCACCTCCTTAATGGATCACCTTTACACCAGTTCAAAGCCAAGATTCACCACTCATGCATGCCAAGACCCTCTCCTAATAGGTGTCTCGATAGACTAGATATTTCCTAGAATTACTCTTGGGTCATCCTACATTATCACCCTCATCTATGTCCATTTTCACCAATGGTGCCTCCATCTATGGTGTGGTTGAGGTGGTCATTACTATGGTGGTGCTTGATATGGTGACTATTATGGTGTTTAATGTATACTTTCATCCACATCCATGTCATCCCTTCCCTTAAATACCTACTTCCATGCTTGTCTAGTCCATGGTCTAACACACCATAACCTAATCATAGGTCTCTCAACTAGTACTCCTCCTCCTACTCCTCTCCCCCTCAACTCTCTAATATGTCATGCCTAATAAAAAGGCACTATTAGAGGGACTAGTGGGTGTGGTATTCCAAACTAACCTAGAAATCATACTACTAGATGTGGATTTACCCATGAGATATAGTGGCCCATGATATACACCCATGCTGGCCCTGTCACCATGATCGATCAACTAGGCGATACAATAATAATGTGTATTAAGGCTTCCACATAATATCCCATTATGTGATATTATACAATTCTAGAACATGGGGTACAACCTAAGCTATATGTTCATATCCCCATCTTATCACCTGAGGTAACCTATCATCAACCACATGGGGCAACCCAACTAGTTGATATATAGGAAACCTCTCATATATCTAATCACATATTAAAACAATAGCCCCCATGGTATTCTTCCCTTCAAATAACATCCCATAAATATCATGCATAAGTTGGACCTAGATGATAGCTACAAAATCTTAAAATGTTCCATGATCTAAAATGGATTGACACAAGGCTACCACATATAGTGATAGCTTACCATTCAACTTGTGACATAACACTTGTGTTATGAAAAGTCTAATCTTGACCTTATAGATTTATTAAATCTCAATGATATATGAATCAAACAAATTAATCCTCAATCATAGCTATATCTTATCTGATTATGTTGCCCACTGGCTAGTGCACACCTCTCCTCTAGATCATTTGATGTCTTAGTGATCACCAGTGTCACTCTTATAGGTAGTCCAAATAATACATAGACATCTTCTAGCATGATACCCACCTCAATGGTATCCCTATCCACCACCCATCAAAAAGTTTTATTCAAACATTCCCATGATCAAAGGAACATGACAATGAGATCAACACTAAGTAGGATTTGCCTCATCTCTATGATGCCTCCAAATCTTAGTGTGACTAGATATGTTTTATCCATGTTAGTAAATCAATCTAATAGATTTAGTAGCCATGATACATTTATTAGTCACTAATAATTATGACATATCTACAAAATACCAAACAATAAATGATGTGTTTGACTTTCATGTCATAAATAATAAAAATACATTCTTAAATTTTTTAAAATTTGCCACTTTTTATTTTAGACTCTCAATTTTCTACAACATCATCCAATTTCAATACAAAATCAACCCTTTATTTATTTGTTATACTAGATCAACCTTTTCAATTTCCTACTAAATTGACAACATTAATACTATATCATCCTAGTAAAAAAATTAAATCATTCCTATATCACATAGTTAGCCTTTACCCCTTACCAACTATGTCATCCCACTAGTACATAGTCAACCCTATTTTAACATACTAAACCAACCCACTGCTACATAGACAACCTTATCATTCTACTTCACCTTATGAATTAGGTCGACTGGGTCAACTTTGTTTATCTATAGTAGTGATATTTTCCCCAATTACCATAAATTTCTACCCAATACCCTATTTTACCTCTAGTTTGCCTAAAAATTTCCTAACATTCACTTTGGTGCCTATATTTTGTATACCAATCACTTTTCTATTTTTAGCTTAATTTTAAATAAAAATACTTAAAAAATTTAAATTTATAATTGCTTATCTATCTTGCACTCATTATGGCTATTATGCATTCTCCCCATCTCAATTGTCGTCTCCTCACCATGATGGTTATCTAGTCTCCAAGTAGGTCTCTTAGAGATCTATTTTCTTATAATAGTAAAAATAACAAATAAATTAATTTTCACCCTATTTATATTTTAAAAATTATTTACCTTTCAAATATTTACCATTAGATCTTGTATTTTGATCATATCTTTATTTTTATTATCTCTTTTTCCAAAACATAAAATTTAATAGATTCTTAACATCATATAGAATCTTTTCACCTTTTATATGTCTATGTTGCAAATTTTTTGATTTTTTGCTTTTTTATGCTAAATTTTATAGGTTTTCTTGCTATTCCCTATGTCAAACACCTTCATATTTATTTCATCTCATTATTTATCTATAACACTAAGGTAAGTTAATGTATGTGTTTTTTAGTTTTGTCCTTTCATTTATCTTATTTTCTCTTTACTACAATTTATTTATCTTTAGTGTTATGTGTTGTTATGTTCTTTTCCTAAAGCACCATCCTATGTTGCACCTAAATAACATGTGATGAGCTTTGAGTTGGGCATATGTATACACATAATATTTTAAAATGGTATCAATTACTGATGATTTATCCATTTCAATAACCCATTGAGTCTTAATCTTTATTAGTGCATGCCTGAAGGGATACATCAAGAAAGGGGTGGGTAGAGCATTGGTGCTTCACAAGGTTGTTATCACTATACTACAACTTTCTATCTACACAAAAATCTCCTAAAAACATTAACCTAAGATTTTACTCTTATTTTTCAACCTCATCTATTAATTTTATGCCTTCATTAGGCCTTCCCTAGCCTAAAATCCTTTTTATTGGTTTCTAATACACTATGAAACCCATCGACCATGTACTCTAATTGAAAAAACTCATTTAGATCTAGGTCAACTCCTAGCCAACTTAGACCAAGACCTAATTTGGTATTGTTAATAATAGTATAGACTTTATTAGGCCAAACATATCAAATTAAACTTTCTAAAAGGACTAGGGGTATATTCAACTATATAAACACACTCATTTCATCATTTATTAGAGAGGAAAAATGAAGAAGAAGATATATATTGCACATCTATTTATCTAACATTATAATTGAGAAACATATCTTAGGGTTTTATAACTTATTTGGAGATACGAATCTTGTTTTGTAGATAAGTCTTTTAGATGCATAGATAAGATGTGTAGTCTAGAGCTGATTTATTTTTTTCAGCCTTACATAAAACAACAACCTCTTTCAGCCCACCTTGGCCAAGGGAGAGATTGAGGTTTAGTGGTTTCATCTTCAAAGGTAAGTATTCCTAATTTTGTTTCTCCTTTGTAAGAGTAGATAGATTAGAATTTGTAGTTATCTCCCATGCATTAGGATTTTGTATACATTGATTTGATTATATGTCTTATATGCATGTTTAATTTTAATTTTTTTTACCCCCACTTTATGCCATAAGATTTGGCGATCACTAGATTAAACATTAATTTACTTGTTATTAGTTTAATGAATATGAAACATAGGACATAGTTAATTTTATTTCATATTTTTACTTCACTGGAAGGTTGGAACCCTCCATAGTTATAGTATTATGGTAAGAGATCCCTTGGCTAGGTCTAGTAGATCCATCTTGGTCATGACCATAAATATCTAAATTATTGACAATCAAAAGTTAAGTAGTATTTATCTTCACTGATCTATGATTGATTTTTAGATCAATTACATTTTCCTTTGTATACGTAAAGTAGATTGGCTTCTTCTTTGGAGCTCTCTATATTTCCACCACTATTGTGGTCTATATTAATCTTGGAAGTGGTGAACTCAAGTGAGTAGAAGATGTTGATAACTATATGATGGGTTGGCTAGTGGATGTGGAAGTAGAGGTGGATAATAAATGAGGAGTGGATGTATAAGTGGTTAGTATAATGAAAACAAGCCTATTAAGAAATGATAACACAAGAGTAAAATGAGAAACAACTGATAGTGACAAAGAATAAATAATTGGTATTGACATAATAGGAGAAAGGCTTAGGGTGCAGTAAATAAAGCACCCTTACGTTATTGGTCATCTTTGAGGGGTGATTTTACTTTCAATCCTTGTAATCTTAGTACTTTATCTTGTTGTAGCTCCTTTTCATCCACGTCATGTGCCTATTGAATTTTCACCTTTGTGGATGAATTTTGTCAATTCTCTACCCTATTTTTCTCTTTTAATAAATTATTTTCCTCTAAGCTTGAGGAGAAATTACTTGTTGAGTAGGAGAGGAAAGAGTTATACTAGAGGTTTTGGCTTCTAAATTAATTATAGTAGGTGAAGTCTCTTCTTCATAAGATGAGTCTAATCATATGATTCCCACTTCTATCCCTATAGTGTTGGATTTCATCCAAATTAATTCTTCAAATAGTTATTGGTTTACCTCCCTCAATTCAAGAATAGACATTTAAACTTGAGGGTCATCAGCTTCCTCTTGAACTACATCATGTGATGTTTCCCATACCACTTGATCTTACTCCTATTGAGCAAAAAATGATGTCTCTCCTTCACCTTGCTCTTGCTCTTGTTGTAAAGTTGTCACCACAATAGGTGGATTTTGGGGGTCTTGGCTTTGGTATTGTGGTTATTGTTAAGGTCTACCGCTCCAAGAATCATATCATCTCCATGGACCTGGTGGTTAGATCATGAATTTTTATTTACCAAGAGTAATGGAGGGGTTTAATTCTATCACCTATAGGAATTATTTAACTAGACTAACAATCTCTACCCCCTTGCCTTGAATTTTTCATTATATTTTGTGTTGAGTAACAAAAATTCATGATCTAAAGGTTCATGTTTATAGGGGATGCATATATTATGGATCTTTTATTTCACTCTTATGAGGGGGTACCAATCCCTATGGGGAAAAATAGCCAATGCATAAGCCTTCCTTACATTACTAGTCTCTTTAAAATATATTTTATACATGTATTTAATTTTCCTAATTGTGAGATGGGAGCCATGGAATGTAATCCTATTACTCTTTTTCAAGTCCTCATCTATCCCATTCCATAATTGGAAATCAATCTCTTGATCGACAACTTTATCTTCGACAAATTTGGGGAGCCAGCGAGGGTATATCTTATGTCCAACAACTATGATAAGTGTATAATATAGGTAGATCCAATAATCATCAAAATTCATGAACATATTGGTGATGTTTTTAGATACCTTGGCTAAAGGCTGGGCATAAACTTCCATCAAAACTTGAGGATATAGGTCCTTTGTAATTCTATAAATATTCCTTATGTATTCATAAATATGGACAAAAGAGTAGAAGTCAAAGATTCTATTTTTTATGTAGTCAAGATTGGGATTATATACAGCTCTATTGTGTCTATAGATAATCTACACGACTACATCCAAAAGATATGACATCATGTAGAAGTTCCCACCTTAGGGAATCTTATTTTTGTATAATATTTATTATTACAAGTGGGTACTGATAATCTCATCCAATACATAAGTATGCTTTGAAGTAATGAGTAGGTCAACTAGAGGTACCCATTCTAAATGAAGGAAATGAATGCTTGGGTGGATAAATAGTTGATTTAACAATGCCATGCCAAAATGTATTACCATATAGAATGAGGTGATGGGCATAGGGTTCTTATCTATTTCCTTGAATGTAAAGCTCTCCCCTAGAACATTCCATTTCCTTATTGATTGTTCCTCATTATTGTTTTTCTTTTGAGTGACCAAACTATGAAAATAAAATGTATCATTTAAAATGGGAAAGTATAAATACCTAATGAACACATCACTTGATATGTATGTAATGATTATGTTATTATTGACATAGTCTAGATAGCCACCATCTACAATTCTCCCTTTGAAAACAAGTCTCACAATAATTTGATGCATGACATGACTTCTAGATTAGTAGCTACATAGTGGAGTGCTTGCAATTTGAATGGCAATAATTTAGAAACAATCATTTTTTATTTTGTGGATATGTCTTCCTCACATGCAAATGGGTTGACACTCTTTATGACCTTTCATAGAGATGATTAATTGGCATGGAAACCATATAACATTGTTGCATAAAAAATTACATCTAGGTCTTTTATGGAATCCTTAATGGAGAAATTTGATGGCATTGGATTTCCCTTACATGCATTATATGAATATGTCATTATTGGTTCTTAATCTTGGTCTGATTCAATATTTTGAAAATGGTGGCTTGGAACTCTATTACACAAATTACATATTATTTTAGATGTAACTAGGGATTTTGAATCACAAAAGTCTATTTACACTTGATATCAATGAAAATCAAGTGAGGTGAACTCAATTAGGGCATCGATGTTATATATTTTTATATTCATTTTAGTTCATGTACTATTATTCACCAATGTCATGATCTTTTCACATTCAATCAATTTGAACTTGACCACCTAGGCCTAGTGGGTATGCCACATAGGATGATTATTCATTTAGGGTGCTATGGTGTTACCTATTATTTTAACATTTATCACTATATAGTTTAGTTAGGATGTCAACCTTTGTATTCAGGCCAAACAATGTAATAGGGTGAGCCCATGGTTCTAATTGAAAGTCCTTGAGGATGAACATGTTATCTAGATAGATTCATTTAGGAAGATTTATCAAGGAAATTCATGGAAGAGAAATTTCCCAACCAATAGGCTGTAAATGAACATCATCAAAGATCCCAAAAACTAAGTGATCTTCAAGGAGATTGTTGTTTAACAAAATGTTGACGAGGAGAAATTTCCAAACCAAATCCTTCCAAATGAAATCTACTAAAGGGAAAGTTCTTTAAAATCCAAAACCTTTCAAAGGCCAAATTTTCCAAAGTAAAGCTTCCATAGAGGAAGGTGTTGAAAAAAATATCCAAAGGAAATTTGATGATTGAAAATCTCTTGAAGAGAATGTTCTTTAAGGAAAAAAATTTGAAGACTGAAAAGTTATCAGAGACTAAAAGTTGTCAAAGAACAAAAAATTTCCATAATACTAAACAAGTAAATCCAAATAAAAGAGCCCAAATAAACAAACCTGAATACCTATCATACATGGTAAACTTACAAAATTTACATTAATAGATTAGTCCCAATAAGTGATTTTAATGACAATAGGGGTATAATGGGAGATCAAGTGTAACCAAAGTGTGATTTAATGATAAAAAATGTTCAACTTCTACAAATACACAAGCATATCCCAAATTATGAATAAACCTTATATTTTATTTTTAAAATGGTTCCCCTCTTACAATGTGGGGTGTGTTAGATATAACAATGTGCATGTTAAGGGCATATCTTAGGAGATACCTTCAATGTCCTATGTAGTTTATGTCAACACTCTTCAAGGTATCTTTCATGAGAATATTTTAATGAAGAGATGCCAATTTTCATACTTTCAAAGATTTGAGAGAATCAAAATGTGGGGTGAAAACCCTTTTAACTTTATCGAAGAATGTTTGAAACATCCATAATACCTTCATGGGTAACTTGAAGGTATCTCCTAGGAGATACCGTAAAGGTATATCTAAGGAGATACCTTGAAGATACCCTTGAAGTTATTAAAAATCCATTCAAATACTGCCTTGAAGGTGAAGGAAAATTCCACTCAAGTAAATACTAAGAGATACATGACACATCCCCTTGAAATTATGACCATTGATAACGCATTTCAAATCATATCCTAGGAGATTATTTCAAATTAATTTAAATACCCTTATAATAACTTCATCTTTAAATTAAATATGTCTTCTAGGAGATACATTGATAGAAACATTCACTCTTGTGAATGTTTAAAAGGTATCTCATAGGAGATAACTTGTAGGTACATGTTGATGGACATTTTGACACAACATTCAAGTATAGGCTAGGTTTGATAGTTTTAGTCTATTTCAAATAAATATTTCCCAACCAATCCTATAAATAATGGGTAAGGTAACTTACCCATGGTTTATTTCACCTACTCTAGGTACACTAAACCTCACTCAGTGGCTTGTTCAAACCATTTTCAATGAAATTGGGATATAGGAATAGTTGTAAGATTTTTTTTAATTCTTTGGTGTTTGTCTTCCTGAATATTGGTGATGAATATGATATCTTTTTTAAAATTATCCAAGTCATAAAACATTTTAATACATTTATCCTTTTTGATATTATCATCAAATGTTGGGCATTTATTGAATGAAATGGCCCAGAGCTTCCCATAATTTGTAGCATGTTTAATAGTTTGGTGTTGATTGATATGCATGATACTTCAACATTTATACATCATATCTTTAGTCATGATAAGTTTTGATGTCTCATCCCACACACAAATATTGTATTATATTCTTGAAATAATGATAAAGCCTCAAACTATAGATCATCAACATATGTATAATGTTTTAACACATCATCTTATACCCCTTAAGTTGAATATTTGAAACATACTTCCCCCTCTTCTTTCTCATTCAAAATAAATGTTTGTAGATTCCTTTTCCTCTTGGTTTATATTGGTTGGTGTTATTATTTAATTATAATCCTTGACACACATAATACTTGTATTTAAAACTCCCTCCACTTTCCTCTATTTAGTCCTACTTTGGCTATGGTATTCTATGTAATATATTCAATAGGGCATTGAATATATCTCCTAGCAGATACCTTCAACATTCTTATTTTTAGTTTGGTCATAATTTTTTTGTTTATGTTTGAGTTAGTGTATATATTACAAATATTACATACACACACACACACACACACACACACACACACACACACACACACACACACACACACACACACACACACACATATATATATATAAAGGCCTCAATCAAATAAAATTTGAATATAGTACTATTTAATATACCAAATCTAAAATTGCTTCCACATTACCATCTTCAATTTTATGGTGGCAAAAAATTTCCTTTTATTGATTGGTATTTTGAGTTGTTTAGTCTAATAAATATGCATGCAGATATTTTATCTATTTATAACTATATTTGGACAAGAATCATCTTCAATTGGAATAATCCTTTCCTGTGATAAGAATGAACTTGAAGATGCCATTTAATTCTAACTTGAATTATGTAATAGATAAGAGGGAATTATTCATCATGCTACAACTAATTTCAATAAATTTACACCCATTAAAATGGAATCAACAAAAATGAATGTTTCTTCTTCTTATAAAATGTTTAGTTTTCAATTTAATAGATATGAAAACCTTGAAATGTTTGGGTTGATACATAGAGATAATTTGGTACTTTAAATAAAAAATATGTTGAAAGAAAAATATGAAAAAAGGGCTCCAACTTATTTTGCTTACCACCATGTAAATATGCATTTATGATACCATGCAATCATGACCAAATGTTGAAGAAAAAAATATAAGCAAAGGAAAAATATTTGTATGAAATTTTCAAAAAGGCTATAAAATTACTCACACCAGTGAAGAAGCATAAGATCAAACAAAAGGTTGATACATTTTTGTTGGGACAAATTTTTGATTAGACACATAGTGAATTATCTATATGGTATATTTCCTCTATCATTAATGCCTTGAGCATTCTAGTAGAGATCTATTAATTGGGGGATGCTAATATCAAGATAAGAAATCTAAATGAAAGAGGGATGAATGCTATAATTCATTCATTTATAAAACATAATGAGGTTCCAATTAAGGATGCTTTGTTAATTATTTATTACCCAAATAACCCTCAAATTATTATTGAATTAAAAAAAGTCCTTGAAGATATGATGGAGAAAAAAACTAGAAGGTTCAAACTTGTAGATGGCTAACACATAATTAAAACACAATAGAGGATTCTTTTAGATGAGGAATAGAATTCACTATCATTGAAAAACAAATGTTCTATTAGAAGGGAAATATTTTTGAAAACTATTACTGCATTCCATAGTGTTCACAAAATACATAACTAATATAATGAAGCAATTTATAAGGCTTCATTTGTAGAAAGATTTTGATCTGAATGTGACCTTATCCAACTAAGAGGTTGGAACAATCTTTAAATGGTGAATAAAAAGATAGAAAAAAAAGATGAGTAGGATATACACTTGTTCTCACAAATGAGCTGACTAGTATAATAATTATAGGATAGAAAATGTCTTATTTTCATGGAATAGCCCATTTTGGATTGTTTTGATAGGGTGTTTAATTTTATTAGAAGTGCCACTTTACTAGGTTCAGATAAACACAATTTA
Source organism: Torreya grandis (assembly GCA_037957365.1). Taxonomy (NCBI): domain Eukaryota; kingdom Viridiplantae; phylum Streptophyta; class Pinopsida; order Cupressales; family Taxaceae; genus Torreya; species Torreya grandis. The sequence continues at coordinate 330,831 of JARHVA010008172.1, read as the reverse complement.
AATTTGATTTGTAAAATATTACAAAGAAATATTCAAGGGATTTTAGACAAACAAAAAATAAAACTAGAAAATTTATTGGAAAAGGGACTATATACTTCTTGAAAACCCCTAGGTACAACATGATGGAAACTTGGTGAAAAAAAGTAAAGATGGAAAGTAATATATTATCAAAAATTATAAATTTTTTCCCCAATCATGATCTAACACTTCCATCAGATAAATAATCTAACTCTAATAAGTAATTGATCATTACAAAAAATTTAAGAAAAGGTTTTAAGAGTTGTGTGTCTTGAATGAAATTATTTCAAAAACTAAAAAAGTTGGGAAGCATTATCTCAAGATTCAATAAGCATATTGAGAAAATATGTAGATAATGATGGAGGTCATCCTTTTGGGATAGATACAAAAATATTTATCTACTATTACGAGGCCCTATGTCTTTGGCCATCCATTTTAGATGATTTTATTGAAATGTTCGTTGTTGATATAAATGTTGATTTGATAATTATTGATATTTTGAATGTCATTGAAGTGTATAAGGATGAATATATTCATCTATTCTTTGAGGCATTGATTAATTAATTAATTTTTGGGGATTTCAATGTATTCATCATTCACAAACTTGACCATTTATTTGCCATTTATAACTCTCTCATAAAGATGTGTGTTAGTCCTTTCCATTATATGCAAAATATGGGTGTCATACTTTAGGGTCTAGATAGTTATGGATTCAGTTGGAATCATAGTACATGTATCATATTTTCACAAGATTCCACAAATTTTTATCTTTGAATATTTCATCCTCCATTCATAACAAAGTAAATTAGAAGA
>JARHVA010008172.1:307500-327500 GCA_037957365.1 Torreya grandis | reverse complement strand
AATAAAATGTAGGCTTACAAGGGCAAATAAGCAATTTATAACATTAAAATTTTGGATTTCTAAACTAGTCTCCTAGCTACTAATATGTGTATAAATTTACACATATAATAAGATTAAAATATATAAAATAGGGGAGGAAATGTTGTATATAAAAATTTAAAAATTCTTGTATTAAATTAACCTTAATATTCCTATTACAAACTGACTGCAAAGCATAAACTTGCACAACTACAATTGTTATAAAAAATCTAACAAACTAAGATTTTATCCTCATTTTCCTCTAACTGTTATGAATAAGCATCCCTCTATAATAATTTTTTTATTCTATTCTTATTTATTCCTTCCTTTTATCCATAGTTTATTTCTATTTTGTTTTCCTCTAAATCTATCTTTTTATTCTACCTTTCACTTTCTTCTTTAGGCTTTATGATTAGTTCTTCCTCTGACTACTACTACATTAAAAATCTATGGGTTACTTATTTAATTTTACACCACTTCACTTTATTTGTTTACTTCTGGCATTCTCACCTATAATTTTGTTTTCCCCCAAAACTTCAAACTTTCCACACAATTTAAATTTAAACCTGTTGTGTATTTAATTCATTCAAATTGTCCTACTGTGGAAGTTTGTAACTAACTAGGTAGGTGAAAATAGGGGTAGGGATATCATATTATAAAACTCACCATTATCCTTGACCTTCTTAGAGTGATCTGATGAACCTATTTTAACCACTAAAACATCCTTGTAACTTCTCTTTACCTATCCATATGCTTCTGCATCTCTTCTATTCAAGTCCAAAGCTTCTTTGTTAAATATGGTGGCTAGATTATTGAAGTCTATAGCTATAATATTTAAGTTCATAGCTAGAATTTTTTAATTTTTGTCTACCCTATTGAAGTCCATAGCTAGACTATTAAAGTCTAGAGTTCTTCTATTGGACTCTAGTGTTGGATTGTTGGGGTCTAGAGATGGGATGTTAGATATCATATTTTAACACTCACCCTTATCCCTGACCTTATTATAATGATTTTGTCAACCTATTTCAACCACTAAACCATCCTTATAACTTCTATTTACTTTTCCAAATGCTTTTGCATCTCTTTTGTTTAACTTTAGAGCTACCTTGATGAAGTTGATAGCTAGACTACTGAAGTTTGTTGTTAGACTATCAAAGTCCACATCTACCTTATTGAAGTATATATCTATCATGTTATATTTTCTAGCTATCTCATTGGATTCTAGATCTTCCTTGTTAATGTTGATATATGGACTAACAAATTTTGTAGCTAGACTATTAAAGTCTGTAGCTACACTGTCAAAGTTCATAACTACCCCATTGAAGTTTGTAGCTAACGTATTATATTTTAGAGATGTCTTGTTTGAGCCTAAAGCTAGCTTGTTGGAGTAAAAATCCAACATAAAACCTTATAGACCCAATGTTGTTGCATTAACAGCCACTAACCTTCCTCTTAAGTCCATGAAAATGTCTTTTGATAATGGTTTAGTGAAAATATCAACTCCTATGACCCACTTGACTCCTAAGACCTCTTTTCCTTTTGGTAGGTCAACTAAATCTCAATTCTATCTTGCCTTATACCTCTATATCTTGCCTTTGAGAGTATAAGTCCAAGTTGTTTGAAATAGTCCAATTTATTCAAAATAATTTGTGCTCAAATGATTTGAAATAGTCTAATTTATTTGAAATATAGAAAATTAATTTTTGGGAAAAAAAAATTCTGCTCTGCTTTGGTGGGTATAAATCCAAATTATTCAAAAATTCTAATTTATTTAAAATGATCCATGCCCAAATGGTTGGAAATAGTCCAATTTATTTAGAATATAAAAAAATATTTTTGGAAAAGAATTTCTCCACTCCACTTTAGTGGGTATAAGTCTAAATTATTAAAAAAAAATTAATTTATTTGAAATTATTTGTGCCCAAATGGTTTGAAACTATCTAATTTATTTAGAATATAGGAAAAATATTTTTAAAGAAAATTTTCTCCACTCCACTTTGGTGGGTATAAGTCTAAATTACTTGAAATAGTCTAATTTATTTAAAACAATTTATGCCCAATTGGTTTGCAACATTCCAATTTATTTGAAATATAGAAAAAAAATGGAGAAAATTTTCTACACTACTTTTTAGTGGGTATAAGCCCAAATTATTTGAAATCATCATCTTTTTAGTAAATATGTATTTTTTTCCTCTGTAACCTAATTATTTGTAGATGAGTAAAAAAGGATCAATTTGGAATCAACTCTATTTAATATAATATTGTTTTCACTAATACATACAAGGTATGGACCATACAATTGAGCTTTACTTTTATTAAACATGAGGTTTCTTTATGTTTCACATAAAAATAAATGTTTTATTGGTATATATATTAATTATTATTAATTATATGAGGTAAAATATGTTCATTTTATAGAGCTTCAATAACCATAAGTTTAACATAGTATGATCTATAATAATAAAAAAAATAAAGCCCCATGGGCTGCAAATCAAAGGACCTATAGCTAATATGAAGCAAGACTACTGATAACATAAAAACTAAGATAAAACAAATCTATCAAAAAGAACCCTAAATATAAATTGAATGCTCCTCAAATATACACTTATCCTATAATGAAACTTGTTCAGTCACCTTAATCTTTCCAAATAGTAATTCTTGATTAATTCTTCCTAAGGTACATTTACAAGGTCTTTCTAGGGAGGGGGGCTATTTGGAAATATTTTTAGGGATTATAATGGTCCTTTTGACTTTCATAATAGGTTGTGTGTTTTCATTATCCTTCTATTCTAGCTTAGAATTGATGTGTTTCTTAATCAAAGGGGCTTTACTTTCCTTACTTTATTTAATTCCTTCTTAAGATTAACTATTTTGGATTTTATTTCATTCTAATATTTGATAAGGGAGGACATGGCCCTCCCTACACCCTCTTATTTATAATAATTTTGTGTAATCATAACATAAATTTACCATATTTTCAAGTATTACACCAAACATCAAGGGTCCCAATTTCTCTTCATGAATTTTATGATATTATAAAACATAAGTTATAAAAACTCAAGATATGTCATTATCTATACTAATTTTTTAATTTAATAACAACATTATCTATGAAAAAAATCAATTTTATTTTTACGTCCTGTAGAATTAATGGTACTTTCACTATAATCACTAGAATCTCTATCTTCCATGGCATTATAAGCCTTTGAGTCACTAAAAATGTATTCAGTACGAACTGTGGGAGTGAATGGATCTGCATGCTTTGAAAAATCACTCTCTTCCCATGGAATGTATTCTTATTTGTTATTGACATCTACTAGGGTTTAAACTCCATAAATTAAATAAGGAAATTTTACTTTTTCATGCAATACTATGTCAACACTAATAACAATAAATCCTCTTCCCACATATCTGCAATGTAGTATCCTTCTGCTTGGATAAACTCTACCCTCTATAACTTTAAGGTCTTTTAAAAATAAGTCAACATAATCATCCTCTAAAAATTCAATTAGCTTTGATGCTATAGTAAAAATAATAAATCTGAGATCAAATAAAAAATATGTAAAACCCTATCAGATATAAAAATTACAGATAAATGTGAGATGAAAGAGAAAATGTATAATAATTATTAAAATGTAATTTAAGTCTCATGTACTAAGGATTTATGTGATGCAAGGAATAAATCTATATTATATAAAAATAAGAAAATGTGAGTAAGATGATATGTGAAAAAGAGTAATATCTAATGCAAATATGGTTTCACATACTATCGTGAAAAGAATGGGATAATAACATCATTAATTATCGATAGCTAGAAATATATTTGAAACACTTTTAAAAATTTATTAATAACATATTTAATGGTAAATTAGGTGGGCTTATTATTGGTAATAACATATTTATTGGTAAAAACATCTTTACTGATAAATTGAGCAAAACTATACCCTTCTCATCTATCTAAAGAGAAATTAAGAATGCCAAAAGAATCTTACAAGATTTTGAAAAAGTCTCAATATCACATATTTATAGAGAAGTTAAAAAATGGGAAGATAACATCGACAATATTGGTGTTTTCATCTCCTCTTTTAATCATTGTTTGAAACTAAAAGACTTACCAAGCCATGAAATCACATTCATTTTAAATGATGTGTTAAGATTCACAACCCCAAAAGGAAATGAGAGTGATCCAATGATGAAAATTAATTAATAAATAGACTCATACTGTATGAAATCTCATGAAATGATTTCATCACTCATTACAAGGAAAACAAATTAATATCAAAGTATGGAAATAAAATACCTATCTTCACCATCATTAAAACATTAATAAAAGTGGATTTAAAATGAAATAAACTCAAGTTCAATCTAATTTATAGTAAGAGTAACATGGGAGGTGACTGTGATAGAGTTGAACCTATTTATTACTCTAAAGAAAAGGAAGACCACGTGGAGTGGAGAAACTCTTAGAAAGGGGGATCACTAGATTTATGACCATAATTATTGTCTATGATATTTCCATCTCTATGGATTTTGTAAGAGACTGGGAGGAAGGTGTCATCAGAAAGGGAGGCCTGAAAATAACCAATATCGAGAAAATCATCAAAGAGGAAAAAATATGGATTGTCAAGGGAAGAAGGCCTTAGAAGACAAAAAAATGTAAAGAGGAACTAATAAAGACTATTTTAAAAATAAATAAGCTCATTATCAATAAGTATAAGGGATATCCAATATTCAAGCTACTAAGGAAATGGATGAAGGTTTGCCATAAATCATGAAATGCATTACACTAAAGGGTAAGTGTAGTTTAATTTTATCATGTCACTTCTTCCTTATGAATCATTTTAGATGGCATAAAATTAATATTCCATTTTACTTACTGAAGTCCTTGGAGGCCACTATGACTTCCTACAAGTCAAAATATTACACTATTTTACTACACCAGGTCCTCATTTTTAATAGCCAAGAGGGTGAGCCCTTGCGGGACAAAGACATGGCTGAAGCCATTGAAATTTATAGTGGTAAATATTACTCAAAATAGAACACTGAGGAGTAAAAAGTAACTTAGGAGGATGATGACTCCTCAGCCTAAGAGGTAAATTTATTTGACAAGTCCATCACCCCTATCGATAAAAAGGATAAGATCAAAAGAAAATCTAAGGAGAAGGATCCCTTAAAAAGTAGAAGGAGACCCATGATAGAACCTTGGGGGGGAAAGAGAGATTCATAAAAAAGATGAAAATACTCAATCCCCATATGCCTAGAATTAAAATAAATATTGAATTTGAAGAGGGCATGGAGAAGATGGAAACAAAACTTTCCATGTAATAGTTTCTTTTCTTTGAGATGACAAAGGAACTGAAGAAGTTGAGCTCCCAACTATCACTCAATCAAGTAGAAGGAAAAATATTCCACGATGGAGGAAAAGAAGAAGTGAAAGAAATAGGTAGTAAAGGAGATGTGGGAGAGGCCACCAAAATAATAAAAGGAAATATGATAATAGTATAATTAACTAGCATGTGTGATCCACTAAAAATTAAAATAAAGAAACTATAAAAATATTGACTAGGAGGTGGAATAATGAAGATAAAGACCTACATAGGGACCCAATAAGAGAACTTGAGGCCATCTCTAGAAAGATGAAATTAAGAAGGTGAATACCATTGAACTGATCAAATACTCTGACACAGAGGACTATTACCCTTAACCTACTACCTTATTCTAGTTTTATTATCAATTTTTTGTTTATGATATCTTTGATAAACATTATTGGTAGTTTCCTATTAGTTTACTATCTTTTTAGTTGAATCCAACATTCTATGTTTGTTAGACCATGGGGCTTGTCCCTATCTATGTTTTTCTCATTTTTCTATTGAATATATTTCAGTTCTATATTGGAAATGAGATCCTTTAAACCTCATATTTTAAACTTATCAAATCAAAAATTAAGATAATGAATACACATACATACATATAGTACATATATGTATATATGCATGTACATATATATATGTATGTATGTTACATACATATATATACACATACATATGTGTGTGTATGTACACATACACACACACACACATGTATATATAAGTATGTGTGTATATATATATATATATAAATACATACATACATACATGCATTGTAGTATGTATGTGTGTATATATATATATATATATATATACACGCGCGCGCGTGCGTGCACACACACACACATATGTATATGTATATGTATATGTGTATATATATATGTATATGTATTTATATATATATATATATATATATATATATATTATACACACACACACACATACATACATACATACATATATATATATATATATATGCATGTGTGTGTGTACATACATACATACATACATACATAAATATATATATATATATATGTATATATATATGTATATATATATATGTATATATATATGTATGTATGTATGTATGTATGTATACATACACACACACATATCTGTGTGTGTGTGTGTGTTCATTATCTAATATTTTTTAGTCTGAGGATGTTTTTAGAAAATCTATCAAAGGATTTTTTATAAAGAATAATCTAAATCGTGTGTGTGTGTGTGTGTGTGTGTGTGTGTGCGCGCGCGCATGTGTGTGTTCTCTAATATTTCTTAGTTTGAGGATGTTTTTGGAAAAGTTATGAAAGGATATTTTTAGAAATAATAATATAAATCCTTTAACATAAAGATGTATTTGTTAATCTATAATATCATGACATTCTATCCATGTAATAATAAAAAATCTAATAATTTAACATTAAAAGAATGATGAGTCAACTTATAATAAACTATGATAAATTGATGCCTCTCAAAGAATCTCCCACAAAGCTGCATGTCACAAAATCAAATCTAAATGGAAAGTTCACCATCACAAATCATTGGGATGAAATTAATTACCATGATTTTTCCATGACTAACCTTCGATTGGTACCTCATGACTATAATATGGTCTTAAATTAATTTTAAGGCCATTTATAGACCTATTGCTAGCATAAATTGAATATCTAGAGCTCTTTATACCCTTGGAACTTGAATCTATAAATTCCAATATCAAATCCATATAGCTATTATAATGGTATTTCTTAGTTAGACTCAATATCCCTATTTGTTTTCATTTGAAAAAAATCAAGAATATAAGGATGCAACTTTTGATTTGGTAACTCTTCATGGGGAATTCCCTCATTACACAATGATTTACAAGAACATGGTCAAAATGGTGAAGGAGTTAAGTGATGATGATGATTTGTCCTTGATTCAAAGAATGGAAGTATTGTGTATTATTTTTTTGATGTTATTTTTGATATGTCAATAAGTTTCCCAAGGTTATCTAAATGAACACCCAAAAATGACAAAAAGGATTTGTGAATACTTTGACATTATTCATATTAATTATATTGATAGATTTTGTAGTTATATAAAAAATATAGCTCAAATGATTTTTATCTGCCTATATATCGAACTATTAATATGAATCTTATGTGATGGAGGCTACCTGATGAAAGAAGGAGATCTCTACTATGAATCATATTATGGTGATTATTAGCTTAGTACTCTAACCACATATTCATAAGTCTACTAGGAGGAGAAACAATATCACCTTTCCGTTTACCATGGACCTATGTCACAAATAAATTTAAAAAATAATAAATTGCCTTCTAATTGATTAGGATCATATTGATGGACTCTAAAAAATATCATAGAGGTCATACTAAATACATTAACTAAGTATGAGGGTGCTAAGTATGACTATTTTTCAAAATTAGTCTATTTTACATAATATAGGAATAATATTTGATTCTTAATTGATAATATTATTAATATGTTATACTTGTGAAAAATAGGCATGTTCAAATTCTACATAAAACCACAAGGGTTTTATCAACTAAGAATATATTTCAATGTTTGAAATAACAAAAGTATGCAACAACTTGGCTTTCCATGAATATGTCACATCTTGATCTCTCACTTCCATCACAAGTTTTATAATGGTTAAAAATGAGAATAAAAGTATTGAATAAATTGTCTTTGGGAAATGATGTGACATGTAATAATATCAAACTTGGGCATATTCATAATGTTTGAAGTGTGTAAAGGATGCAAATAAAATTTTATAACAGCGTAGCTCTACATAATGATGCCACATGGTTCACTATCACCAATTTAAATTATAAGTGCACATAAAATGTACTAATTAAAATTTAGTGTTAATTTATTCTAAATATTGAGATTTCTACTATGGCGAACTCATAAAATTATATAAGGGACACATAACACCACCATAGTTCAAATAGTCTCAAATCAATTTTAATTTCCATTTACAATCAAAATATTTTCAAGATTGAGTAGTCACATTTCCTATGCAATTTCGATTATCCAATATGAAAGCTATCATAATGGAATATCTAGATCAAACTAAAACTCCATATTAGTTAACTATTAAACTATTCATATTCACCTAAAAACAATATCTGAATGTTTTTTTAGAACTCAATGATGTATAATCACTTAATCACATTAAATAATACTACATTGATAAATATTAGTTAGTATTTATGGACTATTTAAAACTCTACTAATTATGCATCAAATCATGCTCAAAATTAAATTTTAAGCTAAGATTATAATAAATATATATGTTTTATCCAATAATTCTTCCTTTGACTATTAAAATAATATCATCATTTGAAGGGTAATGTTGAATAGATAGTAGTAATAAAAAAATTCAATACATGCTAAAGTGGCTTGGTTGTGTCCAACCCCACCTAGATTCAAATCTTACATGACATGTGAGGCCACTTTTGGTCATTGGTGATTTCAATGATGTAGGTGATACTACATTAATTCTAGTGATGTTGGCCATTGTGGGGATGTAAGGGGGATATGCACTTTTCTTATAGTGTTCTAGATTAGTTTTTAGCTCTAATCAATGCTACCCCTCCATTTCATAGCTCAAAATTCTATAAAATCATTTACCCATATCTAATCAAAATTAAAAAATTATGGATAAGATTATAAATTTGAAGTGAATTTGAAGGGATTCCATGTAATATTTTTATTTGATGGGAAACCTTGGATAGACTATGGAAAAAATATGACTATTATTCATTCAATATTGCACTTCAAAAGTTATGGAAACCACATTTAATTAAGTGTTGATGTGAATTTAGAAACTAATTTTTAAATATATTTATCTGATAAAAATATTTTTTGTAAATTTGAACCTCTTAGAAAGTGAAAACTAAGATGTATTAGACTATTTAAGGATGGGGTTAGAAGGATTAGACATACATTGGATAGATTAATCTAGTTTAGTTGCTTTAAAAACAAAACATAATATATCACAAAAAATGTAAAATTGAAAATAAATAAATATAACATAATTAATATATATTTAAAATTTGTTCTCATACAAAATAAATTGATCATAATCATATAGTCATATACATTATGTTGTTTCATAAATTCTATTAAAATCTTTAATCTATTTATACTATTTGCATGGATCACTCACTATGCCATGATGGTACTAGTGTTGTACACAATAAAATCACCACCTTAACATTTTAATTAAAAAAATTAGATGGAAAATTAAGCTTGAAAAAATATAAGGGACTGTAATTGGATAGTTATTAGTTGGTAGTGTGTTTTAGGTGTCTTTAGTTAAATACACACAATCCAACTTTACATGAGCACTTTAAGCGCATATGTTTCACTAAATCCTAACACAAAGAGTTATTTTGGTGAATGATTGTGCTAGGATAAAGTATTATTTGATTTTCCATGTGTGCATTTGTTCAATTTTTCTTTCACTAGATTTATAACAAATATATATTTTTATAAACCCTATAATTACCTAAAATTATTGGCTTGTTGAGATTTTAAGAATGGAAGATCATTTATGAAGGTTGATCCTAATACTATGGAACTCTTAAATTAAATGAATTATATATTTGAGTAATCCCATAATTAATGCATAGCATAAGGAATTAGGCATAGGTTATTATTTGTTCCATTTGAACATTAACATCATCATTTTTATAAATCAACTTCTATGCAAAAGCAATATTATTAGTAATCTATTTTGATAGTCAAACTTTCTCTAAGATTTTAATGATGCCAATGAGTATATTAAGTAGTTTTTTGTTTGATAGTAGATAAAACAAGTCATAATCTAACCCTAAATATCCACATTCACATGGAATGTAAGTGGAATCATAATTTAATAATATTTTTCAAGAATGTCAATATACTAAATGTCATCGCATGTTAAAATATCCAAAAAATATATTGGCATGAAAATTTAAATATAGATACATTGAAGTATATAATTATTAATGTATATTTGGCAACCTATTTTTAAGTTTTTTATTTTCCAAACCATGATATGTGGGTATCTATGTTGTGTTTTACTTTAGTATAATGATGTAATTAAGCTACAATTAGTATTTACCATTCTAGTACATACAAGTAATAATAGAAATGTGCATGTTACCATGATAAGAATATGGATGGAATGCTCCACATATGATGCCATTAAAACCAAATACATGGACAACTTAAATGGAGTATCTATATTCATTATATTTTAAGTTGATAAAATTGATATAATCAGGTAATTTTTTAAATCAAAATACACAACTATAGGAGAGTGAACCTTCATGGAGTATCTATATTCATTATATAAGAGAGTATATATATTAATTAAATAGGATATTATCTATAGGAGAGTGAACCCAATTGATATAATTATGTAGAAGCGTGGTAGGTAGTCTTGTCAACTAGAATCCAACAACTCAATCTGCTCTCTTATTGAGAAAGATTCTTCACTACTTTGGGATATAGTTTTTGTTTTGGGGTCCCATAGATTATTTTGGGTATCATAGATGTTATTAAAATATATATATCTATTTATATTAAAAATAAATAAATATTTCATCTTGTTAAGTTGTATTATATTCTTATGGTTTATTTTATGTGTTTTGTTGAGCCACTCGTCTACTTCCGTTTAAATTGTGAAGAGTTGGTATGCATTTGGATCATGAATTTTTTCATGTTTTCCATCAATTTTATGATACTCAGTCATTTTTATGTGAGATAGGGCCCCTTCAAACCTCAACATCTATCACAAAAAATGAAAAATAAAATAATATTTAAATTCTAAAGATATTGTGAATATGTACGGTACCACAAAGCATTATTAATACTTCATAGTATGTCTATTTATGTATGATGTCCCATTATTATTTTACTTAATTTACCACCATATATCATTTATATTTTATATAAATAAACTTTCATATTAATCTCCTTTATCAAATCTAAAATTTTCTTTTATCCTCTCCCATTTCCTATGTTCAATTATTTCATTGAATTGTTATATTCCCCTCTAATAAATAATGGTAAACCATAAAATAGGAGGTTGATATGTCAATTAAATCCAAATAAATATCTTCCTTGTTGCCACATAAATATATTTGGTGACTCTTTTGAGAGATACTATGAAATTATACCTTGAGAATGGATCCTTCCTTTTTAATTCAGGGGTAAGCTTATTCCATCTAACTAAGCAAACAATGAAGGTCATTTGAATTTTTTATATGATCAAAACCATGTAAAAAATTTAGGCATCTATTTTTTATATCCTAGTTCTTGTACCTACCTCCCTTTTGTTGATTAATGCAATCCAGTTTGATTCTATCACATCTATCTTAGTAGCCTTCTCGATGATCATTAATATGGTTTATTTTTATTTCTCATGATACTCATATAATTCATCACCTTTTATTTTATCATTAGAAAGATAATAATAATATAATCTTAGAAGCACAACACCCAAATATAGGTTTGCATTCAATTATTGGTCACAAGAAACAACAAAGTTTAGTATATAGAATTCACATAATTGATTTTGATCCTTAGGTTTATCATTGTTATATATTTCAAGGAGTGACACTCAATTCCTAGTTTGAGAATATCACAACAAATTATAATGAACTATAATTTTAACCACTAATCTTTAGGGTAGAAAACATACACTCTTGCAGGAGGTCTAGAAGTCATTAGTTACATGGTTAATTGACTCATATATTCTACCTTATTTTTTAGTTTTAAAATTTGTGACTCTACATATTTGACCTTATTGTTTAGAGATATTTTTTCATCTCTTAGTTGACTATACTGACTATGCCATCAAATATGCATGGCCTATACCTTGACATCATTTTAGTTTGAGTGGAAGTTTTTGAAATAATATTTTAGGCCTAATTCTCTATGAGATGATGTTAGGTACAATTGGTTATACTAAAAATGACATATGTAGTTATTTGATGAAATAATATCATCACAAGGTTCCATTATATACCTCAAGAATGGATCCTTTTCAATTAAAGGGTAAGCTATTTTCATTTAACTAAAAAAACATTGTAGGTTTCTTTAACTATTTATGTGATCAAAGCCAAGTACTAATTTTGGGCCTCTATTTATTTCATACTCATTCTTGTATCTTTATCCTTTTTGATCATTAATGTAATCCAATCTCCTTCTATCACATTTATACTGACAATCACCCATCTAATCAATAATGTGGTTTATTTCTCCTTCTCATGATACTCATCTAATTCATCACCTCTTATTTTTTGATTATTAAGATAAGAAGAAAATTATCTCAAAAACACATCACCCAAATATAGGTTTAGATTCCATTCTTGGTCATGAGGAATAATATAATTGTGTATACATAGATCATAAAATTAATTTTGATCCTTAGGAAAGTCACCTTTATATATTTCAAAGGAGTGGGTCTCACTTACTATTTTAAGCATGTCTTAATAAACTCTCTTGAACTAAAATTGTAACCACTACTACTCAAGGTAGAGAACATAAACTCTTGTAATAGGTCTGTAACTCATTATTTGAACTACTAATTGAATCATATATTCTATCTTAATTATCATTTTTAAAATTTTTGACTCTACATCTTTGACCTTATTATTTAAAGTTGTTTTTCCATCTCTTAATTGATGACACTAATTGTGTCATTAAATTTTCATAGTTTGTATCTTAACATCCCTTTTCATCAACAATTCTTCCTGAATAAACACTTTGTTATGAGTGGATACTATTGAAAAAAAAATTTAGGTCTAATTCTCCATGGGATGACACTAGGTAAAATAAATTATATTTTGAATGGCATACATAGTTTTTTGATATCATGTTAGTTTCACAAGGTTATATGTTATATTATTATGTCCAATAATCCACTAGAGAATAGCCTAAGATTTTGTCAAAAATATTTATTAGAAAGTACATTTTCATATTAGTATTATTATCTTGTTTATAATGGGCATGTAATCACTCTACACAATATTAGAATACTATCAGCTATAAAAAGTACTTATATTTAGTAGAATGGGAATAATTGATAAAATTATTAATGTCTTCTATAAAATCAAGCACAAGCCCATTCTAATCATGATATAAAATATCATCTCTATTTTATTTCAATGCATTTTTAATTCTAAATACAATAATAAAAAATTAATATCAAACAAACACATCTCATCCTCACATACATACATTTAAGGTCTAATTCTAGATGGGATGTTGATAAGTAAAATTGATTATACTATGAATGAGTTGTCTGATGCCATAATATCATCTCAAGGTTCCATAATATACTATTATGTCTAATACTCCACTAAAGAATCCTACCAAAATTGTGTTATAGAATATTGGTTAGAATGTCAATGTTTATATTGTTCTTATCTTGATCAAAATAGGCATGTGCCCATTCTACACAATATTGGAATACTATCAATGGGATATTCAAGCAATAATTGGTTACCATTTGAATTCAAAAAATGGGGTATCTGAGTGGAAGTTGTTGAAAAATATTTTAGGTATAATTCTACATTGAATTTCATTAGGTATAATCGATTATACTATTAATGAGATATGTAGCTATCGAATGACATGGTACCATCACAAGGTTATATGACATATTATTATATATAGTACTCCACTAAATAATATACCAAATCTTGTGTTACATAATATCAATTATAATGTGGATGTTCATATTATTATTATCTTGTTCAAAATTGGCAAGTGCCATTCTACAAAATATTGGATTACTATCAATGAGATATTCAAGTAGTAGTGGGTCCCTATTTGATTTCTAAAAATGACATCTCTCAGTTGAATATGTTGAAAAATCTTTCAGGTCTAATTATTAATGGAATGCCACTAGGTAAAATTGATTATAATGTAAACATTATATGTATCTATCTGATGTTGTGGTACTATCATAACATTACACAATATACTATTATGCCCATTACTCCAATGAAAAATCCCCCAAGCCTATATTATATAATATTTTTTATAATGTGTATGTTTATATTATTATTATATTTTTAATAATGGTCATGTGCCCATTCTACACAAGATTGGAATACTATCAACTACTAAAAATAGTTATCTTGTGTAGAATACGATTAATTAATAAAATTATTAATGTCTTGTGTATAAGCAGGCACAAACCCACTCTGATCTAGATATAAAATATCATATCCATTTTATCACAATAATTTTTTAAGACCAAATATAATGATAAAAATTTAATATCAAACAAACACATCTTGTTTTTTGTGCATATACATTTTAGGTATAATTCTTTTGGGATGTCAATAGGTATAATTGATTATATTATGAATGATATATATAGATATTTGATGTCATGACACCATTTTAAGGTTCCATAGTATATTATTATGTCCATTACTCCACTAAATAATCACCCTAATCTTGTTTTATTGAATATTAGTTAGAATATGGATTTTCATATTAATATTATCTTGTTTAGAATAAGAATGTGCCCATTTTACATAACATTGGACTATTATCAATTGAAAAGAAATCTTATATTATTTAGAATGTGATTAATTGATATAATTCTTAATGTTTTTGTAAAATTAGGAACAAGACCATTCTAATAAAAATATAAAATTTCATCTCCATTTTATTACAATGTATTATTAATACCAAATAAAATGATACAAAATTAATATCAAACAGACACATCTCATCCTAACGAATATAATATTTTTGGTTTAATTTTATATGGGATGCTACTAATTATGATAGATTATATTTTAAATGAAATATTTATTTTTTTGATGTCATGATACTATCAAAAAGTTATGTGGTATATTATTATGTCCAATACTCAAGTATCTAAGTACCAAGATGTTGCCAAGTGGCAGTCTCTTAGAGACTCAAGTCCTCATAGGCTTCTAAGCCCTAAGTACCCTTTAATGACTTTGAGGGCCCAAGGACCCCAAATTCTTCCAATTGGAAACATATTGATACTTATAATCCTATAAGGCTTAGAATTTTGAAACAAGGTCCTCGTCCTTAATACATCTAAAGACCTAATGACCTAAAATTTTATCAAGTGGTAACATCTTAGTACTCAAAATCTTAGAGGGTTTAGAACTTAGAATTGAAATGGGCCCCTATGATCTTACCATATGGCATGATGTGGGCTCCCAATGAGTTTAGGCATGGAGTAGACCTGAATGGGTCATGTGGCACCCAGATGTGTTAGTGATGGATTGAGGTTAATATTAATAAGCAGCATAACAATATGAATTTGATAACCATAGGATTATGATAGAAAATAAATATTTTAGTGCTCATCATTAAACTTGAAGACTCTTTGGCCTCTCATCTAGAGTTACATATCTAGTAAATTTTATTTAGTAGTTGACAAGAAAAGTAGATAGTCATATATATGTATGTATATCCACTTATGATTCTAGTGTCTGGATGCATGTGAGTTGATGGTAGTTGTGTCTATTTTAATATGTGTAAAAAATAGGCATGAAACTTTTGCAACTACTTATACAACTTCTTTTTATGCCTTGTCCAATCTAATGGTCAAGGATTTTTTTGATGTTTCTTCTTATTCTTCACCCTCTATATTTTCCATGTTTCTTATACCATCTCTAGCCATGCCTCTTCTACCATTTTTTTTGAGATGCCAATAGGTGAATCTTATTAATTTTGGTTTGATTTTTTTATGTGTATTTTTTTCATTTCACTTTTCTATTTTAGATTTTTATTGGGTGGCATATCCTCTATTTGTAGTATAGGATGTGCTCATTATTTTTTTAGCATATTAGTAATTTTGGATTGATGAGGGAATGGAGTGAGATCTCTTTTTGATTTTTTTATCATGAATGTGTTTATTTTACTGAGTTGGCCATTTAAAATGGTTTTATGTGTGGTAAAACTATCTTGTCCATCCATTCCACTTTATTATAATGCAGATGTTCATGTTATTCTTATCTTGATCGGAATGGGTATGCACCCATTTTACATAAGATTGAAATACTATCAAGTGTCAATATTTTTTTCTTATCTATAATGGGATTAATTGATAAAATTATTATCAAACTCATGTAAAATTAGGCACAAGCCCATTCTGAATAAGATATAAAATATCATCATCATTTAATTATAGTTCATTTTTACGACCAAATACAATAATAAAAATTTAATATCAATAGAGACATGTCATCTTCATGTATATACATTTCAAGTCTAATTCCCTATGGGATGATGCTAGGTATAATTTATTATACCAAAAATGGCATCTGTAGTTATATGATGTTATGATATGCTAACAAGATTCCATGTTATAATATTATGCCCAACACTCCATTAAAGAATCCCCCTAAGACTTTGTTACAAAATTGAATGTTCTTATTATTCTTATATTTTACACAATATGCATATGCCCATTATACAAAATATTGGATTACTATAGACTAACAAAAATATTTATCTTGTGCATAATAGGATTAATTGATAAAATTATTATTGTTTTGTGTAAAATCAAACATATGCCCATTCTGATCAAGATATTAAATATCATGTCCATTTAATTGCAATGTATTGTTAAGACCAAATACAATAACATAATTTTAATATAAAATAAAAAACATATCATATTCATGCATGTATATTTTAGATCTAATTCTACATTAAATGTTTCTAGGTACAATCAATTATATCATGAATAACACATGTAGTTGTCTAATGTTGTAGTACTATCACAAGGTTTTTGGTATAATATTATATCTAATATCACACTAAAGAATCACCCCAAACTTGTCTATTAGAATATTGGTAGGAATGTGGATGTTTAAATTATTCTTATCTTATTTATAATGGGCATGTTCCCATTCTAAATTGTATTGGAATAGTATAAACTATCAAAAAAAAATTCTTGTGTAGAATAGGATCAATTGATAAAATTATTCTCAATGTCTTGTGTGAATTCAGGCACAAGACCATTCTAAAAAAGATATAAAATATCATCTTCATTTAATTACAATTCATTATTAAGACCAAATTTAATATTACCCATTTAATATCAAAAAACACATGCCATCCTTGTGCATATATGTTTCAGGTCCAATCTCCATGAGATTTAGTTATGTAAAATCAATTATAATGTGAATGACATAGGTAGTTATCTGATGCCATGGTACTATCATAAAGTTCTATGGTATAATATTATGTCTAGTACCTAGTGAAGAATCTCACCAAGCTTCTATTATAGAATATTTGTTAGAATGTGGATGTAAATATTGTTCTTATCTTGTTCATAATGGACATATGCCTATTTTATAGAATATTGCAATACTATCACTGCCAACATTTCTTTTTTATGTATAATGGGATTAATTGGTAAAATTATTATTCATTTTTTATGTAAAATCATGAACAAGCCTATCCTAAATAAGATCTAAAATATCATCTCAATTTAATTATAATTAATTATTAATATAAAATACAATAATACAAATTTAATATCAATAGACACATGTCATCCTCGTGCATATAAATTTCATGTCTAATTTTCTATGAGATATTACTAGGTATAATCTATTATATCACAACATATGTAGTTGTCTGATGTTGTGGTACCATCACAAGGTTTTGTAGTATAATATTATGTCTAGTACCCCACTAAAGAATCCCCTCAACCTTGTGTTACTAATTATTCATTAAAATTTTAATGTTCATATTATTCTTATCGTTCTTAAAATGGGAATGTGCCCATTATACACAATATTATAATATTATCAATTGTCCACATTTTTTTTATGTACGATAGGATTGATTGATAAATTCTTATTAATGTCTTGTGTAAAATCAAGTACAAGCCCATTCTAAACAAGATATAAAATATCATCTCTATTTAATTAAAATGAATTATTAATACCGAATATAATAATACAAGTTTAATATCAAAAGACACATGTTGTCCTTGTGCATATACATTTCAAGAATAATTCTTTATAGAATGTTTCTTGGTACAATAATCATATTGTGAATAACATATGTAATTTTATGATGATATGATAATATCATAAGGTTCTACTTTATACTTAAACTCATTCTCATAATTTTTATGGATTGCACGGAATAATAACATGTCCATTTTGAAAAAGACAATTTTTAAATCTTCAATTATGAATCAAGTAGCCTAAACATTAGAATAATATTGTATTATTACCTAATGATGTGCTTATCTTTTCTAGATATTTAGGTATGTGCCCATTCTAAATTATTAACGTAATTCTAAAGTTATAAATTAAGAATTTGATACTCTTGGCTTGTGTGGAATGGTTACATGATCATTTTATACTAGATATAAATATTGGATTATTAATTAATAGTATTCCTAAAATAATATTAATATACTAATATAATGGTGCATAACATGATCAATTCTTGATTTATGCGTATAATATAGTTAATATATAGTTTTTGTATAAATGGTATA
Source organism: Torreya grandis (assembly GCA_037957365.1). Taxonomy (NCBI): domain Eukaryota; kingdom Viridiplantae; phylum Streptophyta; class Pinopsida; order Cupressales; family Taxaceae; genus Torreya; species Torreya grandis. The sequence goes on along the minus strand of JARHVA010008172.1, from coordinate 308,594 downwards.
ATTGATTCTTATTAATATTAGTCTTAATTTAATAATGTGGAATCATGGGCACATTTCCACTGCACACATGCAAAGCCCATTATATTATTAATTTATAATATCTGTAATATACTAAAATAACTCTATATTATAGGCAATTGTGCTCATTATTAATAGGTTAAAATAATTTAATCAAGAATCAAAGCCTCTTAAATTATGTGGAATATAGGAATATATTTATTAATAAATTTTGATTTTGGAAGAAATAAATATCAATCGCTTGTTATAAGGTAGTAGTGCACATGTAGAGAGGAATAAGTGTTATTGTTAAAATCAAATCTCTTTTAACTATACCTAGTTTTAAATAGAAAATATTTTTTCATATAAACATGAATCAAAATTCAAAATAAAACTAAAATTATCATGAGGGAGATATTGCATAATATTTGATAGAAATGATTTTAAAATTTTATATTCACTATTTTAGAAGATAAAATAGTCATTTCAAAGTAGAAAAGAATTTATTTTCTAATAATAGTGTTTCTATGGTACAACAATTTCATACAAATAAAGTGAAGCTAGTGGATGTTACACAAGGACTTGGTAGCATCTGATATTAGTTATTTTTATGTGAAAACTACATCTATAAATAGATAAGAGTTGAGAAGACTTGGAAAATAAAGATGAAAGTGAGGAATGAATCAATAAGGTGATTATCACTAAAGAACTTAGTTTATGATTTTATTGGTGTAAAACTACATTTATGAACAACTTTGTAACATTTCATAGTGAGATTAAATTGAATTCACACATAGGTATTTATCATTTTTATTATTTATGTCAAAATTGTTTCCAGTTTAAATTTTAAAAAGGAAACCAATGTTGAAGTGAGTTTGATTAAAATTAAAATTTGAATTTATAAATTGAATGGCATTTACATGTTTTAGATATAAGGAATAATAAATAATAAAATTTCAAAGAATAATGAATTATAACTTGGTATTAGATGTTGTAGTCTCTCTTTGCCAATAAAACTTGATGTATTTTTTCTTTGTTCCAAGTTATTAAAGGAAAAATAGTGATGTTACATTTCTTCCTATATGTGTTTTTCACTA
>JARHVA010008172.1:295000-305000 GCA_037957365.1 Torreya grandis | reverse complement strand
ATAGGGGAGGCATGTGGCCTTGATTATGACAATCTAACATTCACCCTTACATTCAAATATATTTGGATTCAGATCCCACAACATCTAATTAGACTTAACTACCACTTTTGTTTATGGTTGTCACATGGTGATATACCTGGATTTACTTGCATAAAAGTTATGTAAGCTTTGTTTGGATCTCGCTATATCATCTCTATGCATGTAGCAAGGATTAGTATTCACACCTATATTTTAGGGACCAAGTGGATAGTGATATATGTACACTAAGCTTTATGCAGATGGAAGTCCACATCTTTATTTGATAAATATATGCACATTGCATGTTGTGCACATCTTTAATTTAGATATATCTTGCACTTAGGTGCATGCAAGATTCTTTCAAGAGTTGTAAGTCTTTGGAAGAAATAAAAAATTATTTATACTTAAACTTATGAATAATGAATTCATATGTTAAACTATCTATATTTAGGCATGATACTTCATCATTTGAGTGTGATAACCCCTAGAGTAGAGTGTGCAAGAAAATTTTTATTTATCACGTGTACTTCTAAATTTAAATTTGTGCCTTGCACACATTATTTGTGCATATATAAGAATTGGGATGTTCTATGTAAAGGTGCACATGGGACATTACTATGAAAGGATGGGTGCTTAAGTATAATATTTTAGAGATTTTTGAGATCTATAAACCTTTATAGCAAGCAATGTGCAGTCTAGATTACATCCTATGGATAATGGAAGTGCATATGAAATATATGTGTTTGAGAATAAGACCTCATATCTTTTACTTAAGAAGTCCCCTAGATAAAAGCACGTATACAAATTGAAAATATCATGTGTGGATGAAAAATTAGATCCTCCAATTTGTATACTTCATGACCATTTCCTAAAGCTTTGAGTCCTTGTACACATGGATTACATATGCATTTATTTTTATGTTTCATATAATGGCACAGAAATATTTATGTAGGGCATTTAATGATTATTTAGTCATAGGTGAACATAGACACTTATATAGGGTTTTTATCCATGTTGACTATCATCCTTGGGAACTTATGGAGAACATCCACACAAGCCTATTTTTGAGGGACCCATTACTGTGCAAGCATGAAAACCTTCTATACAACATCTTATGAGCTCTACGTAGACTAGGGTGACTTAGAGGGTCAAAACTTCTTTTTACCTATAGAGAACTCTTTCCTACTAAGTATGGACCTAGTTTATTTTGAATAAATCCATTGGGTAAAAATTCATTTAAGCCTAAAATCCATACCTTGATAGTGAAATTCTTACGTCCACTTATCTAACTTTGCTTCATGTGCACGCATAGGTGCACTTGACTTAAATGTGTTCTCATAAATACTTAAAATTATTGGTAGTTCATTTTAATCACTACTAAATAATTTAAGATTTTGGACCTTCTTAAAATCACAAGAAAAGAGAAGTGGAGAAAATAAAAAAATTGTGAAAAAACACTTAAGAAAATGAAAACAACACTAACCTATGACTACTTGCACATACACATAGGAACTTAGGTAAAATAAAAGTAGTTAATCTACCATATATAATTTTGAAACAAGTTCGTTGCCCCCTAGGCTAAAACAAAATCATCTGAGGTCATTTTAACTATGCATAAGCTTATTACCGAGTAGAAGGCATAGATGAGCAAAGACCCACTTTCCAAGTTGGAAACATAAATTACCAACTTATAAGTGAAGGAACTCAATTATGAACACCACATCAAGTCCTTTCTCCTAAATGGGTGATCTCCTTTTCTTATTTTTTAGATGATCCTCTAAGTTAAACATGTCCTTTGGAAAATCCCTTATGAAGTTCCCTAGAGGGAAAAAATAAAGCACATTTGCTACTATGACCTCATCCTCATATTTTTGATACATTTTTGGTATGAACTCAAGATGTAATGGTTAATAATTCTTGGGGGGTCAAGACTGAAAAAAGCTTGCATTTCTTCTTAGGGAGGCACATGAAATTATGAGATCATCTAAAAATTAATATCCCTCTCTAAAAATATTAAATAGTTTAGCATTAGACCCCTGGGATGGTAATTTTAATAGAATACCCCACTTTTTATTCTCAACCTATTTGATAAGGTTGCATTCCTTAGCTTTAGTTAGGGCATAGTCCTTTGAAGAAAGATGTGAACTACTTCTATGATCTCAAAAAAATATTGTAACTCCTTATCATTTGTTGGCATATATGTACTACTCTCAATGTGATTATGATGTCCCTCTGGAATCACAAGTTCTTCTTCACCATATTGTTCACTCTTAAGGTCTTACTCCAACATGTAGAGTGACAACTTAATTAATAAGCTAATATTCCCAACTTCTCCCTCCTTCTTGGACTCCTCTGGAGAAAGAAAAAGTGTAGTCATTTCTTATTCAATGAAGGGAGGGAGTTCCCCTACCAAGTTAGGGATCTAACAATATTCATTATTAAGGTAATTTAACCCTTCATCTTTAGGTACCACTTCCTCTGTGAGATCAAAACCAAGCCAACTAGATAATTTTCTTCCTATTTTTCTAGGTTTGGTCTTTCTAGCTTGAGGATAAAAATAGGGTTGCCGATGATTATCTCTTCCTCATCCTAACTTGAAGTAATCTCCTCTTTGTGTATATGATATTTATTTTTACCTCACACAACTAGGCCTCATTAAAAAATGGAGATGGTGGGTGGGAAGGAGAATTTAATTGGTGAAGAAGGAGTGGTCTTAACCAAGTTGGGCATCCTAAAATTATAATGCTTTATCTAAAAAGATTTCCATGATTGGGTTTAAGGCTCCTAAGGAGGAATACGATTTTGGGTTGGCATGGGCATAGGTTCTTTAGAAATATGGGGCCCTTTAAAACATGATATCTTATAATTAAGAGACTTAATCAAAGTATCAAAAGTATTTCCCTACCTGAATCTTAGAATCTTGATCATAGAAGCTTCTCTTTCCATGGATGGTCTATGATCATAGGGGAAGCTTGTTTGAAGTTTGGAATAGAAGGGACTAATTGAATATTAGTTCCTTATGTTTTCATAATAATTTGACATATTTTATCTTATTTAGATGTAATTTATCTATCCAATCACTCCTCATATCTTATTTGAATATCTTTTTGTTGATGGTGAAGATAAGCTTGATGAGTGAGCTCCTCCTATCATCTTCCATATTTTCGATCCTCATAAATTTCCCTTATATGTTGGTTTAAGCCTAGTAGGATATTTATGATGATATTTTGGGGATATTTTTGAGTGTGAACAAGCTACTAAAAGGGTTGAACTAGGGTGGGAAGGAGGAAAACACTATCAGGAGGCTAGTATATTTTTGGTCTAAGCAAATTTTTAAAGAAAGCAAGAGTATTTTGGGCCTAATATGGGAGATATGAAGGTGTAAAAACATAATTTTCATGGAAATTAGGGAAAAATACATATTTTTAGGTACTTGAGGTGTTTCAACTAGTATATGTGACATATGAAGTCATTATATCTTCTACATAGTGTCTTCAACACTTCAATCATTGAGAGTAGCACCAATCTCTCAGCCAACCTTTAAATTTAGTCCCATTAGGTGTGCCATAAACCTTTCTCACTCAAAATATACACTCATGTGTGAAAATATCTCTCATGCATATTGATGTGTGGCACTTATGCACCTAGCATCTTGTAATTACATACCATAGAGTGATTTCATGTCTCTTTATAATAATATGATTGCCTCCTAAGGTGTGGGACACTTTCACAACTTGGGATGAACTTAAAGAGTAGTTTGAATTCTTTATATTCTAAATTCACTTGGTTTAAGACCAATGCATAGACCTACAAAGAGCATAATGAAATCTAAAAATAGTGCTAAACCTAAACTTGACAAAAGGGAAAGGGGAGAGGAAAGGTAAGAGGTTTATTGTAATGTAAAATGTGATGCACCAAGAATAGAGTGATCACCTCACCCACTTAACAACATAATAAAATTAATATACTAGATACATAATCTACAAATTACGTGCACTGCATAAGTGTTTTGCATGGAGGTAAGGGAACACAATGTAATATTAGGATGGATGATAAAAAGTCAATAAATAATGCCTATATAAACCTGTGTACACACAACATGTGACCTATGAGACTTTAAATTCTATGCATAGGTGCAAAGGGAGGATGGAAATGAGAGGGGAAAACATCCATAGATAGGGATCAACAACCATGAATGCACAAATAATATATAGTATGAATAAAATTAAATCAATTCCTATTAATCTTGAGGTATATGGAAATATTAGAAACTTGAATGGGAAGATATTTTTTATACTAGGAGATGGCTCTTGGATGGAAAATTTCAATAACATTATGATAACTAAAAATTTCCATCTTTTTTATAATAAAGTTTAGGGTTTTATATCACTATGCAAGGCCCTACATAATAAATTCACCATTGGAGGTGGTAGATGAGAAATTTAATGAAAAATAATGCCCAAAGACAAAGGTTGATTATTAGCATCAAAGTATTCATAATAATTATTACAATCCATGATTATTCAACTTAGCTTTAACAATTTGATCATGGAAGTAGCTGGAAGGTCACTCAAGGATCCACATGTGCATATGATAATGAAGGGCATTTAGGTAGATAAGAGAGGAATGTGGTCATGATTATTACACTATGATAGCCACATTTTCATTCAAATATTATAAATTCAACTCCCTTAATGTTCAATCATACTCAACTACCACATTTGTTTATGGCTACCACCTGATAATCCACCTAGATGTGATTTTTTAGAAGCTACGTATCTTTTTCTTGGATCTTGATATGTCATCTTTATGTGTGAAGTAGGGATTAACATGTGTGATAATATTTTGGAAACTATGTGCACACTAAACTATATCCGCTAATCTTTACGTATATGGGAGTTTAGGCCTTTCTTTGAAAAACATGTGTGTACTACATGGTGTGCACAACTTTGACTCAAACATATCTTATGACAAGGTCCATGCAAGATTACATTAGTATATGCAACTTTATAGAAGAGATGACATGAAAATTAGGATTCCACCTATTAATAATTAAGTTGTAAGTCTAATTCACATCCACCTCTACAAACCCATGCAGAAAAGAACTTGACCCTGCATAGCATGTGCACCTGCTGTTGGTCCCTCTAAGAATCCACTGAATCACCCTCCAGTGCTTCTTTCCTGGATTGAATCCAAACTTGTGACTGCTCCCACTACTTGGGAAAACTCAGGTCTAGTACATACCATGCACTTAACCTCATTATGTGAATTGAGACACTGTTGATAAAACTATCCAACTATTGGCGTGCTAACTAGTTTCACACAATCATCTGAAGATAAAGTCAACTTGTGACATTCCATGTCCCTAGAACACACACATGCCAAAAAATCTTGTTGCTCCTAGATTCCTCATGACACACCTTTGAACTAACTTTACCTTTAGTTTAGCAACCTCCTGTATGTGTAACCTTACAACAAGCACACAATACAGTAATATGATAATGTAGCTAATATTATCCAACCTAATAAAAAGAAACATAATGGTCAAACCTCCATTGTCTTGTAGCTTACACAAGACCATATACCCTGGCCTTCTATCTCACGTGTTCATTCCCACTCTTCTTTATCCTAAACATCCATTCGTCTCTCAGTGCTTTCTTCCAGCTGGCAACTCCACCAAAAACACTCGTTTGGTTCTTCTCCAAGGAATCACATCCTTCATCCATGCCAAGCTCCCACTGTTTCCTGGATCTACCTACTCTACTTCTTTAATAACTTCCTGGTTCTTGACCCTCAGTGAGAAATAAGTAGTGTAAAGAAGGGAAATGATGAATTTGAGGCTTACTTACCCTTTAAGTCCTCCATATGGGTGCTTGAGACTCCTTGACAGCTTGTTGTCTGCCCAAAATCTATCTCAGTGACCGATGCCGATCACATCTTAGTCTGCATCTGATTGATGTCAGTTCCATGTGACTACCTCATCACTAATGTTGATTCCCTCTGACTGATGCTAGTGTTTATCTATCCAGAGTCACCGATGTCAAGCTGCACATAGCTGACGTCAGTCCCTGTTTGGATGTTGACGCCAGTTTTCTAACTAACATCGGTCTCTGTGTTTTACTTGTGAGCGATGACTTCTACCCGTGAGCTCCTTTTGGATCAAACCCTTGTCCAAATCAACCTTGATCTACTCAAAATTCTTTAACCCCTTATGTTAATCTCTATCCGTCACCTTCTCCTTGAAAACCAAAGCTTTCCTATTCTTGTCACGAACATCAGATTTCTCAAGAAACGTCACTTTCTTCTTCTGCATACAAAAATCTTGATCCATGCTTTTTAAATCCGAAAGCATACCCTTTGACTCAAGAACATGCATCCCCTTTTTATTCATGTGACCAAGCCTATTAAGCCACATCTTCGAATCTATAGCTGAAGTAGATAAACTAGAAGGAGAATCAATAATACAAGTAGATAGATAAAGCGTACCTACTTTCTTACCTCTTGCTACAACAAGTGCACCCTTGGTAACCTTCCAAGAGTCTGCTATGAGAGTTACTATGCAACCCTCATCACCCAAACTTCTTACAGAAATCAAATTTTGCTTTAGAACTGGGACATGCATGACCTCCTTCAACACCCATGTGTTCCCTATCTACAATTTCAGCTTCACTTTCCCTTTGCCAACCATCTGACAAGGCTTACCATCCCCTACACAAATTTCTCCAAAGTCTCCCTAGACATACTCATGAAAAAATTCCCTATTTGGGGATGCATGAAAAGAGGCACCATAATCTAAAACCCAAGATTCTACTTTATCCAAGGAACATACCAAAGCATCCTGTGCAACATAATCTACAACATCTACTTCTTCATGTCCTTCATGCTAATCTTCACCCAACCAACAATATCTCTTCAAGTGCCCTTACTTTCCACATTTCCAGTATGTTATTCTGCCATACCTGGACTTGGATCTCCTACCTATCTTTGACCTTGATCTCCCATGCTTAATCTTCTCTCTTTGCCTTCCCCTACTTTCCACACTCAACGCATTTCCTGATGATTCACTTGTGCTTTTCTTGTTAATTTATTCATTCAATATTACACTCACAACATCATCCACTTTTAAGATTTTTGAAGCAGACGCAGTATTACTAACTACCATTACCAAACTCTCCCAACTTTTAGGTAATGAGCATAAGATTAAGAGAGCCTTAATTTCATCATCAAAAACAATATTGACTAAATTTAACTGGTTTACCAAACCATGGAAATCACTAAGATGACTATGAACAGATCTGCCTTCCAACATTTACAAATTAAATAATTGCTTCATAAGAAATACCTTATTCAAAGCTGAGGGTTTTTCATATAAATTTGCCAAAGATTCCATCAACTCTACCATTTTCTTAGCCTGAGATAAGTTGGAAATTACAGACGATGCAAGGCTCAACCTTATAGATCCTAGAGCCTTCCAATCAAGAACCTCCCATTCTTCAACCTTCATATTCAGGGGCTTGCATGCAACCCCACCCAATGGTAAGTACAAATCTTTCTGATACAGATAATCTTCTATTTGCATCCTCCATAATTGATAGTTTTTACCATTAAACTTCTCCATTCATAGCTTACTTTATTCTACCATTACTATACTCCCACTCAAATTGAAACCCCTATGAGTAACCTGTAATCAACACACACTAACCAGATCTAAAACACCTATTAGTAACCCAACCAAAAGCTCTGATACCAGTTGATGGGGAATCAAGAACAACAAATTGCTCTAATTCCACTTGTTAGGATCTTGATCCTCAATAAGAGCACAATATGATTACCTTGTATAATCAACTAAACATGTGGAATTAACCAAAAGCAATAAGTAACTAGAATTCACAAATGACATAGAATATTAGAGACAACACAAACTATATTAATACTCATCCAGAAAAGAATACATTGAAGAGATGCCACACTCTTCCACACTATTTAGGCTTTTCACACTAAGTGTACAGTAATTCTTCTCAAGAGTTCACTCTCATACCAAAAATGGTCCCAACACACAACTCAAACACAGAATTGGTGTTCACCTCCAACTAGTCAGTAATAACCCTACCAGTACACAAGTACTCAAAGTACTTCAAGTACATCTCCCATAAGCTTGCAACAACCTACAACTCAAATGATCTTACTTACACATGTAGAACTTATCCTTGATCTTGTAACAACCTGCATATCACCCTATTCTTACAATTGGAAGGATCTTCCTTGCCTTCCTCTATTTGCTCATCTGTGGAACTAGAAGGAGCTACACTTGCTCAACTCTAACTAGCACTCTAGCTATCTAGCACACTTTATAGTACATGCCAATGGGTCTATAAATAGATCCCACACTTAAGCAATAACTTAGACTTCTAATTTACAATAATTAGACTCACAACTCAAGACCAAAAATAACCTTTTACATGCAAGCACTCGGTTCAACGAACTAACTGTTTGTGCAATGAACAGTTCTAGAACCGCACAGGTGACTGACGTTGGTCCCTGTCTGCCTGGAGATGACCAACATTGACTAACCTTCTACCGATGCTGATTACCCTTCTATACTATAGATGACCAATGTTAGTTACACTGTTGAAGCCGGTATTCCTTGAACTCAACAACCTCCTCCATGTTTGCATAGTTAAATATTTTAGCTCCACAACCTAAGACATATATGCAACTTTATAGAAGAGATGACATGAAAATTAGGCTTCCACCTATTAATAATTAAGTTTTAAGTCTAATTATCTACATTTAATCACAAGGTTTCATCATTTGAGTGTGATAACCCCCTAGAGTGGAGTGTGCAAGAAAATGTATACATGGGATGCACACTTCTAAATTTGAATTTACACCATATGCACATTACTTATTCACATTTAATACTTGATGTGTTATAAAATAAGGTAAATGAGGGACATTACTATAGAATTCTAGGCACTGAAGTATAATATCATAGAGATATTTGAGAGTCATGAACCTTCACAGGGAACAATGCACAATCTAGAGTGTGGTATGTGAATAATGGAAGCATAGATGAAAAGTTATGTGTTTGAGAATGATACCTCATCCCTTATACTTAATAAATACCTTGAGGAAGATTTCACAACAAAAATTAAAATCTCATGTGTGTTTGCACAATTAGAGCCTCAAGTCTGAGTACTTCCTTTATTACCACTGCCTAAAGCTTATGGTCCTTGCACACATGGTTGGTAGGATCATTTAATTTTATGTTTATCATAAGGGTGCATAAATATTTTTATAGGGTGTGAAACAAATATTTATTCTTAGGGATGCATATACACATATCTAAGTTGTTGATATGCATCAACTACCATCCTTGAGTGCTTGTAAGGAACATCTATACACAAGTTTATTTTTGAGGGACCCATCACTATGCAAGCATGAAAACCTTATATGCAACATATTATAAACTCTGCATAGACTAGTGTGACCTATAGGGTAAAATTTAATCTACTTAATACATGTTGTGGGTGATTTATAAAAATAAGTACACCATCTAACATTTTAAATTAAAGCATATCAATCATGGGAGGATTTTAATTCCATCCATAATAATCCCATTCCATGTAAAATTCTCAATTCAATGTTGCCATGAAATATATATAAATACTAGCATTACCAAATTTTTATGGACATGAAGATCCATATTTGTGTCTTTAATCTTATCAAAATTGTATGGCACATGTTACTATAATTTTGATTCTCTTACAGTTATTTTCTAGGATACTAGAGGGTCATGCATTAGATTGGTTTTAAAATTCATTCCCTATTGGTTCAATATACACATATAATGAGTTAAGTATGGTAATTATCATGCATTATATTTATAAAAAGGGACCTTGAGTCACATATGAGAGGTTTCATTCACTACACTAGTGCCAATAAAAAATTGTAAATGAATACATTCTAAGATTCTAAACAT
>JARHVA010008172.1:232500-290000 GCA_037957365.1 Torreya grandis | reverse complement strand
TAAAGGGCACTTCATTTGTTTTGAAGGGTATTTGTAGGAAGGTTGAAACATACTTTACAAAAATTCCAAAGGGAACTTTAACTTTCCCGAAGGGACATTTTTAGAAAGATGAAAGGACACTTGCAAAAGGTCTAAAAGATTTTTTTCATGGGAAGGTGGACAAAATAGAAGTTATAAAAGGATACTTCTTAAGTTGAATGGGTCATTTTTAGGATTCTAAAAAGAGTCAATTCCTTAGAGAGATGGCCTAGACACATTTTTCCAAAAAGGCACTTCCAGAAAAATATTGAGAGATTGTTCAAAATAAATTATAAATGGAATTGTCTAAAGTAAAATTCTGAGGAATGAATTCTTTTGGGAGAAGTTTGAGGGAAACAAAAGCTTAAAGATAATACCCAAAATATGATGGACCACAAAAAGTTAATTTTAAACTATGGAAAATAGACATTGGTGTGAAAAGTCTCAATAGGAACTTGAAGGTGAATATAGAGGTAATAAATGGTAAAATGTCCTAAGCATTTGGTTTAATAATAACTAATTCAATTGTAACTGATTCATTTGGTACAATTGTAACTTATTCAATTATAATTGATTCATTTGATGACATGGCATAGCTCACCCACCTCTATCCCATATGCAATTTTAATTGATTCTCTCATATAGAAACATGTCCAAGTGACCCTTCAACTCCCTTTTCTTGGCCTCCCTCCCAAAGGCTATATATATGCATTATTTTATCTTGTTCAATATCCTTCACTGGTTATTGGGAAAACTCTAGCCAAATTTGTACTTGAAAGACTCTTGAGGAAATAATATAAGTTATTTTGTCACTCACATGATGTATTATTGATTATTGGATCAAATAATATTATTCTTATTTAGTGAGAGGTCATCTTTCTTAACATGTCATCTTCGATTACCTAACAAATGTGCAAAACGAGTGTTACTGTAGGTCCTTGTTAGTATTATTTTCTTAGTGTATATATTTTTTAGAAGTGGTCTATGATTATATTCCTTCTTGGAATCATCTATTTCCCTCCTCAATTTTGAATGCCTTCTTAAATCTAACATTTGAAATGGTGATGTGACAATGCACAAGGAGTTGTGAGTTTTATGTGAGAGAAACCTTGTTAGTCTTTAAGTAGCATATTTATAGTCAAATAGGAGTTAAACATTGGTACATCACCTTTTTTTTATTAGTTGTTTTCATGAACCCTTTTCATATACAATTGTTAATTTAGAGAGAGAGCTTTAAAGGTGTATCAAGGAGAGCTAGCCCCTTATCTAGAGATTCATCTCAATGAAATTGTCACCCATAGCAAGAGAGATGTTTCCATTGTGCCACTTGGATGACAAGAGTTGAGCATCTCCTCACGGGTGTGAATCCAAGTTTCAATAGTTTTTGGCATGCCTAGTGGGACTATTTATCCAATGAGGTGAATAATTCTTGTTGTGTTATTGAACCAATCAACCTTTTGGAGGTATTTCAATCAAAACCAATGGTGACTCTAAGTTGAATTAGCTAGTCAAGTAGCCCTAGTGCATCAAGAAATCATATTTGGTATGTATAATTCCATTTTTGAATAGTATGGACCTTCTGTTCCTTCATATTATTTTGATCAAGCTCATTTTATTCATAGAATCACCTCAAGTAGCTCTCCTAATTATCCTTCTCCTAGTTAATCCAAGAGTGATAGGGAGATAATGTTGGAGTTTCAAAAGCAAATGCTAGAGATAGATAGGTTGAATGAGAAAAATAGGTATCAACAAGAGCTTATGTACAAGGAGGAGTGATTTTTTAGCTAAGCTCAAGCCATGCAATCCATGAAGGAGAAACTAGTAATATGAAGGAGTCAATCCATTCAAGGCAATTAACCTTGTATACCTTTTTCCATCCCAGAGTAGCCTTCCCCTATTTAAAATAAACCCTCCTCTTGAACATAAAATCATTTCTATCAAATATCACTTTCTCACCAAAATAGAATGAGCCAACCTTCTAACCCATCTAATGCATTAACTACTCTTGATGTTAATCCTTTGCACTTAAAAATCCAACACCAAAGGACATTATAAAAGACTTCTATGGAAACTAACTATTTCAATTCCTTAGATTGTGAGCCCTCCTTTGAAAGAAGTCATCCTATTTCCTTTGGAAAAATAACGCACCCATCCTTAAGTAACTCTTCATATGCATGTGCAAACTCTTCCTAGTCTGCCTTAACATCCTCAAGTCTTTCAACATGATATCAAGATTCTAAGTTAGAGAAATGTATATCATAAACCAACTCAAGACCTTGATAAAGATAAAGTTACTACCTTTCCTCAAGAGGATATTTCCAATCCTAAGATCATGAGTTGGAATGAAATAGTGGAATCATGGGGTAATAAAGAAGAGAAGAGTATTATTGAAGAGTATGAAGTGGAAAATGATACTATTCCTCCTCAATTCCCTCCCACCTTTCCTCAATAAACCTTTTCTTTTCCATGTCAAACCTCTCATACTCCTCATCATGATGATGTATATGATCTCTAAGAAATACTCTTCCAAGAGAATATAGCTAAGTAGATTAAAGAATTAGAGTCAAGAATGAGGTTTCTTAGTCAAGGTGTAATGGAAGGTTTAGACCCAATAAAAGATCACATGTCTAAACACACCCCATCTACAATCATTCAAGAGAGTTATCTTGATACATCTGATGTGGATTAATTCCTAGACAAGTACAAAGAAGATAATCAATTGATTTGATCACAAGGTTTACTTCTTCTTCCTCATGAGCTTCTCAAAGAACATCCTGCTTCTCATTCCCAATCTAATTTTGAGATCACTAGTGCTTGCCTCTTTTCAAAGTCCTCTCCTTCATCCCACACTCCATTTTAACTTCCTTCACCTTCCTTCACCTTCCATACTCTAACTCCTACATTTCAAACTCATGAACCTACGCATTCACCCTTCACTCCATTCCCTTTTAGAGAGGGACTTGTTTTAAGGGAGGCAAGTGAGAAAGAGAAAATTCATTTTTTTGTTGATCAAGAGGCTATTATGAGTGATGATTAATATTAAATAATTATAGGTACTCCCCATGATCATCATCATGGTGATCATCATCATGAACATGAGGTGGAAGGCATTATCAAAGATGAATAATATAGTCAAATCATATTTCAAGAGGTGGTTTTTCTAAGAGGTTTTCATGAGAATAAGATTGAATAAATGACTATAGAAAGTGACATGATTCAAGGAGAAGATATAGGTCACACATACATGCAAATGTTCTAGAAATATGAAGATGGGATTGACAAACTTCACTTGTCAACATTGGATGGAGAATGTAATCATGGTGAGCTCTCCTTCTCTTTGTTTGAGGGACCTAAGTTGAATGAGGGTAAAGATTATTTTTTTTAGCATCTAAAGACTCTTGTTTGTGAATAAATAAGGAGAGGGATCACATTTTTTTGATATAATCATTGAGGAAGGAGTTATTGAGTAATAAAGAGATGATTTTTTGGAATAAGTTAGAAATATTTTACCTTATCTCAAACATCACACCAACCACCCTTCCCAAAGAGATCCATGAGAAATCAAGAGATCAATTTTACAAGATTCTCAAACAAATATAAAATAATGATTTGGTCCATCATACATACCAAGAGATCCATGAGTTAAATGAGCCCTATAATGATGATATTGTAGCCATTGATGCCTTTATGAACTACACCAACATGAAATACCAGCATGAAACATACCTCAAAGAGAAATATTAATATATGGATGTGAAAGATATGTTTGAACATGATGAATTGAAATACATGCCAATAAATATGGCAAGTAAGAAAGTTGAGTCACCAAGTTCTCACTCCAATAAATTACTTGGTTACCACCATGATCTTTCTTACCATGAAGGAGACCTAAGAAGTTTCCCCTTTTATCTAGGAGGGGTAAAAATGTATCAATACATATATGCATATTAGTTTTGTTTTAGTTGTGTCTTTTTTCCCCTAAGTTCTTAAGCACATATGTGTGTCTTATTATTTTGACTGCTTATTGTGCGAGTCCTTTACCTTTGTGTGGTTTAGGTAGTAACCAATTATCTTGTTGATCAAGTTATAAATCATAGTCAAGGTTTATTATGTATTTTAGTCCTTAGATGACTCCATAAGCCAAATTGATAAGACTATTATTTTAGTTAGTATAGAAGGCATACTACCCCTGTGAGTCACCAATTTATTGACCAAATTTTTACCCTTCAAGCCAAAATTAAGCACCCCTATTTGAAAACCTAGCTACCTAATTCTATACCTTTGTCTAGGTCTAGTACATAGGTTTCATTCAAAATAAGTGTTCTATACAAGCCCACAACAAATGTACAAGTCCAATTCTTTAAAAAAGTTTCATTTCGGTCTTTTGCTAAGCCTTTCAATTGTAACCCTTTTGGGTCTTTTGTTTTTGACTAAAGTGTTATTTTTTTAGACTTTTAATTTGGCCAAAGTGTTGAATTCTTTTAGATAATTTGTCCAAGACAAATTTATTGAAGATGAAGACTAATTCCTTCGATAAAATTATCTAAACAATTTCCCTAACGGACCTTTTCAAGCTAAGGAATCATTTTCAAAAAATTTGAAGGGAATTTTACAAGTTTTGAATGGTTCTTATATATGAAATGGTCCACTTCATTCTTTTTGAAGGATAATTTTTTTGAAAAAATGTCCCAAGCAACTTTCTCAAAGGCCACTTTAGAAAAAAATCATCTTCAACTTTTTTGAAGGGCATTTCAATTTTTCTAAAGGGTATTTGTAGGAAGGCCAAAAGGTACTTTACAAGAAGTTTGAATGGCACTTCAACTTTCTCAAAAGGGAATTTTTAAAAAGTTTAAAGGACACTTGCAAAAGGTATAAAAGATTATTTTCATGGGGAGGTAGAACAAATGGAATTTTTGAAAGGATACTTCTCAAGTCAAAGGGGTCATTTGTAGGGTTCTAAAAAGACTCAATTCCTTAAATATATGACCCAAACACATTTTTCCAAAAAGGAAATTTTAGAAAAATCTCAAAAGATTGTTCAAAACAAATTGTCTGTAGAATTATCTAAAGGAAAATTTTAAGGAATAAATTCTTTCGAGAGAAATCTGAGGGAAACAAGAAGACTAAGGGAAACAAAAGTTTGAAAAAAATACTCAAAAGATGATGGCCCACAAAAATTCAATTTCAAACTATAGAAACTATATATTGGTGTCAAAAGAATCGATGGTAACATAAAGGCAAACATAGATGTAAAAAATGGCAAAATATCCTAAGCATTTAGTTCAATCATAATGGACTCAATTATAACTGATTCATTTGGTGCAAATATAACTTATTTATTATAACTAATTCATTTAGTGACATGGCATAGGTCACCCACCTCTCTCCCACATGAAAATGTAATTAATTCTTTGATATATACACATGTCCATGTGACCCTTGGACTCCCTTTGCTTGAACCTCCCTCCCAAAGGATATATATATATATATATATATATATATATATATGCATTTTTTGGCTTTTTTAGTAGGCTTCACTAGTTATTGGGAAAACTCTAGCTAGATAAGACTCTTGAAGAAATAAAATAAGTGATTTTACCAATCACATGTTGTACTATTGAATATTGGTTCAAATCTTGTTTTTCTTGTTTGGTGAGAGGTTATCTTTCCTAACATGTCATCTTTGATTACCTACTAATTGTACAAAAAGAGTGTTGTTATAGCTCCTTGTTAGTATTCTTTTCTAAGTGTATAGATGTTTTATTAATGGTCTATGAATGTATTCCTTTGTGGAATCATCTGTTGTCCTCCTAAATTTTTAATTCCTTCTTGATTCTAACATGTGAAATAGTGATGTGACAATGCACTAGGAGTTGTGAGTTTTTTGTGAGAGAAATTTTGTTAGTCTTTAAGTAGCATATTTTTAGTCAAATAGTAGGAAATAAACATTGGTGCATCACCTTTTGGGTTTCTTATTTATTTTCCTTAACCCTTTTCATACGCAATTTTTATGTTAGAGAGAGAGATTTAAAGGTGCATCAAGGGGAGCTAGTCCCTTATCTAGAGATTCATGTCAACAAAATTATCACCCATAACAAGACATATGTTTCCATTATGCCACTTGGGTGAGGAGATCTGAGCATCTCTTCAAGGGTGTGAATCAATGTGTCAATAATAAGATAAATGGTAAGGGATAGTAAATAATTTTGTTATTCAAGTTAATGTGGAGATGTATGTCTTGATTAGCATATGATATAACAAGAATAATTAGTTATTTAAATTAATAACCCACACTCATTTATGATTAAGTTATCCCAAGACATTCCTTTTAAGTTTTGTTGGTTACTCATCATATGATTCATGTGGTTTTTAGGAAACCTACTTATGATAGATCTTATCAACCATAAATCAATAGATATGGTAGCTAGTTCAAAAATATCCACCTAATTATAGCATCATGGTACCAAAATAGAAAGTAATTTAATCCCTAGTTATAGTCTAAAAGTAAATTAAAATATTTATCAAAGATCAAATTAAATTAAAACACAACTCAATAGATTATTAAGATATTTTCTAGACATCACAAAAATTAGAACATAGTTCAATAGTTGATTAAGATATTTTCTAGACATCACACATATTTGAACATAGTTCAATAGTTGATTAAAATATTTTCTAGAGATCACAGAAATCAGAACAAATTTCAACAACTAATTAGGATATTTTCTAGAGATCATAGGCATAATAGCACAATTCTATAACCAATTAATATATTTTTTAGAGATCATAGATACCAAATCATAGTTTTAGTATGACAATTGATTAGGTTGTTTACTATAGAGTCTACACATCTAGCTACTAGTAGTGTACCATGAGTAGTATTATTTCCACAATCTACTTATAAATTGCCATAGTATGATTAGTATATCTACTTATTCACCATGCCATCTAGGTTTATATAGTGCATGACATAGTTACATGATCCACACTCAGATATATTATGATACTCCTATAACACCCATAATAGCAACTAACATTCCTAATCCACAATATATGTCTACTTAGATGTTCATAAATAGATTAAAAAAAACTTGTTACCATTACTTAGACACAAAATATTTCCAAATCTCCATTTACAAAATGAATATAATCAAACACATATGACAATACATGATACCACAAGTCAAGATATCAATGTACACGATACTCATATAATAAAAAAACATCCATATATATATATATATATATATATATATATCAAAACATAGTTTTAGTATAATGATATAAGTCACTCAATAATCCAAGTTTGATCACCAAGATTAGCCCCCTATAGTCTCACTCTTTGATACATCCATACTGGAGCTAGAGGATCCATTATCCCTTAGATATCTTGATCAAGACCTGCATCTACTCTCTCTATCATGTACCACTTCCAACTCAACTAGCCCCTCCACATGCTCTTGTTATATATTTACACAGTCATCCATTATCTTGATACCTTCCCTACCCATAAAATTGGGTCTGGGCATAGCTTTTCTCTTTATCTACGCACATACCTTAGCCCTTTCAATAACTACTCACCTATATGCCAAAATATTAATGAGTACTCAATCAAACAAGTGAGCATGAACACTAAGAACATCTATGGCTATCTCCACTAGTCCACCATCAATGACATAATCGAGCATATATCATGGTAGTACTCATAGTGTAAACTCAATGGTAGTCTCCCAATACTATTAATCACCTAAAAATACACATACCAACACATTACATCAGATATTTACCCAAATAAAAAAGTAACAAATCAAATATAATATAATATATAAATATATGATGGAAAATTACCCTCAACTTCCCTAAGGTGATAAACATCCACCATAACCTCTATGATGATCCCACCTCCTAAAAATAATGGTGTTCATCTTTGATAACTCCACCATGCTACATAGGCATCAGTCACCTTAACATAATCCACATATGGTATATCAAGCTTAGATCTTGCTCTATTAATATAATTAAATTTATCTATGTAGTTGATAGTTTGATCCTATTCCCTAGCCTCATTAGATCCTGATAAATTTTCAACCACACCAATGGTTCCAATGGCACTTCTTGAGTAACACAAAACTACCACATCACTCAATTGTACTAAATCCTATCAAATACATTGATTTGATAGTCATGAAAACATTGGATTACTCATATATTTTTTATTTGAACACCATCCTCAAGTTATCCCTCAGGCCCTATAAGGTCTCCAATAATATCTCCACCATCAACCTATCCAACACCTATAGACACTACATCATGTTCCTCCTAGGCATATAGGTCATACCAATCCAACTCTTTGTAAACATCTTAGCGTAATCCAAATCACCTCATCAAGGTCACACTAGTTTACTCACTATTATATGCCTATTGTACTTATAATGTATAAGACCCAATACCACCTACACACATATCTTGAATGAAGTGATATATATAATAATATAAGTGGGATAGCATAATATGACCCCACAAATGCAAAGTTATATGATAATCTATATCCTCTATTATTCCATGTATCCTATATGAGATAGATACCCTGATCCCATGCATAATAATAAACTAACATAATAGAACCATTGAAAACTTTGATAACCATATAACATTCACTATAATAATCAATGACAACAGTACATCATTGTCACTCACTGACCGATGAGTCCCCATAGGCATTGATGAAAAATGCATCATATCATGGTTATATCTCAATCACTATTGGCCTCTTATATCACTTCCCTCTAACCAATAGTCAACAATATTAGGATCTTATATACATCCTCCAATGTAATAGTTATCTCCCAGTAGATAACCAAAATATACTTATATCCATGTTACATCTCTCACACAACATTGTCATCATATGTTTGTTCTAGGGAATTGTAGTCAAGGATGACACTTAGACCAAACTCATTTTATCTACCATAACCTTATCCTCATCTATTAGGAGAAATCCCCCTATAACCTCCATCATTTGACAATTTTAGATCTCTCTCATATGTACATCCACAGGTAAAATATATCCAAATCTAACATTAACATCATAAAACTATATAAATATATAACAATAGTCAAAAAACACTAATCATAAGAAAAGAACACAAAAATGTGGCCTAATAGACACTAATACTACATATGGGATAGTAGTGTTGGATAGTAGCACCCTACCTAAGACACTAACACCATGTCCTAGACAATAGTATGATTCTCAGGATGGTAGCACCACATTTCCCAAAATGGATGGATAGATTCCTTACTAGGATAACCTCCTCCCTAACCTAAATGAGTGCCTCCACCTCCTCATACTAGGTTGCATTCACTTCTCATCTCTTCAACATGATTTCTAGCTTAGAACAAACCATCAATAAATCACCATAATAAATCAACTATTGAAAATTCCTCTAAATCTAATATCTTGAGGTGTTTGAAGTACCAATGGATCAAAACCAATGTCAAAAAGGGTGGGGTAAGCAAGGTAAAGATAGACTTTGTTAAAATAAGGAAGGTATAGAAGGAATGGTATATTTTACGGTACAAGAAAGGTGATATTACAGTATAATCTACATGATCCTCATAGACAATACCTCAAATCTTTTAAGCAAAATAATGCTTGAGATATATTATGTTCATCAGTGCATTAACCTCATATAATGTTATGATAATTTCCTATTTTTTTAATAGGGTTACGTACGAGTGACAAGGTAAGGTAAAGGGTAGGGCATGGTAAATGATTTGTTTATTCATGTTGATGTGCAAATGCATGTCTTGATTAGCATATGATATGACTAGATTAATCAATTATTTAAATTACTAACCCACAACCCTTATAAATAGTTGTTATTACAAGAACCTATTATTGATTTTTTCTCTAATAATGTTATTGTGATCTTCGTTGGTCATTAATTTTATTTCCTCAAAACTTCAAGAAAATATCTCTTCATAACCTTTGTAAAGGAAAGTATGACTAGGGATGGTAAATAAGGATAAACATTGGCTAAGGTATAATTTAGTAATGTAACATAGGTTTCAAATGAATAAATAGATCGTAATATAATGTATAATGGTTTGGTGATAAGTAAATATTTGGATTTTCAAGCACACACAAGATTACTAATTTTAGATTTGACATTATTTTAATTATGTTAGGTTCAAGACTTCTTAATAAACTCTCAATGGGACCACCAAAATTTTTTATTATTAAGGTTGGAGAGATGTTTCCATCTGATTATGCTATAGAGTGGAAGTTATAATGATATTATACTCGATAATATATTCATCAAGTAGTGAACTATTATGCTCAGTTATTGGCACCTCGAAGAGGTTTTCACCAATTAAGTTGTCTTGATTGTCCAATAGCACCTCTAAAAATGTTTCATTAAGGAGTGTTTAATTTTGACTTTGGCTATATTTTAGTGCCTTAAATAAGGTTTCACTATAATATGTTGACTTTGGACTTTGATTTCCCCTAGCAACTCCAAAAATGTTTCATTGGGATATTGTTATTATTCTACATGAATGTGGTCTTAGTCCCCCTAATATTCTATAAATAGTATGTTGTTATGGATTTAGTTTAATAATGTGTGATTCTATCAGTCTCAATCAACACTTGTGAGAGGTGGAATGTTAATATAATGACCAGGTTGGTTGGTGTTAGTGGCACATGGAATGATAATGGAATGGTAAAAGGTAGCACAGTCCTCATAGAAGTAATAAGAGAACTTGTCTTTATTCTAAGGTAATCATTCTCAAAAAGTATGGAAGCATCACAAATATATTGAAATTTATCTATCAGGCATGTGTAAATAATATTGTAACAACCACTAATGTATTCTAATTCTAAAGTTGAGTTTGACTCAAGGGAATCTAAGTCTAATGTTGATTTTGATTTTGATGATAAATCTAATATCTATTCAAGAATAGAACTTAAATTCAATGATGATTCTTCATCATGGATTGCATTAAAGATGATTTTTTGAATTCTTAGTTTTACATGAGAAATGGATTGGGGTTGAATAATGGGCTCTTCATAAATAGGCTTTTCTAAGAAGGACTCTATATAGATTAGTTTTTAAAATTGAGGCTACTTAAAAATAGGGTAATGGTCAAAATAATGATTTTCCCAAAGGAGGTTATAATCATTAGGTAGTGACTAAACAAATACTGGATTATCAAATCAAGACTCCTCAACTAAAGGTGAAAGGGTGAAAGGGTGACTCAACATAGGTTAATTTATCACAAATAGGAATTTTGATAAAAATATCATGGATTGGTTGGTTCTCTTGGATTTGGATCAAATTGGTTGTAAAATATCAGATTTGGACACATGTTGGTCTTTAAAAGATGGCTCTTAAAGAGGTAATGATTGGATGTATTGTGGCTCAAAGACTGGCTTGGTTTTTTTGAAGTTAGGGAAGGTTGAAAATGGAGAAGAATGACATATGGTTTTATAATGAGCTCTTGATAAATAGTCTCACCTAATATGGGCTCAATAAATACTAGATGTCGGTCTATGGTAATTTGGATCCATCTACATGTAATTATGCAACCTTATTGGGATAATGAGCTACTAGATTTTGAAGGGCCTAAAATATTAATGAACATGCATTATAGATCAGATTACCTAATGTAGGTCAAATGATGAGGGCTTGAAATGGTAATAAATGGGAGTTGTGGAGCTTGATTGCTAATGTAGGATAAAGGATGAAGGCCTATAATGGTAACCCTTGAGTGATATCAAGATTGGCTTTTAATGCATTCCAAATGAGGATGGATTTGAATGGTAATATTTGGTTGTTGTGGAGCTTCATTTGTAATGAATTATAAAGTAGGAGGTCCTAGAATGGTAATCCTTAGGCACTATAGATCTTGGTTTCTAACATAGGCCATATGAGGATTACCAATAGAAGTAGGGGATAGGGTACTATTGTCATTGAAAGGATGAACTTGGTACTTTAATTTGTTCAAAAAAGGGTGATCATGGCATATGATAATTGACATGGATGTGTTTGCCAATTATCACATAGAGGGTGGTCTTGGTATATAAAAATAGTCTCAAACATGGTATATATAACTTGGCATTGGTCTAGGCAAAGTGAAATTAGTTTTGAAAATAAACATGATCCAAGCACTTGAAAATAAACTTGATTAAGGTATGTTTAAATTTATGAATAGGTATCATGAAAAAACAAAGGTCTAAAATTCACACAACACTTGAAATGAGGTCTAAAAATATTGGTTGATGATTTAAAATGTCTTGAAATTTGGTGTAGATGGAAAACACAATATATTACTACAAATATTTTGAACTTGGACTAGAATGGATATCTTATAAAAAATTATCAATGGAAAAATTAGTTTTGAAATAAATCCAATACTCTAAGGTCTCTCACACAAACGGTCAAATCCAAGGTCAATTTTTTTTAAAAATCCATGTGAAAATATTGAGTCAAGTGTTCAGAACTATTTTTGTTAGATTTAGATTGATCACAAGTTTTTACCTCAACCTAGTTTATTTTAAAGTCTATCTTTGTGCCCTTTTACTAAATACTAGTGTTTCCTTAATCTTTTCATATCTGGTTCAAGCCTTTTTTAAGTCTATATTTTTTCCTTTTGGATAAAGACATATCATATTTTTCATTTGACTTAGATTAGAATTGTTTAAAACTCTAATCATGGTTAGTTTAAATTGGGGCCTTGCTTATCACTTGCGCTTGATTGCTTTACTCATTGTTCTTATTTTGATTACTTAATATTGACTTTTCCAATTAGTTTCAAGCATGTTATTAGAGTGAATGCTTCATATCAAGGTCATTTAAAAAAAAAATCCATGTGATGAGATTAAGTCAAGTGTTTCTAACTATTTTCTTTAGAGTTAGATTAATCACAAGTTTTTACCTTGACCTAGTTTATTTGAAAGTCTAGGTTTGTGCCTTTTTACTAAATACCTAGTATTACCTTAATGCTTTCAAATTCAATTCATTCCTTTCTTTAAGTCTATGTTTGTGTATTTTTACCAAATACCTTTCATCTTTTTCATTTTAAATGTATATTATATGAAGAATTTACTCTAGGCACATGGCTAAAACTAATTGTAAAAGTCAATCTTAAGTAATAAAAATAAGAAAAATGAGTAAAGAAGTCAATCCCAACTAATAAGAAAGTCCCCAATGTAAACTAATTATGCTTAAATTTATGCTTAAAAAATGATTTTTGAACTTAGATTAAGGAAAAAAATCAACTTGGGGCACACATAAATAAACCACTTCCTATATCAAGGCAAAATTTTATTTAAATCAAGTAAGGGATTAGTCCTAGTAACACAATCCAAAGGTAAAAGGCAAACACCCAAGCCGAAATTAAGTAATACGTAGGTGTAGACAAATCAATTTTGACTCTAAAATTCATTAGACAAATTTTTATGATGGTTTAAAAGACTTGGAGTTTTCAAATGGAGAACATCTTAGACCCAAATGGATGATATAATGGCACCAATTTTAAAACAAAGGTACACATGATTTTGAACTTGGTTTGAAATAAGGAAACATTTTGTGGATAAAATGAATAGTATAATGATTCCTCCTTGAACAAAATGGTATTATAATGGTTTTTTTTTATAAAATCCAAGGAAAGTGTTTGTGATGAAATGGGCAACATAACAATTCCCCATGTAAACAAGTGACACACAAATGTTTGGAACAAAAACTCTAAGGCAAAAGTGTGACACAAAATGGGTAGAGTAATACCTCTTAGGTTAGATTCATGTAAAAACACATGATTATTATGACCCATTTTTGATGTTAAACAAATACACAATTTTAATATTAAAACACAAATATAAATTAAATAAAATATAAATAACATAAACAACTCATCCTATCCCTAAAGTGTACATGGGTGTGCATAGTTTCTACCAAAGTTTCCATTGATATACCAATGCTTATGACAAATTAGGTTTTAATATAAAAATTAAATAATAGTTGTAGGTATATTTTTTACACCTTATCTATCTATCATGCATTAGTATGTGGTGTAGACACTAAAAAGTGAACACTTACAATTTTTGATGACTAAATGGCTCAATACCCCCTAAAGAACCCCTAAACATTCTTAAACCTTAACTAACCCTTCTTAACCTAACCAAATCACTATTATCCTATTCAAAAATATTATTTGAAAGTACTATTTATTGTGGGACCCAGTATCACTATTCATGATGACATGGCATGTGACATGGAAGGTGATATATAAAGTGACATGGCAAGTGACATAGAAGGTGATATAGCATGTGACATGGCTTAGAAGTGAGGTGGATTGATGTGGGACATCATACCCCACATGGGACCCTTTCCCAAGGTGGTTAATGAACTCATTTAAGCATCACAAGGCCCCTCTTGAAATATGGTTAATTTACCCTTAAGGGGCCATCATTAAACATGTATTTTTCCTTCACACATGAAATTGGCCTTCAAAATGAGATACCTACCTCTTTAGTGCTTTGGGAAAGATAAGGGGCACCCATTTTTAACTTTTTAACACAAATGGGAGACTCATCAACCCAAATGGAAATCTCCACCAACCTAATCTTTGATTCATTCATGCACCATATGGAAAATGGAACCACATTTTGTGTGCCATCTCTTTAATTTATTGGATGAAGATAAGAAAGGGTGGTGAAATGTCTTTAGCCTCATTTAGACCCATGTGCATGATTCCCATTCAAAATTGGACTCATATGAAATGTGGGAGACTCACTAACCTAAATGGGAATCCACACCAACCTCATATTTGACTCATTCATGCACCATATGGGAAATGGTGCCATATTTCTACTATTCCTTCTTTTGACATGGTTCTTGATAACAAATGCTATAAATATTTCCCTTCTTCTTCACCTAAGGTTAAGTAGAAAGTTAGTATTTGTTGTTAAGATCTTGTTGCATTTTTTTTAAGGAGGTCATCGTTTTGGAGGTCATCCACATATTTGAAGAAAATAATTCAAATCAATGAAGCTTTGTCAAAATTTCCATGGGATTCCTTCATCACATCATCAACAATATCAACCACATCAACAAGCATCAAGGTAACCTTTTGTTTTCAATTATTTACTTAAGTTATTCCTTTTATTACCTTAACCCATACCCTTTAATCAACTTTCCATATTAATCCATTGACCTCCTTTACCACCTTTGCCATTGTAATTCTATTTATCTCCTTTGCCCTCTTTGCACCTTTGCTACCTTCACCCTCTTTGCCCCCTCATATTTTTTCTGCCATAGTTAGTTATTGTTTTATCTTTCTCAACCATCCATACCTATAATTTTATTATCTCAATCAACCCAAACTAAACTATTCTTTTTACAAATATCAAATTACTAAACCTAAAAACACAACCTTGCCTTAACCAATTTTCAGCATCAGTATAATCAAACTAGTTGCTTCATTTTTATTAACTTAACAAATCATATAAGTTTCTTAGTTAATTGGTTATCATTTTATATATTTTATTTAATTTTTACAGTCATTTAAATTAAATAGATTTGTTTTATCATTTCCACTTAAGTGTTTTAAATAAGGTGGATTCACAACCTCCTATAAAGCTTTCGCTTGTAGGATCTAGCTCATGCTAGGCAATCCACCCAACTACTTGTCTAACCAACAAGTTTTGTGGTATTAATTTATTATTACAATTAATTATTCAATAGACAAAGTGTAGTTTTTCAAAACTCTGGATTCAACACATGTGCATTCAACAAGTATTCTTCTACATACCTTTCTTAATTAGTTTCTTCTTTTCACACTCAAGAAAAAGCAAAAATTAGACATAAACATTTTGGCCTACCCAATGGGACCCTTGAGATTTATTGGGTTATTATATGTTTTATTAAATTTAGAATTGCATTAGTGAAATTTATTTAGTTGAATTCTTAGAAAATTAATCTTCTTTCTTTACAAAAAAAAGGTTTTAGTTGCATTTTTAGGAAAAATTAAATTTTATTACATTTGTAAAAAGAAACAACAGAGTAGTCATCATAGGATTAGGATTTCATTTTCATGTTGCATTTCGGTGCATTTTAGTTATTCTTGTCTTCATTCAAAGAAATCAAACAAAATCTATTGGTTAAAATTGAGTACATCCATTGACTACTTGCTTGATTTTAATTCACCTTGTTAAATTAAAGCATTATGAATTAATCATAGTTCACAAATGTTACACAAACCAAACCATTTACAAAATAAAACATCAAAAAATAATTGATACAATGCCTAACTAGGATTTCATCACCTAGTGGATTACCTTACCTTTTCTTGGTTATCTTACTTGGATTTAATCATCGATGGGATAACCAACACAGTTCTTTAGCTAAGTATAAACTCTAAAAATTGATACATATTGGATAAGCACCCATACTAGATATGGGATCATAAATTGAGACAAGGAAGCCCCAAGTACCAAGCCACATACTAGAATCCAATATAGACTTCTTCTTGAATGCCTAAACACAACCCAAAACCAAACATAGACTACATTATTTAGGACCTGTTCTACAAACTAGATTTCTTCTTCACACTTTCTAAGGTATAAGCCAAAAGAGATAGAATTATAACTCTATGATTTAACATATCTTAGTGTATTCTTTTATTTCCTTGAATATTTTCTTTGTCTTACTTCTTATTTTAGGTGTGATCTTTGTTTCTCTCCATTCTTCACATAGTCTTTACCAGACTACAAATTGAAGAATCAAACCAACTAAGAACTTATTTTCCAATACCTCATCTCCACTACCTTGTTCGATGGAGATATTTCCTATTTTCTCTCCTAGATATACTAACTTTCCTAGGATCTTGGAGAACAATCCTTTCACCTTAAAGTGGTACCTTTCATTGTAAACAACTTATGCTCCCTTCTTTACCAACAATCAACCCAACCTTGTCTACAACCAACCCAATCCTATCTAAAACCAACCCAACCTTATCTATAACCAACCCAACCCTATCTAAAATAAGCCTAACCTTACCTATAACTTATCAAACTCCAAATTCAACTAACCCACAAACCATCAACCTTCACCTGAACTACCAGTTGAGTTTGTTGTAGTGATAACAGACCAAATAGCTATATTAGATTCAAAACTTAGGCCATCTATTTCTAGTATCCATGATCAATAAAACCTCACTAACAACCAACAATTAGACTATCATCATCCATTTAATTAATATCATGCCCAAATAATAACCTATCAAAATCTATCATCTCAATCACCCCAACCTTGTCAAATCTTAGGCCATTTCCCCCAACAATCATATTAACATCAACCCACTTTTTTAACCCAATCAATTTTTTCACCCTTGACTAATAAACCAACCTATCAATCAGCCCAACCAACTTGATAACCTATAAAAAAAACTAGCCTCTTCAATCCAACCAAATAAATTACAAATAGTTTCACACCCTAATGTGATAACTAAGACATTGGCACACCCTCTTTTGGTCCTTAGTAAACCTAAAATTGAAGAAACTATAATAACACCAACCTTAACCAATCCAGTTGTTGACCAAGTAAAACCTTTAAAAATTTCCTTATAAACCATAATTAAGAAAACCAAACAATCTTTTCCACTTCCCCTTTTAGTGAATCAAAGCCAACCAAAATCATCTCACACTTATGAGGTGCACATGATCAATGTTGTTATTGATAAATCTATTACTACTAGTTATTCCACCCCACTCATTGAAGTGGAGGAATCACTTCCCATTGCTTTAGAGGACCAAACAAAGTAATCAACCACTTCATTTTTTTCACTTGACACCATTACACCTTCCTCCCCCACCATAGACTCACCTACTCTTCCTTTGGAAATCATTCCTTTAGAAGAGGTTACCTTATCCACTCCATCCATGAAAGAAACATCTCTAAATTTTTAACCTTCCACCAACAACATAGAGGGGGAAACCATTCCCTCTTCTCCACCTAAGGTTTTAAGCTTTTAAATTAATGACCAAGGAACCAAACCTATCTATAAGCCTTTTTTTAGACTAATACAAAGCCTAGAGTTCACTTCTCAACCCAATCTCAATAGATCCACTTTTTGGCATCATCTTGGCCTCCCCTATCAAAATAAACAAGAACCCTTAGCTTCACTTGAATCCACCCTCAAACCTATCAATACCTCAATCCCATCCATAGATACTCCATCCTCCAAAACCATAGGGGAACCATCCAACCCACTTCCATCTAAAATTGTTAAATATCTTTACACCTCTTTGACCAAACCCATCAAGAATTTAGGAATGCTTCCTATTCCTATCATAGCTCACTAATCTTTGAAATTTGACGTAACTCCATCAAGTCTATCAAAGAAAACTTTGACTAAACCTATTAAAAGGGTGGAATATCTTAAACCATCTCAAAATAAACCCATGCCCCACCTTCACTTAAATCTTCTACTTCCAAACCAACCAAGAAACCCCAACCTAACCAATCTACTAAAACCATTCCATAACTAACAACTTCCAAGGTGAAGCCTAGTCCTAAGAAGGCTTTCACTATAAATCCCAAAAATCCATCACCCCCAACACATTTACTTGAATCCTATTTAACCATTTTACAAAGGTTGTTGTGAACCTCCTCCTTAACCTTACCACCTCTCAAATTTTTCCAACCCATCAAAACTTTTGACCCTTCACATCCTCAACCAAAATGGCTTAATGCCATCTTATTCTATGCATACCATAGGACACCCAAACATGACACAAAGAATTACAAATCTCTCTAAGAATTCATACACAAGTTATATGAGGATAATCTATTATCAGATGAACCTCCCTTAACCAAGCCATCGCAACCTAAATGACAAACCAAAACTACCCCACCACCCATAATTTATGTAGTAAAAACTAAAATTAGGAAGGCTTCCAAAACTAAAAACCTCTCACCTCCAACACATTTTCATGAATCTTATTCAATCATTTTACAAATGTTATTTCAAACCTCTTCCTTAACCTTACCACCTATCAAACCTTTTCACCTTATCAAAAATTTCAACCCTTCATGCCAAAAACCATCATGGTATAATGACCACCATGTGTGCTCTTACCATAAGATACTTGGCCATGACACAGAGCACTTCAAGGCTCTTCAAACCATTATCCACTAGCTTTATGACAAGGATAATATGTTATCGAATGAACCTCCTTTGAGACCATTACTAAGCCAACCATCAACCAAACTTACCCAACACTTATCTATTCCCCAATTTTCACCTAAGAGTGAGGAAGAACCAAAGCAATAAGCTAAACCAACACTACATTTTATCCACGCCATCTATAGGGCTACCCACTCTTAGGTCTAACAAAAGGATAATGGAAAGGCTAATGTGTCCATTCCATGGACATACCCTCAAACCCTCAACATTCTAACTGAACCCAACCACAAACACCTTCACTTTGGGATCTTTTTCCCACCCATGAAAATATTAAACTGAGGTAAGCTTCCTTCCATAAGGCTTTAACCATTTATTAACTTCAACTATACCTTAACCATTAATTGAGCTAACCCTTAGTTTTTTTGCCTCAACCTATCAACCAAACTTATCCATCAACCCAACTTAAATCAAGTGGTATATAAAACTGGGAAAACCCATTTAGACACCACTCAACCTATATTGGATTCAAATTATCCCATCAAACCATTAGATATTATCCTTCTCCATCAAACCTAGCCAACCTTACCTCAAACCTTAGGACATCAATATGGGAGACCTCATCCAAAAGGAAAACTGACATGTGACCAATATGGAGGAAAGAAAATGAGGAAAATTTTATTTAAATTTTCTTAGACCCTACATAGTTACCCATAAGTATAGATCATGAGCTTATCATTTTTCTTCTCTTGAAGGCAAACCAAAACATAGTCCTATCAATGCTTCACATCTATAACTATTTTTCTATTAAAAAAGGATCTAGCTCATTATTTTTATCTTTCTTAAGCTCATCCCTTGATTAAAATATTTTAACCTTCACCCATATTTCTCCTCTCCTTTTGAGAATAATTTATTACAACATAGAACAATGTGATTAACTGTTATAGTCATAGCCTAATCCTAAATATGGGTACCACAACTCTACCCATATCATGGTTCTCATGGATACTTTTTGTTTATAACAAGATGGAGTCCCATGGTCATTTTCTCTCAAAAACCACACCTTTTCATATCATTAACATTCTTATGTTAAAATTTCACCCTCATAAAGGTAAAATTTTGAACCTAATTCGACTTGCCCATGTCTAAAAACATTGCATCTAGAAATAATTTAGATACCAAAATATTACGTGGGTCAATATCTTAAGCATTGAAGATTGTTCCCTTGAAGGACAAATACCCAAAAGTAAAATAAAAATTTCCAAATATAAGGTACATTTCTCCCTTGAAGGATAACTATCAAGAGCATTAAACAACTCCATTAAGCTTAGACCACTGCCTTGAAGGATGTCTAACTTAACTTTTTCAAAAGTAGAGCCATTTATTAGAATCTTCCCACATTGATTAACTTCCCATATACAACAATAAATCAAAATACCCACTATCACAATAAAATCTAAAGTTGTAATTGGCTCTCAAGAAGCATAATAAGTTGGAAGCCGTAATCAGATTTCACATGTAGACTTCCTACATTGATTAGTTTTCATCTAGCATACGACATGGACTTATCTATTATAATTATTAGGTCACCTATATAAGGGGAAAACTAATTCATATGATATTATCATACACATCACCCATTAGCTTTCAAACCACCTATCACCTATCTTCCCCTTGGGCTATCTATAAATAAAGGGATTTAGAGCTTACTCGACACCCTGTGATCAAGAAAACTTTTTTTATCAACTAACGACCTCTCATGCATAGCATTTGAAGGTCTTATATTAACTTAGTCAATCCCACTTCAATTATATTTCTAGTCCTTGTCAAAAACAAAGCATCCTACCCTATTCTTAAGGTGTTTGGTTGATATTTTCATTGCGACTTTTACCATCTAGTGTTGAAACAACAATAATCATTATTTTTACATTAAGAGAGATTACAACAACCATAACTATACCAATCATAAAAATAACATTCATAAGTATCCACAAAACCTTAAGCATGATAACATTTTATAAATGATATCCAACACATTTTGTACATAATAAATTATGAAATATTTTATTTAGGGTGCAAGGAGTCACATGGCACATACAAAGTTATTAGTTATCCATGCTTCACCTAAGGACCTTACATGTATTATTTTCCTACCTAAGCACTAGGATGATTATTTGTTGACTCTATATTTGTGTCCAACCATCCTTCTACTTGACTTCTCCCTGAACTAGCATCTATATCATTCCCTACTATAACAATTTTTAAAGGGTGTACTCTATTCTCCTCTTTTACATTCATTCCCATAGGGTGAGAATCATATTCTAATATAGGTCTTTCACCCTAATCATATATCATATCCATTACATCCCCTTACTCTAGTTTTTCTACTTACATATGCACCACCAATTGTTTCCTTAGTGTAAATCCCCTTAGATAGTGAGGGTTCCTTCCATAGACAGCTCTATGGCCATGTTCTCTATCCCTGCATCTTACATAGTAAAATTCTTGCTTTGTTTGTTGCTATAGAGGTAAGATTTTAGGATCAAGCTTAGTTCAAGGGTTCCTTTCCCCTTGTTGTTGATCTAGTAGTACTTTCATTATCACCATTACATGTTGCAATATCTGGTAGATCCACACATTCACCATATCAATTATTTTAGGTCATGGGAGTATTTATTTATCTCCACCACTATTCCCATTATTTTTCATCTTAAACCTTGTGTATTTTTATGTACTCTTTATAACCTAAAAAAACAAATAACTCAATGATAGACATTCATCCTTATCATGATTATTTAAATAGAATACTTGACCATTCTTCCTAACTAACATAATTTTCCATTCTATAGATGGGGAAGGTCATATGATGTCATTGATTCCCTTTAATAGTATTCCCACTTGAAATGGTCATGTCTACTTTCCTTTTATGTAGACACATACCCCTAGATCTACCTATCCATTTCAATAAAGTTATCATGCACTGTCATGATTTCCCTTTGTCACCCTTGTCATCCAATCTACATCTGATGTCTTTATGCTAATCATAGGATATAATGAGAGGGGTTGAATAAATATATCATATATCTTATAAATATTTTACTTAATCAAACTCCACTTAACCATGCATTCAATATATGCAATAAAACTAAAAGAATGACATGCACCACGAGAGAGAGAGAGAGAGAGAGAGAGAGAGAGAGAGAGAGAGAGAGAGAGAGAGAGAGAGAGAGAGAGAGAGAGAGAGAGAGAGAGAGAGAGAGAGAGAGAGAGAGAGAGAGAACAAATTTTTACTTGGAAACCCAATGTGGTAAAAACCACAAAGAACAATCTCAAGTATATGAATGAACACCAACTCAAATTAAAAAATTCATAAGCACCAACTTGCAAGAGCACTAACCCATTTTCTAAGCACCAACATAGCAACTATTTGTGAGCACCAACCCATAGAATCACCAACCCCTTGAAAATATTTGTGAGCACAAACCAATAGGATCACCAACCCTTCTTGTGTATAAAACACAACTATCTCTCAATGTTGTTTTCTCAACAAATTATAGAACTCTACAATATCTTTTTTATTCTCTTCTCTTTTCTTATATAAAACAATTACAAACCATGCACTCTTCTGCATATTACAAATGGCTACTCAAGCCTTTACTTATATCTTTCCAAAAGACCTTTGGCATTCACCCTTTGTGACTCTTCACTCCTCATAGAAAATTGCACTAAAATTACATGACCCTTTGAATCCTTTCATTTGAAAAGTCACATGGTGACCCTTCATGAGCGAATATATATTTTCCCCTTTTGTCTTTATCTTAGTGACCTTTCAAATTCCTTAAGGTGAATCTTCATGGAAAAATTCACCCTTCCTCTTTTCTCTTCACTTGGTGACCCTTCAAATTCCTCAATGTGACCCTTCATGGTAAAATGCATCATTTCCTTTTTTTTATCTTTTCCTTGTGACTCTTTGACTTACTCATGGGCCCTCTTTTTAAGTTTATGAAACAAAAAATATATTCATTAATATTAAATAAATATTAACACATTTAGCCAAAATATGAACATTAAAAACACCTTTAGATAATAAATGATATGGGGCCTTTGTCACTAACAATGCTAGACCTTTGACATCAATGACAATATTTCCAACAATATCCCCATTTGTCATTGATAGTAACCTCAACCTAAAATTGCCACATCTTGAAACCTATACTGTACATGCCAACCTACACATAATTCCATCTAAAAAATATACAATAACTCCCCCTTATTGTAGCATCTTGTACATATTCCTATACTTTTTTCTATACCTATTCATGTGCCTATTTTGTACCTATTTCTATTCTTTTCCCCCTTTGACATCAATGGTAAAGTGTCTATCTTGGAGTAACACTTAGCTCCTCCTCCACGGATGTTGATCGTCAATGGTAGGAAGTAAAAGAAATTACTCCCAACTTTTCTCATATATACTTGAATGTGTCTTTTGGTAGTGCCTTTATGAAAATATGTACAATATATTTTGTAGTACTAATATATTCTATTTTAACCTATTGATCTACCACATGTTTTCTCAAAAAGTGATATCTGATAAGAATATGTTTTATTCTTGAATGCATCATTGGAGTCTTAGAAATATTAATAAAACTTGTGTTATCACAAAAAATAAAAATAAGTTCATCATATTTTACCTTGATGTCTTCTAAAGTTTGCTTCATCCAAAGCACTTGATTATAACACAACACTATTATAATATATTCTTCTTCAATTTTAGAAAGTGATACTGAGTTCTACTTTTTACTTAACCTAGATACTAATATATCATTGAGAAAGAAAGCTCCTCCACTTGTACTCTTTCTATCATCTAAACAACCTAGTCAATTTGAATTTGTATAAGCAAGCAAGTGAAATCTCTTCCTATGGGATACCACAATCCATAATCTAATATCCCCTTGATATATCTAAATATTGTTTTCACCAACTAAACATGACTCTCCTTCAAAGCTGATTGATATCTTACAACCAAGCTTACTGCATACATGATATCTAGCCTTGATGCTGTCAAATATAAAAGACTACCAATCATAGATATATACAAAGATTGATCTATAACAATTGAATCTCCATACTTACATACCTTGTTTCCTGTACTCATTGGTGTGTTAATTGGTGTACAATACTCAAAACCAAATTTTTTCAACATCTCCTTGGAATTTATGTTGACATGTAAAAATTCTTTTTTTTATTTAAATATTTGCAACCCTAAGAAAAATGATAATTATCCAAGCATAGACATCTAAAATTCTTTTTTCATATTATCAAAAAATTATTTTGTCATCTTTTCTATGTTTCCTCCAAATATTAAGTCTTCAACATATACCACAACAATCGATTGATGTTCACCTTCTATTTTGATGTAGAGATTATAGTTAGTAAAACCTCTCTTGAAACCTTGATCTTATAAGTACTTATCAAGTTTTACATACCAATCTCTAGGAGATTTTTTCAATCCATACAATGTTTTTTTCAATCTACATACATGGCTACTATCATTGGAGAGAATAAATCCCTTAAGTTGCTCAATGTAGACCTCCTCTTCTAAATATTCTCATTCAGGAAGGCAAACTTGACATCCATCTAAAACACTTTGAAATTCTTAAACACTGCATATGCAAGAAACATTCTAATATTCTCTATCCTTTCCAATGGTGTGAAAGTTTCTTCAAAATATATACCCTCAATCTAAGCATATCCTTCACATACTAACATTTTTTTATTTTCGGTAACTTCACCATTTTCATTCAACTTATTTTTGTATACCCATTTTGTTTCTATCACATTTTGATCTTTTGGTTTAGGCACTAATTCCCAAGTATCATTATTTTCTATATAAGTTAATTCTTTATTGATTGCCTTAACCTGATGCTCATCATGTCTAGCTTTTGAAAATGTTTTAGGCTGAATTTTGGATAATAAAGAAAAATTAACTTGCTCAAATTCACTTACCATCATCCTTCTAGTGTGAACTCATTCAGTTATGTTCTTGATGATGTCACTCTTATTATTATTTCTATGAACATATTTGGATAGGGTCTCGGTGTCCTTTTTCTCCTTCTTCTCATCCTCATTTGATTCTTCAAAATCTTCTTTTTTTATGATTTTATGATTGTCTACTAGATCACTGGGTCTTTGTGATACATCTTTATCTATCTTGACACTTAACACTTTCAACAATCTTTTTGGTTTTTTGTTATAGCATTTATAAGCTTTAATTTTTTCTAGAATATCTCAAAAATATACATTCATCTATTTTAGATTCAAACTTACCCAATTTTTCACCAGTTCTCTTTATGAAGCATCTGCTACCAAACACTCTAAAGTAATCAACTATAATTGATTTGTCTTTCAATAGCTCATAGGGAGTCTTGTCACTATTGATTCTCAATAATGATTTATTCAAATATTTATTGATATACGTACTATCTCTCTTCAATATTTATCTAGTATATTGGATTCATTTATCATTGTCCTCACCATCTCCTGAACTATTCTAATTTTTTGCTTAACTATTCCATTTTGTTGTGGAGTTTTGGCTACTGAATAATGTCTCTTTATCTCATGGTATTCATAATATTCAATAAAATCATATGACATTAATTATACTCCTCAAACTGATCTCAAGAACTTAATTTTCAAATCAGCTTCATTTTTAACAAAAGCCTTGAATACTTTGAAATGGCTAAAAGCTTATGATTTTTCATCAAAAAGACCACCCAAGTCATATGTGTAAAATCATCAATAAGAAACATGAAATATTTTTCACCTTGATTACTTTGAGTTCTCATAGGTCCACAAAAATAAATGTGAACAATATCTAACATTTGAGTGGTCAAGTATTCTTTTGTTTTGAACCATCTTCTGCCCTGCTTCCCATGTTAGCATGGTTCACAAAGCGTGTTGGCAGGCTTTGAAATCTTTGGAAGATCTCTAAATTCTTTCTTCTTGATGATGTTGAGAATATTTTCAAAATTTATTTTTCCCATTCTCATGTGCCATAGCCAACTTTATTCATCCTAACTCAAACAACATTTTTGACCTTTAATATCTGATAACATATACAAATTTTTGCATGTCCTTTGAGCATCTATAATCATCACATTTGAGTCTTCTTTGTTAATTACATAACCTTATGTACAAAAATTTAGTGTGTGTACCTAATCACACATTTGACTTACACTCAACATATTATGATAAAAACCTTATACATGCAAAATATTTTTCAATCTTAGTTCTACCATGATCCAAACTTAATACATCTTTTTTGGCTATTCTGGAAGTGGTATTGTCTCTAAATTTCATTGCGCTACCATTGATATTATTTAGAGTTATGGACATGATCTTGTCTCGTATCATGTGCCTTGAACATCCAATTTCAATGAACCATGGATTTTCTTTATTTCTTGCATGCAAAGTTGTTTGGACTAACATAGACTTTTCAGGTTCTTTATTCTACCATGAGCCTATCTAAACTTTCTTCTTGATGAATGGAGCCTTAAAAATTTGGTCCTTGTTGACTAAATCAAACATGCTTCTATAATACCAGGATATGTGTCTAGAATTATTTCACTTGTAACATATTATGGTCTCTTCATCAAAGCCTAACAAAGGAGCAAAAAACTTGTGGCTTATGCTTGACTCTACATAAGTTTCTTTCTCATTTCTGAAACTATCAACTCTTTTTTGAAATTATATTTTCTTATGACCATAACCATTATAATAAAAACAATAACCATAAAAATAGAACCTATTCTATTCTTTGTATCTTTGACTTGATTGTCTATTGTAGTTATATTCCTTCCAGCCTTCTTTGTTTGAGTTATCCTCTATATTCTTAACTTCCCTTTTTGTTTCTTCTTTTGTAAGAACTTTAGCATAGCACTTTTCCTTTTAAAATTTGATGTCTATCTTATTTGATATTGATTTTTGACTTTATAATATCTTATTTAACATATTAGTGTTTTTCTCAAATTTTTAATCATTGGTTACTTTATCACTGATTGCTTTAATTATTTTCTCAAGATCTGCTTTTAAAAAGGTAATTTCAATAGCATACCTTTCACATTCTTCTCTTAATTTTTGAAACTAAGATTTTATATCTTATTCAATCTTTTTGTCTTCTTCAATGTGTTCATGTATATCTTTAATTATTTCTTTTAACTCATTATCATTTTTCTCAATCTGGACCTTCAATCTTTGATTCTTTTTCTCAAGAGTTTGTAATTCTTCTAAAGCACAAATGAGTTCTCCTTTCAAATTCAACTCAATTCCATCATGTTCTTCTTCTTGATAATTTTTATGTTTACTTACAAAGGAATCTTCATGTATGGTCATCAATAGAATCTCTTCTTCATCTGAGTCACTGACTCCACTATCTTCGATTGAGCTAAGATATTTAGAATCTAAACTCTTTTTCTTGAAACCCTTCTTGAATTTTCCTTTGAATTTCTTCTTGCATGTATACTTTCCTTATTAATTTTCACCATTATTCTAATCTATGAACTTAGCTACAAAATTTCCAATCTTACCACATTTTAAAAATTTAAATGGTAATTTTCCTTGATATTTACCTATGCCCTTTTTCGGCTTGCAGATGAATAGAGCTCTATTGTCATATTTCTCATTGCTAGAGTTATCAATTTATTCTTGAATTTTAGTCTTATATTTCTTTTATGTCTTTAAATTAGTGTCCTTTGAGGTTTTCTCTTGTTTGGTCTGCATCTCATATGCTACAAGAATACCATGCAGTTCATCCATTTTTAGCTTGGCTAGATTCTTTATCTCTTCGATTGTTGAAACCTTTGCATCATATCTCATTGGTAGAGATATCAAAACCTTTTGTACCACCATTGATTATTCTAAATTGTTTCTAAGCCTTAAATCTAATTAACTATTTGATCAACCTATAAAAGATATCTTTCTATTTTTTCTTCCTCTTCCATCTTCAAACTCTCAAACTATCTTTTGAAAATTAGGAGCTTAGATTGTTGAACCTTTCCATCACTTTTGTAAATATTCTCAAGCTTTACCCAAGTCTCATGAGCAAATTTGAATTACATAACTTTAAAAAATTTTGATTCACATAAACCATATAAAATGGCATTTAAAGCCTTAACATTATTTTCACTTTTCTTTTTTTTGTCAGAGTAGTTACAAGTGTCTGTGGCTCTTCGTAATTCTCCACCACTATTTACCAAATATTGAATACAAGGGACATCAAGTAATTCTTCATATTTATGCTCCAAAACAAATAATTTATTTAATAAAAAAAAGGTTCTTTATTTGTAGAAAAACCCTCATGTGATCTAGTCATCATGTTTTCCTTGATCTACCTTCAATTTGTTAAACTTTTTCTAAAATAACTTGCTCTGATAGCAATTGTTAAGCATAAGATATACTAAGAGGGGCCGTGAATCAGTATATCATATATCTTACAAATATTTTTCTTAATAAAATTCCACTTAACCATACATTAAAGATACGAAATAAAACTAAAACAATAACATGCATCACATGAGAGAGAGAGAGAGAGAGAGAGAGAGAGAGAGAGAGACCTAATTTTTATGTGGAAACCCAATGTGGAAAAAACCATGAAGAATAATCTCAAGTATATGAATTAGCACTAACTCAAATTATAAATTTCACAAGCAACAACTTGTAAGAGCACTAACCACTTTTTAAAGAACCAATACAACAACTATTTGTGAACACCAACCCCTTGAAAATATTTATGAGCACCAAATCATAGGAGCACCAACCCCTCTTGTGTATAAAACACACCTATCTCTCAATGTTGTTTTCTCAACAAATGATCGAACTCTATAATATCTCTTTCTATTCTCTCCTATTTTCTTATATAAAATAATTACAAACCATGAAATCTCTTGCATATTACAAATGACTTCTTAAGCCTTTATTTATATCTTTTCAAAATATCTTTGGCATTCACCCTTTGTGACCCTTCACTCATATAAAATGGCACCAAACTTGCATGACCCTTTGAATCCTTTCATTTGAAAAGTCACATGGTGACCATTCATGAGAAAATGCATCCTTTCCCATTTTGTCTTTATCTTGGTGACCTTTTAAATTCCTTAAGGTGACTATTCATGTAAAAATGCATCCTTCCTCTTTTGCCTTCACTTGGTGGCCCTTTGAATTCCTCAAGCTGACCCTTTATGGGAAAATGCATCCTTTCCCTTTTTTGTCTTTTCCTCATGACTCTTTAACTTCCTCATGGGCCCTCGTTTTGACTTTATACAAACAATAATTTATTCATTAATATTAAATAAATATTAACACATTTATCAAAAATATGAACATTAAAAACACCTCTAGATAATAAATGCTATGGGGCATTTGTCACTAACAATTATAGACCTTTGACATCAATGACAATATTTCTAACAATTTGATTATTTTGCATCTTGTGATCCTTGTGGGCCTGATCATTATCACCTTTACCTTTGTTGAGGAAAATTGGCTTTTATCCATATGCCACCATAATGATCACATCTCTAAAACTACCACTATTACTTGTAATGATAAATTTAAAATCCTTATTGCTATAGAAACTCTTCCATAAGAGGTAGGCTACCATGAATTCATGACAATACAATCACCTTCCTATCCCGTCTACCCTCTTATTACTACCAGCCTATTACCATAGTCTCTGAATGTCAGACCCCAATCATTGGTAACACTTACTCAAACATGGTATTATTTTCTTTTATGCCAAGTAAAAGTTCATCCATAGCTAGGGAATGATTTCCTTCTCCAACTATGTAACCAATCTCTTAGGCCATGCAATTTCTTATTGGCTAGACCTAGTGAAACCCCAAGTCATTAGTTTTAAATAATTGAGATAGAGGATGCAAACATGGGTTCCTTTTCTCTAGCCTACTCATGAAGCTCTTAGGTCAAGCACAATCCATCCTCTATCATTCACTAACATGCAAATTTTATACCTTATAGAATCTACTTATCTGTCAAAGAAATTATTTTTAGGTCATCACTTCACTACTACCCTTAAAACTCAACTCATAGAGATGATGACCTTTTTCCAACATGACTATGCAAATCTTGATAGACACCCACCTCCTAAAACTTAGCTCATAACAATAGCTACTAGCACTATGCTTATACCTTC
Source organism: Torreya grandis (assembly GCA_037957365.1). Lineage (NCBI taxonomy): Eukaryota > Viridiplantae > Streptophyta > Pinopsida > Cupressales > Taxaceae > Torreya > Torreya grandis. Next base: position 259,591 of record JARHVA010008172.1, on the reverse strand, counting down.
GCATAATTTTAGAAGGTATAGCCTCCTTACAATGTCACTTCTTTGGATTAGCTCTATTGAAGGTCATTTTTGGTACTTAGCATTGTGTTCCCTTATTATTTATCCTACCTTACCCATCCGTATCTCTCATCTTACTAAATGCGGGATCATTATGGTAACTATTCACCAATCTACACCATATGCTTCAACCATCACCTTCACCAAAACCCAAAACCATTATTTTAAAAAACCTTATCCATCAACCAAAACCAACCCATGTGGTCCATCAAATTAGGGAAGCCAATTAGAACACCACTCACCCAAACCTTGTTGAACTACATTGGCTTGATGTTCATTGACTATGTAGGCACTGCTTAACTTTTAAGGGTAGTTCAACCACTAACAACTAATTACCCTCCCCTTTTCCTTCTCATTAAATTCCATTTCTAACAACACCCTTTTCCCTATGGCATCCTATATCATGGAAGCTTTGGATTTCTTATAGCATCCTTATATTTTAACATCACCTAATACTTCTTCTTTATTTTTCCCCAATTACTTGGAGAACTATATTAGCCTGAGGTCTTTTCAGACTATGTAGGTAGTACTCAGTTACTAAGTTCAACTTAGTTGCATCCTTTATTTTTTTTCCCTTCTCACCTAAAATCTCTTCCTCCACTTCTCTAACTATCTCCTCACCACCTCCCTCCCTTCAGCTTGTCAATCTCTTTTAACTACTTTTCTAGATTGTCAATCTCTTTTAACACAAGGATTGACAACCTTCTTCATTGGCCCCTATTATCTCCCATAAAACCACCACCTACTCTTCTTCACTAATATCCCCATCACCTTTCCTTGCATATGCTCTGTAGCTCACTCTCTCACCCACATTTCATGTTTTTTGTCCCTCTTTCCACTTATTACCAACCTTGCCCTTTATCCTCTTTATCTTCTTTAATTGTCCTCATCATCTTCCCTCATCCTTGGCTATTTTTTGTACCCTCTTTATCACTCTCTTTTCTTCACCAATTCCACATCATACTATGCATCTTTTAAGCTTTATATTTCTTATATTGCTACACTTTTTCTTTACATGTACCACCATTCTCTATCATTTTGCCACTCTTTCCACCTTTCCCATTTTCCATTCTTATTTTCATCCTTTCATCCCTTTTGTCTTCTTTTTTTTACTCCACAACTCACTTCTACTTGGGTATTTATCCTTTGAGAAGCCTTTCATAATTTCCCCTTTTCTTCTTATCAGTTCTTGCTTTTTACCTTTCACATTCCTCTCGATACTCAATTGTCTTTTGCATATATGTGAGTATCTATGATTTATATCCCTACTTCAATTCTTCCTTTTTCTTCTTATCATCCTTAATTTTCATCCTTTATTTTAATCTCGTGCCCTTTCATTGGGTTCCCCTATTTCTTCACTACCTCACCCCTTTTTGGCTTATCAACCTCTTCTAACAAGCCGATTGACACATTTCTTATCTCTTCAACTTCTTATTCACCCATCCTTCACTTCCCCTTATTTTTATTAATCCCTTTCCCATTTTCCATCTTGTTATCATCTCCAAAACCACCATATTATTTTCTTCATTTCGCCTCTCCTTGATTATCATCATTCATGCTTACTTACTTAATACCACCTACTTCTTCACTCTCCTATCATCCATTTTGTGTCCTCATTTCACTCGTATTTTTCTCCTATTTCCTTTTCTTTCATGTATCTCCTTATTTTTTAGTTTTATCACCAACCTATTTTTTCCTGGGTCTTTTATTTCAAACGTTTCATGGCCTCCCATTTTTCTCATCCTCCTCTTACCCTTCATGATTATTACACTTCTCTCCCCATCCTTTTCAATTGTCTAATCTATCATTATTTAGTACATCTCTCATCCCCCATCTTCTACTTTTTATTTATATTCTCTTTTCTCCATTTCATTTCATTTTTTCATCTCCCTTGATGACATTCCTTATTCTTTATGACCTATATATACATGCCTCTCTCTTCCCATCCTTCTCCACCTTCATCTTTATCTGCAACCTCATTATTTTCTATACCTATCTCTTCATCCATCTACTAGTCTACCTTCACCTCATACCTTTTTGGATCTCCCCTATTTTCTCACATTCAACCTCCAAATCCTTAGAGTGCAGTCACTAGTTGTACCACTTTTACATATATCTCCTTGTTTGCTTCCTTATGTCCTCCATGCCTTTGCCTTAATACATGAAATCTGGTTAAGTTCATTACTTCAAGTGCATCCCTTTCTTATTTTAATTCCTTTTCATGTTGAGCTTGGATCTTCCTTTTTGTCCCTCTCTAGATAATCCCTTAACCCTACCTATCACCTTCTTCCATTTTAAACCCTCTACCCATTTTTATCTTATATGATCACAACACATAGCATGCTAGAACCTTGCAAGTCTTCCATTCAACATTGGGATATATATTGATCCTATGGATCTATAACACAATTGGCCAAGCCCACAAGCTCATATGACCAATAAGTAAGCATGATCACCACTAACCCATTAGGATAAAGATTCCTTTCCCACCCCCTCTAGTCTTGCCTATTTCAAACACCTTTTACTTCAACATTTAGAGATGTTAGAATTAAAACTAAAACCACCTTCAACTGGAAGATTTGGGGTACCCATGTGTGGATGCTAGTTATACCAATAATTTCCCTTGATTCTCCCTACCCATCCTACATCCTCCAATGCATTGTAATATCCCTACTCTTTAATATCATTCCACCTAGTAACCTTTTCTATAAGTCACCTCTTCGACCAAACTATTTTCGTCTTGAACCTATTTTTCCCAACTTCCTTTTCAGCTCCCCAATCTATATATCTTTGTACATCCGTTTTTCTATTTTCCCTCTCAGTTTTCTATTTATATCATTTATTTTCCTTTTTATTTCAACCTACTCCCTCAACTAATTAATATTATTATTATTCACCTCACACCAAATTCTAAAACCCCTTAGAGTATTTCTATAAATTCCCTCAAAACTCAATGCTTACTTATTTTAGGGCCCCACTGGCTCAAGGGTCAAGGGTTTGAATATTCACTTCTTATTCACCCACTATGCTACTTTACTTCCCTGAATCATTGAATAATACCCTTCCACAACCTATTAACAACATTGTTGCAAAATGTGCACAATATTAGCTTAATTGGATGGTGATGAAATAACACATCAAGTTACCATGGAAATTTGAGTAGTGCCAGATTTTCTAAAGCCTTGTAAGGTATATTTTTCCCTTTTTAAAATGGTGGTAAAAATTTCATGCTTGAACCTACTTATCCATGGCTAAAAATTCCTTTTGTATACTTGAATAAATCATCTAATTATATTTTAGGTAATCTCATCGACCATTTATACCACACTAATAAGAAAAATATTTGATACCCATATTTCCCACCCTTTGGAGATTCCCTTTCTCCAACCTCCTTCAATTAGACCTAACTGCATGATATCAAATTGGGGAAACCAAGTTAACCAACACTCCCCACCTTAGAAGAACTATATTAGGCCTGAAGTTCATTTTAAAAATTATGTCCATAGAATTATGTAGGTAGAATCCACTTTCCTATTGCATATGGAGTCTGCTCAACCACCCCATTCTAACCAACCAACCCAATTGCCTACATCTACCTTGACATTGGCCATTTTTTATCTAACCTCTTCACATAGTTTATGGCAACCTTGCCTTGGTCCTTTTAACCATACAAACCAATTTTTCCAAGTTAAATATTTGAATTTGTACCACTTTGCGTGTAGCCAGACTATTTGTGTTTTTCTTGGGAACACTTCCTACCTTGGATACTTGAGTAAACACTGACCCTATCTAAGAGACTTGATAAGACTAACCAAATACCTTCTCATTTATCCTATAACTTGACCTTATTATTATCAACATTAGAATCTTTAGTCTTTGTGAAATATTTCCTATCATGCTTAATCACATTTTATGCACCCATTAGCATTTCACATGCCTAGCTACCTTGTGGCACCACTTAGTGCCTCCCCACAAACTACTTATCAAAAGTTCACCTGATTTGACTATTCCTCATTGACTCTTAGTTTCAGGGGGAACACATCTCCCATACTTGGGGCACCCTAACCTTCAATCAAGTGATTCATTTTCATTTTGTAACTTGTTAATTCAAAGCCGCATAACAAAAAGGGGTAAAATGTAGACATTAGAAAACTGCACAATTATATTTTTTGACGATTAAATGCTTTGAGACTCTATAAATACCCCTTAAACCTTATTAAATCTTAACTAGTCCTTCATAACCTAACCAAATCACTATTATCCTATTCAAAAATACTATTTAAAAGTGATATTCACTATCACTATTCACTATGGGATCCACTATCACTATTCATGATGACATGACAAGTGAGATGGAATGTGACATGAAAAGTGACATGGAAGGTGATATGGCAAGTGACATGGCTTAGAATTAATGTGGATTGATGTGAGACATCATATCCCATTTGGGACCCTTTACCAAGGTGCTTAATGACCTCATTTAAGCATCATAAGGCCCCCCCTTAAAATATGGTGAATTTCCCCTTAATATGTCATCATTCAATAGGTATTTTGCCTTCACACATGAAAGTGTCCTTAAAAATGAGATACCTACCTCTTTAGTGCTTTAAAAACGACAAAGGGCACCCATTTTTGACTTTTTAACCCAAATAAGAGACTCATCAACCCAACTAGGAATCCTCACCAACCTCATCTTTCACTCAATTATGCACCACATGGAAAATTGTGTCACATTTTATGTGCCATCTCTTTAGGTGCTTGGATGAGGACAACAAAGGGTGTTGAAAAGTCTTTGGCCTCATTAGGCCCATGTGCATGATTTTCATTCAAAATTGGACTCATGTGCAAGGTGAAAGAATCACCAACCCAAATAGGAATCCCTACCAACATTATATTTGACTCATTCATGCACCACATGGGAAATGGACATACTTCTACTATTCCCTCTTTTGGCATGGTTCTTGACAACAAATGCTATAAATATCCCCCTCTTCTTCACTCAAGGTTAAGTTGGAAGTTAGTATTTGTTATTGACATCTTGTTGTAGGTCTTTAAAGGAGGTCATAATTTTAGTGGTCATTGACATCTTGGAGGAAAATAATTCAAATCAATGAAGCTCTATTTAAATTTCCATGGGATTCCTTCATCACATCATCAATAATATCAACCATATCAACAAGCCTCAAGGTAACCTTATTCATTTTTTAGTTAGCTATTTAATTTTTCCCTTTTATTACCTTGACCTATATCCCTTAATCTACTTGAAATCTTAATTCATTGGCCTCCTTTACCATCTTTTCCATTTTAATTCCATTTATCTCCTTTTCCCTCTTTACACCTTTGCCACCTTCACCCTCTTTGGCCCCTCATCCTTTTAATGCCTTAGTTACTTGTTGTTTTATCTTTCTCAACCATCCATCCCTCTCATTTTATTATCTCAATCAACCCTAACCAAACCATTATTTTTACCCTTATCAAATTACCAAACTCAAAACCACAACCTTACCTTAACCAATTATTAGTATTAGTATAATTATACTAGTTGCTTCATTTCGGTTAACTTAGTAAAATATCTAAGTTTCTCAGTTAATTAGCTATCATTTTATATATTTTATTTAATTTTTAAATTAATTTAAGGAAAATATATTTATTTTATCATTTTCACTTAATTTTTTTAAAGAAGGTGGATTGACAGCCTCTTAGAAAGCTTTCACTTCTAGAATCTAGCTCATGCTAGGTAATCCACCCAACTACTTGTCTAACCAACAAGTTTTCTATTAGTGATTTATTATTATAGGTAATTATTCCTTAGACAAAGAGGATTTCTCACAAATTTTGGATTCAACATGTGTGCATTCAATAGGTATTCTTCTACACACCCTTCTTAACTAGTTTCTTCTTTTCACACTTAAGAAAAAGTGAAAATTAGATAGAAACATGTGGCACAAACTTAGAGTGAGTAGCACTCAAAATTTTGAAATAAATTCCATGAAAATTTTAGTTTACTAAAAAATCTATAAGTTTATAAAACACTATATGGTCCCAAGTGTGATTGACACAAGGGTTCAATCATGTTGATTATGTTCATACCTACTAACTTACTATGTGAGGGTCTATTATTTTGCATAGTGAATATATCCATATACTACTTATTAGAGTCTAATTTTTAATAAGACTTGACCTAAATTTTTATTAGGATTAGATAGGTTAGCTGCTTAACCCCCTGTCAATCCTAGTATTATGTGCCCTAATTTGCATACCCTACCATATAATAGGGTTGGTATGATGCTAGCAAATGAAACCCTAGGTCAACAAACCTCTAAATAAATTTTGAGGATGTGATGAACTCCCACCCAAAATATAAATGCAATAAAAATTATTAAATGAAAATGGAATGACTTTAGAGGTCATTTTTGAGTCACCTAAGTCATTAAGAGCTAGGAGAGAACATGCACGACATTATTTCTAACAAGATGTTATTAATTCATATGCAATAAATCAAGTGATTTTGGTAACCCTAGTTCCCTAAATGGGATGGGGGAAGAGCATACATGCTATAGTTTTTGTTTTATAAAAAACAATAAACTTAATCTATGTGATTTAAAAATAGCTAAAGAACAAACAAAATTTGAAAAACCACTTAAGAGCTCTAACTAAAATGTAAGTTCCTTTTAATAGCACAAAATTGAAGTTTGTTTGAAATTTTTTCACCTTGGCCTTGTTTTCACTTGTAAAAGGAACTTTAAAATGATAAAGGACAAATTTTTAAGTGTTTTTTTTATAGAACCTTAACCAAATGTGAATGCATTTTAACCTTTATTGTGAATTTTGACTTTAAAAAAAGGAAACAAACTATTAAAAAACACTCATGTTTCCCTTTTCATGGCTCAATTCTATGAAAATAATGTTAGTCGATTAATTTTTGATTAAGACAAGGTGAAAATCATGAAAATTAGCTCAATAAGACATAAATTTAGTTTTCTAGAATGATTTCATAGGTATGTAGTAAATTATGAAATATGAAATTATTTAGACATAAAAAAACTCTAAAAATCATAACAAACCACAAACTTATGATGAGAAATTTTTTAGTTCCAAATGATTTTGTAACTTGTCTCAATATTTTCACACTTTAACTCACTCAGTTTACAACTATGACAAAGCCTGTATAAAATATAGAAAATAGAGAATTTTAATTTCATAATCTGCTAGAGAATTCATAGTTATAATAATGATTTCACAACCTAAAAAGATAATTTTTCAACCTAAAAAGATGATTTTTATATTCAAAATAATGATTTCACAACTACATAAATGATTTCAGAAATTTTAAACAATTTCACAGTTAACCAAAAAAATGAAAAGTCATTTTTCTTGTAGGATGAATTCATAGTTTACATTAACAATTTTGAAACTTTCCCTACTAAATTCACAGTTTCATAATGTCAAGTTTAAATCGAGATGACTTCATGATTCTCTAAGATTATTTCATAATTTCACTCAATGATTTCATAGTTTGTCTCACCAAATTCGTAGTTCTATAGGAATGAAATTGTAATTCTATAGTAAAAAACCAAACACATAAAAGTTAGATTAAAAAAATAAGAAATTAAGGCCTAAAGTAATGCTTCTTGCCTCCAAGGTGGTCCAAAGATGCTATTGTTATGCATGTGTGTTATGTGGTCCCACTAGGCATGCCATTATGTGAGATAAGAATCTAATAGGGGATTTATTCAGGTGTTAGTATAATAAACCTCAATAAAAATACATAGAGAATCTAGCAACCTAAGCTTAAACACTTAATGAGAAAGAGAACAATACATGTAACTAACAATAGAAAATAAAAAAAACATGTTGTACCTTCTTTATGATCAAGAGTTACATGTTAGCCTTGAAATAATATGCATGGTCATGTGCTCAAAGAGTCATTTATAATGGTGCTCCTTGGATCATTTCAAATTATCACCTTGGCTTTGGCAAGATGTAGCAAGTTATCCATAATTTTGAATTATAACATTACAAGAAAGATTTTTCTATAAATAATTAAACATTATAACATTACACCAAAAAAACTCTCTTTAGAAGGACCTTGGTGCTTCTATGTATAGCCTTTCAAGTTAACCCTAACCCAAGTTTAGTTAAGTTATATTTAACAGTAGTTAGGTTTGGGATGGGACAAGCCATTAATATTTTCAATTAATAATCATGGGTCACAAATATAGATATTTTTTTGATATTTTGTGAGTAAATGACAACTCACAAAAGATGATGTCATGATGGTCATATCATTTCATATATTTGTGTGATGTCATGATGATGTCATCAATCCATATTTATGAATTTATAAAAATATAAATTCAAAAATTAATTATCAAAGGGATTTTCACCTATGCATTTAATTAGGTTTAACTAATTAAGTAATCCTAATCAAGTTAATTGCCATTTCTAAAATATGACAAGTTTTCCCTCAAATATGGTCGAAAAGGTTAATTTTTTAGGTTGCAAATTGTCTAGAGATGAATTAGAGGAGGATGATGATTTTGTGAAGTGCATCACCCTAGTAAGGTATACATTTATTTAGTTTAGAAGATTCATGTGATGTGCACTGATGAATAGGAGTATCCTAGTGATTTCTAGGTGTAACTTGCATTGTTTGCAAGAAGTCACTCTAGTGTCCATTTAAACATGGAATTGGCCAAAAAGGAGTGTCTACACTATCAAGTCAAATGGTTCAAATTAGTTTTCAAAGCAATAAACCAACCAATTTAATCAACATTTTTAAAATTTGACCTACTTAAGGTTAACCTTGTAAACCAATTTCACTAATTAATATTGATTTCTCCCAAACATGATATCTAGAGAAATTTAGCTCTGATTTAAAATTTGTTTCTTGTGCATGGAACTTAAACCTGATGTACATTTATCTATACTATTTCCACTAATATCTTAAAATTCAACTCCACAAAATGTAAAAACCTATATTTCCTTCAAAAACTCAATATGGACCAAAGGTTTATCCTACTATTGATTTAAAAGAAAACAACTCTATTACAATCGACAAATTAGTCAAATGTAGAAATAACATTACCCCAACTAAATATAACTAACATATTGGATGGTATTAATTATAGTTAGACACCCTTACAACATTTTGGCTCTCTCACCAAAAGGGGGACATATAAACACTAGTTATACAGATTCACATAGACACACAAATTGGTTTAGATACATATGTTTACTCAATTACACACACACACACACACACACACACACACACACACACACACACACACACACACACACGTATACTTAGATATAAAGATATTAAAATGCATAGGTTTACTTAGATATATAGATATTTAGATATATAGGTATATTCATATATACAAATATCTAGACACACAAGTTTACTCAGATATATAGATATTCAAATACATAGGTTTTATCCAAATATACAAATATATAAATACATAGTTTGGATTTACATTTGTAGGGTTTTATGATATCATCATATATGGGTTTGGATACACATTTACATTACTCAAATATCAAGTTTATGGGAATGATGTAGGGAACATGTCCTCAATCCCACAAAGATCTACCAAATTATACAAATGGAATGTCAAGTAATACCGTTTTTTATGTTCAAATTGTTAGGTTACACTTAAATCACCACCAAGATGTCACCAAGATTTTACCAATTTGGGTCACATGACAATATGTATCAGTTAATCCATAGCTTTTCACCAAACCTAGATTATGTAGATTGAGTGATAGTTTCAACCTCCAATTTTAGATTACATTCCCAAACTCACTCTAGATATCATAGTAGGGCTAAGCAGGGCTTGTTTTTCCAAAATTTTAGATTACATTTTTAGATTCCATCTAGATATCATGGTGGGGAAGTAATAGGGTTTTAGTCCCCATAATTTAGTTCACTATTTAAATTTAGTACAAGGGGCACCCACATTTTTAGGATAAATTAAAACCTAGATTTATACCCAAATCATAAATAGGAGAAACTATGAAATGAATATAAAAAAATATTAAAAAAAAAAATAGAAAACATACACATAATAGGAGATCCCAAATATAACATGGTTCACCTAAAATGGGCTACATCCACCAAACATGTCCAGTATATTATTTTAGCCATATAATAGAGAAACAAAATCCTATAATAAACCCTATTACACCTCTCTAGGTTTTCTTCCTCCACTCTATATTAAGAAGTGGGCCATGTCTAGATCACATTTACATTGCTAAATACATTTTCTAGGGCCCAGTCTTTTTTTTTACTTTAGTATTTTTATTTCATTTCATTACTAGAATAAAAGTTGGGAAATGTACACACCTTAATTTGGTAAATCAACCACAAGTACTATGGCATTTGTTTCTCTTTCACAAGGTATTATTGATGAAGGTAACTCTTGTTTGCATGGTCATTTTGGGCCTTTTGGTCTTTATTATGTCTTGTTTTCCCTATTTATTACACCCATAGTGTTCTTAAGCCATCTCCTCCTAGTCATAGGGGCCCCGAGCATGTTTTTCCTAGTATTTACTCTATTTATGTAACCGAAGACACTAGCACCATTATTTGGATAATAGAATCATTGGCTCTAGTTCCCAATTTTGGCTCTAGTTTCTAACGGTCATTTTTCTTTCATGTTTTGGGTCCTAACCTTCCCTTTAGCCTTCACTTACATTGTTATCCCTCTTTTACATCTTGTCGACCATTGAACTAGGGTCTTACATTTAAATCAAAGTTATTTCTATATAAATAGCCTCATATGGAATTTTACATCTATCACTTAATATATAGGCATATAATTATATAAAATCCATCATAGTACAACTCAATACATTTCATACTACTCATATATCACATCTAGACTTGCATGCTTGATTAAAGAAGGGCTTGAGTGAAAGTCATTCTAGTATACTATGTGTGTTGATTATACACACGACATAAGGGAAAACTACATGTTATTTGAGACCCCTAGCATTGGGTTTAATGTAAGAATTGATCAAGAGAATAGGGGTTATATTTTACATGATCATAATATCCTATAACCCATTTTCCCCCTTTCTTTTATGTTTGATCTAGTTGTTATTTCATTTCTGTAGGTGTTTATTAGGGTTTGAAATAAATCCAAAAAAATAGTGGCAAAGACAAACTTCCAAAATTCACCAAATCACATACAAGTCTCTAAAACCCTCCTACAACATCTCTTAAATTTTCAGGTAGCTCTTCTATATAAGGACACTAGAGCCATAATTAGACACTAGCACCATTAGCGCTACTATCCTCATAAGGGTGCTATTTTATTAAGGCTTTTTTTACTATAGTCTTATAATGAATTATACTAATATTCAAGCATGTTTGAGCCTCATAATTTATAGAAACACCTATTTTTTTCTAAATAAGTAAACTTTCTCACCATCTTTACTATTTTGGGAAAAACTTGTTAGATTAACTATTTCCTTTATTTATCTCAAATTATTACTAAACTCAACCCTTTAACAACCTAAGATTTACATCTACTAAGTCCTAAATAGTTAAAATAAAAATAATAATTATAATAAGTGATGAGAATCTCTCTCATAGAACTATGAATCAAGTAAAACACATATTGATGTACCCTAATACACTTATCTTCAAATAAGTTATTGAGGATGATGAATATGGAATTATTTTGGAAATGTTCTTTGATTCTATGTTTATCACCTATTGGTTGTAATCAAGATCATGATGGTAACAGGAAACATGAGAAAGGCAAAGAATGGCCTAGTAAATAAAATACAAAGGGAAATGGGTGAATGTGAAACAACTACCCCCAATCTAGGGTTCTCATAGACATTGGTTTAATTCAGTAAATCATAGAAACTATGGAGATGTAAAATATTCATAGGATCATGTAGCTTTTACCCATTTTGTATAACTAGAATATATACCATGAAACCATAGTTTGTAGTAATAATATATGGAACTAGCAAATTGACCTCAAACTTACCTTTATTTTTATGCTTAACATTGGTATTCTTATGATTTTATTTTATCACTAAATCACCAAATTGAAAATCTCCAAGAAGAATATGTTTATTATAATTGTATCATAGCCAATTTTGATAGACTCTCAAATTATTTACTATTGATAACTATTTATCATCTAGGAGCTTTAGCTCTTGTGATTTGACAACTAGGTAGTCTACAACATCAATTATATTATATAGGGAGATTCATAGAGAGGGAACCCTTTTATCTAAGGGATGGTAGTCTCAAAGACAAAAATTAGGGAATATGGTGTAGTACTCGTAGGTGTACGAGTATTGGTACAGTAAGCCCACAATGTCAGGAATAGTTTTAAGTTATAATCATGGATAATGCCATTGAAAATATTATTAAGAATCTTAAAAATGGTCTTATTAGACACCTAGGATTGGTTGTTACCTTGAGGTAAATAGGGTATGGACATTTTGTGTTTATTATGCAAATGGGTACAAAAGATTTTTACATCCTTATTTTTGAATAATATTGCATTATCAAAGATTGTGGTGGAGGGAATGTCATAGTGTAAAATGAGGTGATAATAAATGAATTTGGAAATACTATTTTTGGTTACATAAGTTAGTATAATTCCATATATCCACTTAGTAAAAATATTCCATACTAGTAAGGATATGTTTATGGCTATCATAGAAACTGGTGTTTATTTTCACTATGATATTGAATCCCCATGTAAAATATTACCAAAAAGTTGTAATCAATTAAATCTATTTTGAAGGAGCATGGATCAAATCACCATATTTTTGACTTGCAATTCGTTTCTTAGAATACTTATAGGCATATATCTCCATTCTTATCCAATAATAACATGTTCAATGGATTTTCTTAGCTAAGACCACACCACTAGTGTGAGCCCTAAAATTCCCTTAATTTACATCCTTAAATGATATTTAATATTCTCATGATGTTAAAAAATGAATAGTGTTCCATTATAGCATTTACAATAGAGTGTGCCACAAATTAAGTTATAACAACAAGCATTACAATGAAAGATATGTGTTGGTTTTGTGATAGGTTAATAGGGAGAATTTGGTCTTGAAGATAGGCATATAGATCCTGGTACCAAGGGGAGTTGGAACCATAAATATCACATACCATATAATAATATGGATAAATATGAGCTAGCTAAAGAAGGTTATCAATAAGAAATTGATACTCACTGACATTTCTATCCATTGATATCATGGAGCTAATTGTTTCCATTGCATCTATTGATCTATTATTGTCTTTTGGTATCTTATCAAACTAAATAAATGAAAAATGTTTTTTGAGGTTATTGACCACACCTTTATAATCTACTAAATTCTCATCTCTAGTTTGGTATTGGTCTATAGCCTAATTAATTATCAATTAAGAATCACCATATACTATTAACTATTGAATGTTCCATTGTACAATGAGATAAAGTCCTATAATGAGTGCCTCATACTATATGATTTTGTTGGTGTAGTGAAAACCAATAAGAAATGCCTTGTAAATGATATCCCCTTGTGGTGTGATGAAAATAATTCTGCACCTACATCAATAGGAGGTGAATGAGCCATCAAAATAGTGTCCACTATTTGGAATCAATATTTATTTTTTCTATAGTTAAGATCAACTTGTTTATAAAATCAAAAGTGAATGGCTTGGTATCTAGTGGAGGAGATTCATCAAGTTGATCTTCAAGGACTTGTTGCTTAATTTATTTTTGGTTCTAATATTAAATATCAAATTCACTCAATAACATCATCCATTTGGCCATGTGTCATGTCAAAAATGCCTTTAATAAAAGATACTTGAGGGGATAAATATTGGCTATCAAAATAGTATTGTTATTTAATATATAGTGTCATAGTTTTTATGAAGCAAACACTATTGATAAAAAAAATAAACGGTGAATCATTGTCTTCACAAGATATAATTGTCATGTTCAAATAGTAAACTACATCAACATTTCCCTATTCATCTTGTTGAACCAAAATTTATCCCAATGCATGTTATATTACAAAGATGTAAATCAACAAAGGCTTCCCTAGTGTGGGTAGGGTCAATACTAGTGTATTAACCAAATAGGTTTTTAATTATTTAAAATCAAATTGAAAATAAATGTTTCACTAGAATATGACACTTTTCATCAAAACGTGAGTAAAGGAATGAGACCAATCTACAATTTAGGAGATGAACCAACAAATGGATTGGATCTTTCCCTACAAATAAAAATTTGATTTAGATTATATGGAGGAGGGATATCCATAATATATTTTACCTTGGTGGGATCAATTTCAATTCCTCTTTGTGATCAATAAATCTTATTGACTTTATATAAGTAATGCCAAACACTCACTTCTTAGGATTGAGGCACACCTTGTGTTCATAGACTCTCAAATAATCTTAGTAAAAATTTAGGATGTTTTTCACATGTTTTTGACTTTACTAAAATGTAATACACATAGTCATAAACAATATCATGCATTGGAATTCGTCAAGCCAAATGGCATGACTTGATAATAAAATATCTCCCAAAGAGTGATGAATTTTTTATTGCTGGTCTTAAGTTTCAATTCTTATTTGATTATATCATTAGAAGCCATCCATGAGGCACAACATATCATGCCTTATATTTGAGTCTACTATCATGTCAATATTTGGTAAGGGGAAGTCATCCTTAGGGAAGGCTTTGTTGATATCTCTTAAATCAATATAGTAGTGAACTCTGTGTGGTTTATTAATTACTATAACATTTTTTGAAATCCATTATGATTAATCTAGAGTAATATAGTGGTTCTATTAAACCTACTCTTAATAGTTTGTCTAACTCTTTCTTAACCAATATAGAAATACATAGATGTATTTTCTATAGTTTTTGTTTGATAGGTTTAGCATTAGGATGCACAACAAGGTGTTGTACTACTAAATAATGGATGAACCCTAGCATATCCACATAGGACCATGAAAATATGTCAATGACATCATTTAAAATAATAATAATAATAATAATAATAATAATAATAATAATAATAATAATAATAATAATAATAATAATAATAATAATAATAATAAATTTGTGTTCCTTAACAATGAGGGACATGCCTAATTAAATCATATTTGGATCATCATAAGTGTCAATGTTTAGTTCTATGGTATCTTTCATAGGGAGTGTATAACCGTCTTCAAGAATAGTTAGTAGTAAAATAAATTGATATTATTTAGTTATTTGTAAGCTACAAGACTCATACATATAATAAGAATCATATTTGGCTATGTCTAGCAGTGGCTAATTAACAAACATTTCTATAAATTATTGAACCAATTTCTCAAATACTAAATATTCCTCTCAAATTATGTCAGAACTAACTTTAATACTTGGACTTGGAGGACACTGATCTTCCTAAGGAAGTAAGCATACTTCCCTATCTAAGGGTGCATGAAACAATTTTTCACCAATGGAATTGTCTTTTTACTTTTTCTCTGATCCAATGGTGTCTCAAATAGGTTTTCAGCAAAGGATCTTGATGTTTTATGTTTTTTGTGACCTAGGAATTTATCTTACTCTCCAAATTAGGTCACTTGGTCTAATTTGGAGTCGAATCCTTATTTATGATCACTAACTAACAACCCATCTTTGAGACCCATGAACTTGGTAATTGACTCTTCATTCTAAAATTCATTTAATGGTATACTAGAATATATATGGTCCCAATCTATTAGGTTGGGATAATGGAGAGAAAGTGGAATATGGGATGTGATGATGAGAATGACATTGGTATCAAATAAGTTGGTATTGACAAGCTCGTTGTATATGTTATAATTGGACATTGTGTCACTTCTACAAGTTTCATCATTAGACATGAAAGTAGTATCAATATCTAAATCCAAGGGGTCACTTCTATGTGGTGGGAATCCAAGACCTTGATTTACAATTTGTTTCAACTTAGGGATGTCTTCAATAATTCATTGTCCTTTTTCCCTTAGTCCTTTGAATTTATAATCTTTGTTGTCCATGATTATAGTAGAAAAGGGGTACTTGGTGTTTTGAAAAAACATAGAAAAACCATCACCATAAAACAAATACCCTTCATAAATTTTGGGTTAGACTTTATTTGGTGAGGTATATTTGACAAACACAAGTAGTTTATTATGGTCCAAAGATTGATACTCTTTTGCCAGACCATATTGGGCATACTGGGAACTTTGGTATTCTTGGGTCTACCATGGGATTTCGGTATCTTGGCAATGTGGAATGCATATTTCATGTTATAGGTACCAATGCCTTGATCTTAAATTGTAAAATGGGAGGACATTTGTAAAGGATAGTTAGAAGAAGTGGATTCAAGGTCACTCGGGTCAATGTAATTAGATTTTAAGGGATTTAACAACTACTTGTTTGTTATTTTTTTGTACAAGCTCAATGCTAGGATAATAATTGTATTTACCATATTTGGATTTTAGGTTTTTACAACACTGGCATGGTTGGAAGTCACTGTTGGTGTAGAGATTTTACCCTTATATTGGTTATTACTACACCTTGTTTTTTTCATCTTTCTTAGGTGGATTTTTAGGTTTATTAGAGACTTATTATGAGCTCATATATTTGCACACCCAAATGTAAAAATTATCGTCAAATGGGTTAGTGAGGATGCCTTGTCATTCACCAACCAATGTTGACTTATTTCTTGCACATGGGGTTCCTATTCACTTTGCAACTGAGATGTGTTCTCATTGCCATATAGATGTGGATTGGTGGCGCTCATCTGCCTATATAAGGACCTATCCTCCAAGGCACTTATGAGATGAGGGAGCTTAATGAGCCATTTAGCTAATTGCAGAGTATTGCAATATTATAGTTTGTCTAGTGTAGAGTCCATAGGTTGTTTAGCTTGTGGGCCATTTATTGTTGTGCCAAAGAGCGCGTTAAGCCTTTGAGCTTGGGTGTGTGCCAACATGGTCTTTGTAAGCTTCATATAGCAACCTTCTTCACTAATACAACTATTGTACTCTCTATTCTACTCTCATTATGATTTCATGTTACGACATTATCAAGTGTTCGATTTTCCAGCATTCAGTCTTGGACGTCTCATTAGTAGAGGATTCTAACATGGTATGAGAACTCCGAACACTGGTAACGATCACCGGTTATTTCTGTTAATTGTTTGAAATCTTGAGTAGTATATTGTTTTGTATTCTCCATCAATTTCTAAGAGGGTTTGCAAAAATTTCAGGGTTATTTTTTAATAAAATTCTCAAAAAAAACCTTGATCGTTAAAATCCCTTGGTCGCCTAAATCGACCGAAAAAAATTGTAAAGGCCTTTTTTATAGTTTTAGGCTAGATTCACTATATGCCGATTACAATTGTTAGGAAATTTGCATGAGTGATTTTGTATTTGGTGTAGAAAGGTTTGTTCCAGATCTGGAACGTCTACACACAGTGGACCTCTCCTGGCAGGTCTACGTTGCGCTCAAAGTCCTCTTCTTGCTATCCTTTGCAAGGTATCTTCACTGAGAGCAGGCTGTGGTAAGGTCTTGTTGGCACTCAAGTAAGACTGCTACGCATTTCCCTACCATGACCTGATTGGAGCCTCACCAACTCTTCTTTGGGGACTGCCCCAGCGTCATTCTAATCCTTGGTTCGTGCTTCTATTGTCAACGAACGGACGAGTGTAGAACAAAGAGGGAAAGATGGCGTATTACATTGCAGATACAGTCTAATATTATCTGCTCACTGCTCTGCGTAACAGGAGACTCTGTCGCTACCGGTGCTTGAATCCCTAACCACGACCCCATCCATTACCTGCTACCATTTTCTCAGATCACAGCCTCAAAGTCGCCGACCTGGTGAGCTTCAACGGCCATTGGATGGAAGCTGCCATTTCAGGAACTGCGTATTAATACTGGTGTGGTTGTCAATGTCTGAGCCTCCTCAATAGCCACGGGGAGTCAAAGATCTCCGCGCACCTGGCCTGGTGCTTGGATGCAGTTCTGAGAACCTGTGATGCAGATCCTGTCACAGCCTGCATCATCTCGTACTCCACCTCAGCCCCTGCCGTCCACCATCCTGGTCACAGCCTGTGGTTTTCAAAACCACTCTTATTTTGGTCTCAATTATTTTCCAATATGTCATTGACTTGTAATAAAAGCTTTTAACATTTGTAAAAAGGAGACGGCAATATTAAGGAGTGGTGGGGACAATGCGTTATGAGTTGATAACATTTATTAACTTTGTATTGAGGGGGCTCTGTATACAATACTGCACGGTGGCGTTGCTATTGTGGTTAGTGGGAGGATAATCAGGAGACATGAGTATTTTCTGATTGTTTTTTAATTTAAAAACAATACATTGTAAAGAGGATTATTCATTGGTTTTAATTTTATCTTGTCTTTTCATTTGTCGAAGATGAAAGGTGAGGTATGGGTTGGTAAGAGGCCAATTCTTTTTCACAGAGAAAATCATTGCATTCCTTATTCCGAGCCAATTCCAACAAGTGGTTGGAAGGTATATTTCACCTTGCCCAAAGGTACTATTTTAATGTTTGAAGTGCATGTTTTTTGTTATAGGCTTATTTACAGGAAATTGTTTTATTAATATCCTGCAAATGGTAACTTGAAATTAATTACCATATTTTACAAAAGTATTTTATTTTTTATTTCCCACACATTGGGCCAATTTGCCTTGTAAAATGCACTACTTTATAAGGTGCCAAAATTTGGGGGGGTTATCTAACTAGTGAAAAGAGGGGATTGCCATTGTGTTGGTTTTTGTTTGCATATCTTCTCTTTTTCACACATATTTTCTATGTCATTATTATCTCTCAACATTGATTGCTCATTTGGATGCATTCTCGGCTATTTACGACATCCTATTCATGAGCGTGCTTCAGGGATTCATTGCAAAAAAATTTATGGGCCCCACATTCTTTCTTAGGCAAATTTAGTTTTTGTAACTGTTACATGTGCCTATTTAGTGACTGCTTACACAGATTGCTCTTGTGTTCTTGGATGCATTTTTAGTAGATTATCACTTGAGCACATATTACTCTCATTTGATTGGACTCATTTTCGGTGTAGTTCGAAGTCAATCTCTAGAGTGTGCACTATTACTCTCAGATGTGGACATGTCGACTCTACTTACGATACTAGATGAGGAGAGTTGTTTCATCTCTAGTGATCCTTTTTGGGAAGGAAAATTAGGCTTCACGGCATGCTTATATGGAATGTTCACTCAAGGAACAATAATTTATTCCATTCTTATATGGATAGATTTATGCTCTTATTGACCTAGGACAATATAATAACTAGACCAACTCTTGTGACTATGTCTATGGTCACTTATTGTTACATATTTCATGAGATTTGCACCACCATGCAGAGTAGTCAAAGTGTCGTTCCACTATTCGGAGCACTCTTCAGAGTCTTTTCAGAGATCTGGTTGAGACTTATGTCACACCTCCTCCTCTTCCTATTGTCTCTTCTGAAATAGTTGTACTCTTACCTCTTACTTTGGACAGTGCTCCTTTTTCTTTTGAGTCCTGACTACAGGATGAAATTCTACCAGACCTCAGTTGTTCTATTGCAAATTCTACTTCCATTCTTGTGCTGATTGTTACTCTTTTAGATCCTTCACAGACTTGCACTTCGGAGGAATCTACTATTTATTATATGAGTACACACATTGAGAGTATTGATGACTCATATGTTCTTGAGGATGTTCATCTTACATATCTAAGTACTTCATTTGTATACCAGTCTTCAGTTTTGACATTTGTTGAGCGTTGCTCTCTTCTTCCCATGGACATTCTTTGATTGAATGTTCCATGTCTATCTTCTTCTTTGGCTATTCTCTCTCCTTTATTTGAGGCTTATTCATTGCCATCTTCTAATGTTAAGCTTGTGATACTCGATCAAACTTTGGCACATTCAAGCACTAGCATGAAGACATTTTAGCATTTTTTAGAGATCTACATCGTGGTTCCTACATGTATTCCACTTGAGTGGGAATTCAATAGTTTGACAGCTTAGGGTTTCTTTCTTTCAAAAGGAAGAGATATCATTTGTTACAGATGGACCTACTATAGCATTCATCGTGTGACATTCGGGATTCACATTCTCTCTCTTCTATGTGGAGGCACACTTCATGATTTGTAGGATATTGGGGATCATCGTTATATACATAGAGTGCTAAATGCTTTAGCATCATCATCTTGGAGTTCTTTTATTCTCCTCTTCTTCTTTTCTCTCTTTTGCGGAAAAGTTTTTTTTCCATCGAATTTTCTCCTTTTCTCCACTTTGTGAGAATTTGTTTGTATTGGGTACTTGATCAGGCCTAGTTGCCAAGACCTTTTTGTGTTGTACTGCTCACCTAAGCTACACTTAAGGGTCGGGGGCAGGGGGTGGAAGGGGAGGGGGGTGGAAGGGGGGCGGGGAGGCAGCGGGTGGGGAGGGGTATTGGTGTAGAGATTTTACCCTTATATGAGTTATTACTATACCTTGTTTTTTTCATCTTGCTTAGGTGGATTTATAGGTTTATTAGAGGCTTATTATGAGGTCATATATTTGCACATCCACATGTAGAAATTATAGTCAAATGGGTTAGTGAGGATGCCTTATCATGCAACAACTAGTGTTGACATGTTTCTTGCACATGAGGTTCCTATTCACTTGGCAACTGAGACATGTAGTCATTGCCATATAGATGTGGATTGGTGCCTCCCATCTGCCTATATAAGGACCCATCCTCCAAGGCACTTATGAGATGAGGGAGCTTGATGAGCCATCGAGCTAATTACAGAGTATTGCAGTATTATAGTTTGTCTAGTGTAGAGTCCATAGGTTGTTTAACTTGTAGGCCATTTATTACTATGTTACAGATCTCGTTAAGCCTTTAAGCTTTGGTGTATGCCAATAGGGTCTTTTTAAGCTTCATTTATCAACCTTCTTCACTAATACAACTATTGTACTCTCTATTCTACTCTCATTGTGATTTTATCTTAAAATATTATCATGTGTTCGATCTTCCAACATTTATTCTTGGATGTCTCATTAGTAGATGATTCTAATAGTCACCAAGAATAGTGACCTCTAATCCAAAATAATGAAATTTTATACATTGGTATAATGTGGAAGGGACTACCCATGCTGCATGGATCTAAGGATTATGAAGAAACAAATTATAGGGTAAATATATATCAACTACATGGCATAAGGTGTTATCAGTGATAGGCACAACAATGATATATAGATGAATGGAAACCAAAGACTCTCTTTCTACATTATAATAGGCTTTGATTTTGATAGTTTTTGCCTACATATTTTATGTTGTATACCCCAAGTGTTGGATAGATTTTAATGAAACTATATTGAACCCTAAATCATTACATCTGATAGCATGCTTTATTTTATGATAAGAAATGATGGCTGCAATGTACACAGGATTATTGTGTAAGGAACTACGGGTTGACTTATCAGTTTGAACAAATGTAATCTTCTACCCTAGGGATAAATGCCCCACAAGAACGTGAAATTGGGTAGAATAAATGTCATTGTGTGCCTTGGACTGTTGGAAAAAGGTCATTCAATATTGTCCTATGAACTTATGACATACACAATAAATCCATTATGGAAATTTTCACAATAATTTTGCTTAATTGTTCACTAATATCATACTACTTATCAATAAATAGGTGATATGGATTGTATTTATAAGGTGTAGAGTCTTGAATAGACTTGGTATTAGAAGAATGAAAAGTACCTTAGAGAGTAACAATTGGAGGTCTAGTTGAGACTATGTCATTTTTATTTGGGAAGGAGTTACCTGAATTGTAATAATTGAGCAAAGGTCTAGGAATAATAATTCATGAAGGTCAAGGCACAACAAAGTTGTTTTAAATTGGTGGGAAATTACTTAAAGATGAAATTAGAGGTCTTAAAATATAAGGGATACCACTATGTTAAGTGTTATATGGTGGATAAGGAATGACCTTAATAGTAGCAACATAATTACTAGTAACACATCCTATGGCATTACCATAATCATATGGGACATTGTGAAAACTTTATTATGAATCTCTCCCCTTCATGGGGGAGCCCTTTGTAATGTGAATTGTGGATTGTGCAAGGTATGATGGGTATGTAATGATTACACTATTTTCACATGTCTTACTTCTATAACCTTATTACTAGCCACATTCTTATTATTATTAAACACCTTTGGCTTTTTAGATGTGCTTACTTGAATTGGCATTGGTGGTTTGGCTAGTGGTTGATATCGAGATTATATCTTGATTAAACCCTTATAAATAAGTGTTTTTTCAATCTATATCCATTTGTCTATGATCTCTTCAAATATTTTCTCACAATGGAGTCTTAGACTATAGGCTACTTTAGCATTCAAATTCTAAGTAAACATAATAGCTAACTATTTATCTATAAAATAATGTGGGAATTAACTAGTTAGGGCCCTCCATGTTTGTAAGAATGTAGAGAAGCTTTCTCCACCATGTTTTTTAGTATCACACAAATCAAGCATAATCAACTTGTGTTCTATGTTGTATGATACTGGTATGCCAAAGTTTTTTGAAAAATCATTAAAAGTGGTGACTGACATTTTTGGAAAATGGAGGAACCAATTTAATAATTATCCACCCAAACAACATGGAAATAAGTAGAGTAATTAAATACTACTAGAATCCACACCTAGACATGTGACAAAGAATTATTGTATATTTTCTCTAGGATCACCTTTCCCTTTATATTTAACAAACTTAGGTAGTTCAAAATGAGGTGGGAAATGTACTTGAAGGAAAGTCATATGAAACAAGTAAGATATTATGTCGTCAAATTTATACTTCTTATCTTGATTACTTGATTGAAGCCTTGAAACTATTTATTTCATTACATTCCATTCTTGGAGGTTAGGAGTGATTTGGGATGGAAGGATTGTAATTTTCTAGGGATTCAATAATTTATTGGCTTGGTTGCAATTGGTATAACTAGGAATGTATCCCCTTTATGTTTTTATATTAGGGATATTAACCCTATAACCAAAACTATGAGTTTGGTATAGGATTTTCTATTAGATTGAATATAGAGTTAGATTTCCAATGTGTTATTTGTTTGGAAGAATATGTTGTTATTAATTATGAGGAATATGTTGTTGGTTCAAAGAGAATCATTTTTTATATGAATTGGAAGAGGTCTATTTTTCAAAATTAGGTAATGTATGTTGTGAATTACCCACCACTAGCTATGGTGGCATATTTGCAACTTTTTGTTGTGGACTGTTGGTTACATTTTGTGTATTAAAAATTATTTTTTGGTGATTGAAGAAGGTATGCTACATATCAAGTGAAAATTGTTGTGAAGCACTTCTTGGGATTGTTTGATTAGGAGTCAATGGATCCACATTAGATATAGGATTGGCTAAAGGTTCTTGTGGTTGTTTGAATGAATGGTTTTGGTTTATGATTGAAGCATTATTGAATGAATTTATAACTAGATAAGTTGTCAAATCAGATATAAAATGATCTACATAACAATGAATAATGTATTTTATTATGGAATAAATAATTTATCCATGTTTGGATGGGTTAACAAGTTGAGCTTTTCCTTTTTTAGACAATATAATAATCAGTTTGATCTTTGGGTAAGAGGTTGAAATTAGGTTAGTAGTTACCTATTGAGGTAAATCCTCTACTCAAATAAGGATAGGTAACTCCTCTATAGGAAAATTACGTGGGATATTAGTTCCATCTTCTATCAACCTTAAAATTGCTTCACCTTTATCCATAGATAAATGGTTCTCAAATTGGATTTAACTAGAACCTATAATAGGTAGAGCATCCTCCAATGCAATTGGGTGGTCCTCCCCAAATTCACTACTTCTAGAATTGAGAAGATAATGGAATGGATCATAAAAGTTTTTGTCCACAAAACTAGTGCCATAAGAGGCCCCATTATGAGTGTATCTAGCCATGTATGAACTAGTACTTGAATTTGAAAAGTGATTGGAATCAAATTAGTCTTTGGTTGATTTTTGCATTTTTAGATACCTTGAAATTTTGACCTTGATTCTGACTTTGGAATTGAAATCAAAATGATGTCAAATTTACTTTTGAATTTAGAATTTTATTGACACAATAAAATTGATTCTGGTCTTGAATAGAAATGGAAATTATAATTATTATAAATGAACAAAAATTGGTGCCAATTATAAGCTATAATGCCTTAGAATGTAAGAAGGATGACCTATACTATGGACAACATAACACCTTAGTGTGTAATTATGTGGAATAAAAATGATTTTTTGACACAATAATGAAGCATATCACACAATTATCATGAATTTAATTTTAATAACTAATAAAGGATTATGACACAATAATTGATCCTTAGATATACTTGCCTTTAAGAGGATATTAAAATTTTAGTTATTCATTAGGTAATTAAATGTAATTATGGTGTTTTTAATCCCACCCGTCTCTCAAAGGTCCTTACATAAAGGGAATTTTTGGGTATTAATACCTTTGTACCCATGCATCAATGATAATTCTATGGCAAAAGAGACTTCATTTCTAAATTTTTAATTTTTAATTCTAGATGGTCCTGGAAGGGCATGAATCTATAAATTAGATGTGTAGAATGAATGTGATATTCACTAAAGGGTCTAGTCACTTCGTGACCACTTCATCAAAATGATCTCATTGAAGTGCTACCAAAAAAGTTAAAGCTTTGATGGACATTTTAGGTAAATACCAATAATGGGTAGCATCAATTTATATACCCCACTAGATAAATGGGGTTGGTATGAATGTTAGGTAATGAGGTATTAATTACCATGCCCTAATATCTTTCATGAAGGTGATAATGTTCATCACGTGCTATCTAAAATTAATAAAGGAAATAAGTTTTTATTTTTAAGTATTGGGACCCCATCAATGGGAAAGAGAATAGCATAATCCAAAAACTATTTTAGGTAAACAAGAAGAAAGTAAAATACTTTTTTTTATCACCTAGGTTCCCTAAAGGGGGTAATGGGAGAGAATAGACATTATATTTTACAAAAAAAAATAATCAATCAATAATACTTAATTAAATAACATGAAAGTAAGTGTTTTGAAAGTACTAAATTAATGTTTTGGGTCTTTTCTTAATCACTAAATCTAAATGTGAAAAAAGTGCTTTGTTTGTCAACAATAACCACTCTTTAGTTAGTGAAACCTATAAGTAACAAGTTAGGATTTGTAATATTGTCTTTGATGAGCACTAATAAAACAAGTTAACACACTTTTAGTCTTCATTTTATGAAAAATTAATCCAAAATCACTATATAAGATGAAAAATCATGATAAAATGCTTGGTTTTAATAAATAAATCATTAAAAATGGAGTCTAGATAGCATCAAAGGAACCTCTAGAATTTGGGTAGTTTTTTTCAAAATGAATTCATCGATGTGTAGAATGAACTCAATATTATACAGAGTGAATTCATTGATCCTTAAAATAAATTCTATGTTCCATCAAATGAATTTGATGCTTATTCAAAAAAATTCATTGTTACTTCAAATCAATGTGTTATTTCATTACAGGAATTCTATAATCATCTAAAATTTCATTTCAGTGCAATGAGTGTCACTTGAAACCATTGTGTCTTAGATTATCCCTAAACCTAGCTTAGGTCATATCTTGATCATTTCTCTAGTTTTTGTGTGAGTCGAGTATATTTCTAAGCACACCAAAAGTAGCATTAAGTTGCCTCTTAGGCATATAGGCCCCTAGTTCATCATCTTCTACCACTTGGACACCATTGTGGCCCTTTGGACACTAGTGCACTACACTAATTTCTTAGGGACTATGCTAGTATCCCCTAGCTCTTTACTCCTCCAATAGATATCTTTCCATTCCTTAATGCAATTCAGGGTTGGATTAGACCTATTTAACATATGTAAAATCAAATTGTTATATATACACCTATTTCATTCACTTATCCAATATATGGGAATTAGATTCAAATACTCAAATAAACTCAAAAAGAGTTGTGTAAATCAAGGTCATTGATCCGTAATCTACCCCACTTCTTCATACACACATCTACAAAACACCATAACTAAGATTACTTAGACTTTAATTATGAAGTCATACTCAAAGAATTTAAATTGGAACTCAAATTATCATTCACTTTTACTTACACTAACACTTAGATCAGGAGAAATTCATCAATCTTGATCCCATTTTGATGTAATGGTATGAATGTAACATTCAACATATGGGGTGTTGAAATTACATCCATCCTACCCTTATAATAACACTCTTTTCTATTTGTGCTCATCAAATACCTTAAAAAACATGGAGGCCTAGGTTTTGGCATAAAATTAGTCAAAATATGACATAGAAAGGCAACCATATTTTATTTACTTAGTCATAGGTGTCTCAAGACTAAGTGAGGCTCCTCTTAAAGGATAACTACCCCAAAAACAAAAAGATACTAGACACCCCTGAGAACACTACATGGTTCACTAATTTTTAAAGAACCATGGTTATATTTAGTAGAGTTTATGAATCCTAATTTTAAATTATACCACTTTACATAGCTCTTATATCAGGTTTCAACCCATCATCTATTTGTCTTAATCAATTTCTAGCTAAGTGAAATCCATTTTAGTTCATTTTTATTTATATAATTATCAATGGTTGTATTTATTATTATATTTATTCTCTAATTTATTATCTCAACACTTTATCAAAATAGGGTTTTACATAATTGTTGACCACTTTATAGTCTTAGATCTAGAAAGGGTTCAACCTCAAGTCCTTGATTCCTGAGTCAAAGTTAGTAGTCCTCATGGTTGTTATTCATTTTGTGAGGTTAGATTATTTAGTTAGTTCATTGTATTATTATGATATAAGTTGATTGGTGTTATCCATACCTATATTTTAATATGAATCAAGTGATTTCATGATGCTTTAATACTTGTAAGGGCCCCTAGTTAGTTTGAT
>JARHVA010008172.1:212500-225000 GCA_037957365.1 Torreya grandis | reverse complement strand
CTCCTAAAGTCTTCTAAACATCATGAAAACTTAGTAGTTGCACGTGTAGGAGTCAAACTATATGAAACAAGCCTAGTGAGGCTAATTTGAGCCTAAATCAAGGGATGGGAAGTGTTTATGTGCATAGTGAGGATATGATGGAAGGATGGCTTCTAAAGCTTCTAATTAAGCCCTCCAATAATTATCATAATGATATCCATGACTAGTTCTATAAGTAAATAGGCACATTTCTTGAGGTTGTTTGTGAGAATTTGAAAGAAGCCAAATGGTCTAATCAAGCCAATGTTGGAGTTCCATGGGACCTATGAGGTAATGTTTAGTTTGAATACAATGCAGGAGTACCACACAACCTTAGGGTTAGTGCCAAAACTCAAGGTTCATGTATGCAAGGAAATTGGTCTGAAACCCTCATTAGAGAAATATCATAAGAAGGTGGAGCAGAATAAAATTTGGGAAGTAGGGATTCCTTCGAACTTCTTGGAGGGGATCATCATTGTGTTTAAAAGCCTTTTGGTCAATTTAAACCATAAGATAGTTACATAGTTAGATATTTTGGTTTGAAAACACCCTCACATTACTAAAAAAGCATGTTTCTCACTCAAGTAAAATCTTCAAATTCTCACAAATTTATGATTCATTTACATGGAGAGCCAAGAACTTTAATGGAGGTAGGGAGGTATATTGACATGCATTTAGTATAATTAGTTGAAAGATTCAAGCCCTGATCTCTATAAACCATCACTAAGATCCATAAATAGTCATAAACCCTTATAAAATCCTAATAGGGACTCTACTATGGATATTTGATGAGAAATTCATCCAAACAATCAAAACATGCTTGACTACCAATTTAGAGGATCTCATGAACATAATACTTGATTTTATGGAGGTTGTATGGAAACCTCTAAAATGTTGAATTTTGTAGGGTTTTGGGTAAAGATTTAGGTATAAAACCTAATCAATAATTATAAACTATGGTAAGGGTTATTTTAATACGTATTATTCTCCTTTAGGACTATAATTATTCATGAAGTTTCTTACAAGTGTCTCTATTAGCCCCTCCTAATCAGTCAGTCTGTAAGTCCAATTTAAATAGCCTAGTCAAGTAAGGTAAATGTGTTTACAAGTGAAGGATACTTGAGAGGTATAAGTGAAAATGTAAGGTGGTGAAAATAAGATTCATATATGTATTTTTAAGTGATTTTATAATTTGGTTCAATTCTTCAAATTCTTCAAATAGTGAATATGCAAAAAATTAAGAACTTGAAAATGGGGCCTATTTGATTAGCTAAGAGAAGGTCCCATTAGGTGTAGATGGGCATAATGAAATTAATGGTCCACATTTAGGCTTTGATAATCATAAATTAGGTAATAATATTCTAAAATTTGAGGCCATTATGAAGGATTAGATATGGTTTCAATGGCAAGTCAACATGGACATCAAAGGAGAGGTTGTTTAATGCCTCTTGGAGGCCTAATAACACCTCATGTACAACTAATGATTATTATTGGAAGGAATAATGAGATATTTTTAGCATGGTAATGACTTTAATGGAGTCAAAATATGATTTAAAACCCTCACTCCTCATCTTAATGCCAAAATTGAGTCATTGAAGAAGTGTAAATACATAGAGGGAGTGATTGTGACTGTTGTAACTATCATGTACCACCTTGGTATCATCCTTGACCTATTCCATGCCTAGATTATTCTCTCCTCTCTCTTAAACATTATATATAATCATGAATTAATCTCTTTTTTTTCATCCCTCTAATAGGTGTAGCAAACATCTACCAAAATTATACCTTATACTCTTTGAATTAATAGAATAACAATTGAAGACTTCCTTTTGAGTGCTAGTGTGTCTTGCAAGAGTTTATTTGTGTAGTTCATGAGTTTCATTATATTTTTTAGGTCCTTTCATGCACATATCTAAATTTTATTAGTCTAGGTAGGTTTTGTGAAGTATTAATAGGCATGAATGTTCTTTAAGTGTTGGTGACCTGATAGTGTCTAGTGAAGACCTAGGTTCTTGGCCTTCAAGTTGTAAGACTTTTACTTGATATTGACATGAAACATTCATGTATAGGAATTTATCGATATGTTTTATAATATATTGGTTTCATTAGGTTCATTATCATTTTTAAAGGATAGACTAAGAGAGGATCTTCAATCATTGGTGCATCACTGCTTTAGTTTAGGTTCTTTTGTATGTTTTCATCTCTTTTCCCTTTTCATTACAATAGTATTAAGTATTATAGAGTGAATTTAAGTGATAAACTAGGGGAAATAAACCTATAAAAACTAAAGGTTTTACCTAAACTTTATCTATCCCATAACCTATAGGTCAATCTAATGTTAGTCCATGTTTGAGGAGGCTTTGAATAGTCCTTCTCAAGAGGGTGCAACTTGGGTAGCTAACAATACCATAATATCATTTAAATCTAAATCATCTAGTAAACATAAATTAATTTAAATAGTGAAAAATCCTAGCCCTAAATGATATTAGGTTTTGTATCCTTCTTTTTCCTATTTCTATTTATTGCTATAGGCTTTATAGATTCCATATATTTGGTTAATGTATTCCTCCATCTTATTTACTATATTCCATGTCAAAAATTCATCTCTTGCTTTAAGAAGTGCCAAATTAATGGTAACCTTATTGAGCATACCCAAATTACTTTTGTAAAAGCCTATACCATGGATAAATGACCAATTACAACCTTCCTTATTGATCTGTCACATCTTGATTATGTGGACATTAATGATAATACTTCAAAACATGATTAATACCATTAATATCTTGATAATACACAATATAAAACATAGGACACCCCCCGCCACACCTTGATGATGAAAATATAATGCTTACATAGTTTTAAAAATATACTTCATGAACAACCCTATGATCATGCATATATTTTGCAATCTATATTGAAAATTAAGAACGCATCACTTGATCAAATCTTCATTCCCACATATAATAATATTGTTACACCTACTATGTGAGTAACTAATATTCTAAAACACCTAAATATAAGTAGACAACCATCACTAGTGTCACAACCTATTATGGCTAGTACACATCTATATTCTTTAAATGTATACTCCCTTTGGTAGGAGATCAATTCTCTATAGTCTAAGGTGTTACATATTCATTATGGTACTACTAGACCATCTTATGCATTAGACTCTCATATGCTCCTATACACACCTTTGGCACATGATATAGTGACAAATCCTTTGCCCTCTAGATTTGTGGCATCCAAGCTTACATTGTTTGATGGTAAGGGTGACCCAAAACATCATCTACACACTTTTAATGCAACCTATTTGGATTACATGTCCAATGATTTGTTCATCACTAATTTGTTCCTTTATAATTTAAAGGACTATGCATTACAATGGTTCTATGATATTCATAGTTAGTCCATCACATCATTTAATCAAATGGTAGATATGTTTTAAGCACAAATTTCAATCACTATCAATGACAAGGTTTCCTATGCTTAATTTTCACAACTCAAGTAAAAATTGAATGACCTGATAACTGAATATGTCTGGTGATATAAAACTATATCATAAAATATGACTATACCTATGGCAAATAGATAACTGTAGGACATATTGAAGTAGAGTTTACTACAAACATTACATGAAGCCATACTATTAAAAAAATTCTGTCATTAATATATTTATGTCATATAATGAAAGGGTAAGAAGTTAAGATTATCTCCATGGTAAAATTAAAACACATAACTAGATCAAATTCAACTAATAAGAGTTATAATAATCCCCCATATATCATGAGGCCCTCTAAAATAAGAATTATCAAAAGATAACAGTTAATGTAGCTTCAAATTTATCTCCGCACATGATTTTATCATCTTATTCATGGAGAACCTTCACAAACCTTCCCAAATCACCAACATGTATTCTCCAATAACTCTTGGAATGCAATGTCATACATATCCCTCCCATCAAAGATGTTGATATGACTATGCATATTCCAAAGAGTTATGATGCCATTGAATTTTTTGGCTATCATAGGGCACCAAGCCATACTACACATATATGTATTACTTTATGACATAAGATGCAAAATTTAATAGATGTTAATATCATTGATGTCAACACTCCTACAAAGGCACATAGACCATAACAAATAGAAGCAAAAGTATTGAAAATATTATTAGATATTTTCAAAAGTATACAATTAATGAGATTATAAGCACTTCAAGTGTTCATTATACTTATCAAGCACATCCACCACCAACATACTCATATGATGGTCAACACCATCTAAATAATATCATTGTTGTGTATCATACTACAGTTCCAACTAAACCTTAAATAAATTTCCCAAAGTAAGAAATCATCGATAATGTCTTAGATTTATATACACTCTTTATACAAGATTATATTGATCATCATCTTATTCACAATGTCATGATTGATAATGGGTTAAGAATAAACATGTGTACTATTACAACTATACATCACTTAGGTTGCTCATAGTAGGATATTTCACAGATAGATACAGTTATTCATGGTTTCATCAGACATGTTTTGAGATCCATTAGGGAGATAGTGCTTCCATTATAAGTTGGTCCCACACATATATCTGCCTGATTATTAGTGGTACCTAGTGCCAACACATTTGACATTGTATTGGGTAGGATATGTATATAACATCTTCATCTATCCCATCTACCATACATAGATGCATTAAGTATATGCATGATAATAAGGTGGTTATAGTCAAGGTCCTTCCATAAGAATACCCCTTACCTATTCCATAATTACTTAAAAAATAAATACTAGTTACCATTTTACACATAACTTCTATTATCACACCTCTAATATCAATTTAGACACTAGTGTAGGTTAGGTCTACTCTTTTGGTATTACCACATACACATACTCTCCCATGGAGACCTATATGAGATATACCCCTATCTCAGAGACATGTTTTGGATTCTAGAGAGCATATCTCTACCCCATTATCATCTAGATTAGTGTTACAACAAAGAGCACCCATTATAGTCACAAATTCTTCTACTATAAAGGTCCCCAAAACCCCATAGTTAACAATACTATTCAGTTAGCTAGGTAGATTTATATCCCCACTCCATAGGCATTTTCAAATTTAGAATACTTAATATATCATATTCATAAATCTCAAATACCTCCTCACATAACATGATTGGTCACTCTTGCCTTATGATATATGACACCTTGATATCAAGTACCTTATGAGGCTCATCGATTAGTATGTTCCTATCTAAATGTACATATTTTATCTTAATTGTATCCTTATATATAGTATAATTTTTCTATTTATTGTAAATATATTATACTCAAAACACACAAAAACAATAAAACAATTCCAAAAATACAAAAACATTCAAATATTTTCTCATAAAATACAAATTTTAGATTGTATGCATTTCCATGTTTACTTTCGTTATATTTTCCAAGTACTACATGTACTATTTATGTTATTATAGTAGGTTTTATCATATGTACATGATTCACTTATTTTATTTGAGTGTTTATAGATCACTACAGGACTCAGTTCCTCTACACAGATCTTGATTTAGTATTATCTACCCATTGGGGGGACACACACATAGATACATAGCTCCAACATTTATACATTCACCCATTGGGGCATCATACTACATATCTTCTAATTTTCCAAGTTATATATTTCTAAACTCCATATCATATATTTTTCATTGTTTATATCTTGATATCGAGCATCTTATCCTACATGTAGTTTTTTACTAACTACTACGACTATAAACTTAGCTTATTTACATTTTTTATATTATATTGATTTGTATCACATATTCATGCATACTTTCATTTATAAATTTACTAGTTTAGATTTGATTTTCTCCTTGATTATACATTTATTTGAGGGCATTTGAATATGCCATTATTCTATGTCTCTGAGCCAAATTCATTTCATTGCATGTATTCTTTAAACATGTCGATATGCCCTTGTGTGTGACTTCTTGATTGTGCATGCTGACATTTGAACATGATCTTCCATGTGGATCTAAGCTAAACTTGCTTGATCTATGTGTATGTGAACATTTTAACATGTCATTGTGTGTTTCCTCTATCTTAGACTTAGTGGCATCTGCCCAAGTCACTTCTATTATGGCCTTTTGGCCTATTTTTCATGCCTCATGTGTTTACATGTATGCTCTCATGTATGCATTATGGACATGACACTATTTCTTGATTTTTACATGCATTACCAACTTATATTTAAATTATCTTAATCTTGGTGTCATTTATACACATTATATTATTTTATCATGTAGATATCATATGTTTTCAATCTAACATAGGATGCATAAATTTTATTTTCAGGATAACTATTTTAGAGGTTCAATAACTCCCCTCAAAATAGGGGAATTCACAAGGTTTTATGACAAATATTATTCCATCCAAATGTACTTAGAACATAGTTTTCATCATGAAGACATAGATTACAAAGCCCAAAATCATTAAAATATAGTGAAAAATAGTAATACATAGTTTAGTTTGAGTTTTTCATACAAATAATATATTTGGACACTACTATAGCATAGAGGACACTAATGTGGTGTGCTAATATCAAAGGGACCATGCTACTATATAGTACCCTAATAAATTAAAAAAAAAATAATTTATAAGAAGATGTTGTAGTTAAATTTCATGTTTGCATAGTGTCAATTAAAAATTATTGGATATGCTCATTTTATACTCAGTTATAATCATAATTACATAAGTATGTTTGAAGTGGGGGAATCATGCACAACATGATCACTCCCTTTTAATTTTAGATAATTAGACATATATTATTATGATTAGTCCATAATTAATATGCATAAATATCATATTGAGGGGAATGTGCATGACACAATGTTTTCATATGTTTAATTTGAAACTAGTAATCTAAGATGGAATAAAATCTCCATGTTGTTACTTAAGACACCATTTTTAATATTTTTACACTAGATTTATGAATTATTCCATCTATAATTGTTAACAATGCCAAATATTACCTGAGCTACATACCCAAGTGGCCAAGTGGCATCTGATATTTTTTCCTTTTAGAGTTTCTAAGTTGCCCCAAGGCCATCCTAAATAATTTTAGTTATATCACACAACTTTAATTAGATTGTGTAGTTACAGTTAAAAATGAATCTACTACACATTGTTATGTAATGATGGATTTATATCCTATTTAAGTTCTCAAGGCACCTACTTAGGATGATTGGACAAGCCATAAATCTAATCTAAGTTATTCAAAGATTATGATCCACCAAACAGGTGTGCATAATGATATAGTCAAGGCTAACTTGACTTCATGAGCTACCCATACATGAGGATTAAGAAAGCCATCATCTCAGTCTAAGTTATTCATCATTTGATCACCATATACATGTATACACATAGGATGTCACTAGGATTTAGCATACCCATTGAGGTGTATTCATTCCTTTTCTCTTTATCTGATCTCTTTACTCTATCTTATCTTTTCCTTTTATGTTTCTTAATTAAATATTATTTCCTTCATGTTTCATCTTTAGGATAAAAAATGAATCACACTTCATAAACTCAGACCCAGATTCATGGGCTTTACCTCTCAGGTATAGATCTATTTATTTTCATTTATCCCAGTTATTTCATTTTGTTTCATATCAAGAATTGGGGAGAGGGAATGTTGTCATATGAAATGTAATTTTAGTAAAATGAGTGTCACTTGAGACCACCTTGTCATAGCTTATCCCTACACCTATCTTAATACCTCTCTTGATCATTTTATATTTTTTGTATGAGTCCAACCTATTCTTAGACACACCAAAAGTTGCATTAAGTCACCTCCTAGGCATAAAGGCCCTTAGTTCACCATCTTTTACCACATGGACACTATTATGGCCCTTTTGAGACTATCTCATTTCACTAATGTCATAGGGATTGTGCTAGTGTACCTTAGCTCCTTAATACTCCAAATAATATATTTCTATTCCTCAATGTAATTTAGGGTAGGCCTAGAACTATTTTTCATCTTGATAAGAAACATATTTCTATATATACACAAATTTCACTCACTTATCCACTATATGGGAATCATATGAAAATACTCATAAAAAAACTAAGAAATAATTATTTAAACCAAGGTCATTGATCCTTATTCTACCCTACTTTTGCATACACCTAAATATAGTAGTCTAGATATTAGATTACTCATATTTATAATCTCAAATCACATTAAAATAACTCAAATAGGAACTCATATTAACATTCACTTGCACTTGAACTAGTACTTAGATTGGCATAACTACATAAGGATTGATCCTATTTTGAAGTATTAATATATAGAAAACACTCAACACATGGGGTGTTGAGGTCATATCCATCCTACCATGATAATGTTTTACTTTTGTACTTCTACTCATTAAATACCCTAACAGATATGGAGGCTTAGGGTTTGGCATAAAATCAATCAAAATTGGGCACATACAGGGAAATGAATTTTGTCCACTTAGGTATAGGAGTATCAATACTAGGAAAGGATCTACCCAAAAAAGCATTGCCCTAGCTACATAAAGACACTATTGCACCCTTGAGGACACTAGTTTGGTGCAATACTATCTAGAGGACCTAGATTTTATCCATGAGATTTTATAACTCCTAATTCCAACATGAGACATTTCACATAGCTCTTGTACCAAGTTTTATCCTATCGTCCATCTATCTTAGTCAATTTATAGCTAAGTGCAATCCATTCTAGATAATACTTATTTATATAATTATCAAATATTTCAATTATTATACAAATTAGTGGTTGCATTTATTGCTATATTTATTCTCTAATTTATTATTCTATAACTTTAACAAACTAGGATTTTATATAACATAATCCCTTAAAATTTTAAATCAAATTCATTATTCTGAGACTTGTAGGAAAAATAAAAATAAAAATATTTCACTACTTGTTTAACCCTAAAGTGAGAGATATATAGGGTGGGGTTACCTAGATGCTTATTAAGGGTTATATAGAAATGATAATGCACAAGGGTGATAATCAAATCTAAAATAGGCCAATTGAGTTCTAAAGTTAGATATAAATATACATTAAATTTCTTATGCTAAGAAATAAGATAAATATATAAAGTAGAACTAAGCTATGCATGGAAATGACAAAGAGGTAATATACTTAGCTAGTTCATATCCTACCATAGAGTTGGATCTATAATAGATAGAAGCAATATGATTTTGGAAAAGTTTCTTGATTTTGGATTAGATGCTTATGCAAATCTTGACACTGATATCAACCTAGGATAAATGCATTGATGTACTATCTAGGTTTGATACAACTATCTTATATAGAATACTTGATAGAAAAGGATTCAAATAGTTGGATTCTTATGGTTTTGTCTTCAGCTTCACTTTGGTGAATCCAAATCTTGATCATGGACTATCTTTCCTCATGAAATGTCAAAACCCTAGTTATTCATCTTCATGGTGACATTGGGGGAAAATAAATTAGTGGGCACATAGTGTTGATATTACCCTAGATACCTCTCTATTAGTGAACATTACCTACATAGACAATACTCTGGAGAGGTCTTCTAACTAATTTTGTTCTCCACTACATGTTGGCTTGTGTGTGAATTATGTAATATGTGAAAAGAAAGTACAATAGTGACCTAGCTTGTAACTTGACAAATTGGGCTCTTAAGCTACTCTTTAATTACTTTATACCTATGTTTATGTTGTTTCTATGACTAATATGAGAATAAGAGAAAATATAAAATATTTTATTTATTGAGAACTTGATTGAATGTTTTTAATAGGTTACATTGGACTATGTTAGGTGAGGAATGAATGAGGTATGATATTTTATTTATATAAATCCATTTATATAAGTAAATCACATTAAAGAACTTAGGTCAACTATTAGGATATATTTCATTTACAAACTGTATGATTTAAGGGCACTAAACACTTACATCAGGTAAGAAAACTAGCATTAACACTAGTGTCTACCCTAGATGTTAGTGTCTAGGGAGTAAGGAAGGAGGTACAAGTCTAAACTTATATAAGTGGAAGATAAATACATTTTAAGCATTCTTAGAAAGATATAAGGCCTAGGTCATCAACATGAGATATAAAGGATGTAAAACATATAAAAGTGGTAAAACCTAAAGGAATGAGAGTAACATCGATGGTCTATGTTTTACAACTATACAAGATTTAGGTGATATATAGTTCATAAATATCAACTAAATTCCCCCCTTTAATCTAGTAATGCAATTTCTAGTTTAATATAAAATAGTGAATACCTAGGTGTATATAACCCACCTTATATTTACATGTGCCTAATTTAAGTGATTTGACAATTACTGAGCTATAACCAAGATAATGTTGTAATATGTAATCCATGAATATAATATTAAATTTCAAATTACTTGAAATAGATTGAAATTTTAAGATCAAGGTTTAGGAGTACACTTGTGTGTCGATGTAGCCACCTTGCCTATTACAAATTTGATTTCAAAAAGATGCATCATTGTAAGGATATGAAACTAAGATTAGGAAAAATATAGATAAATATTTCAAATTACATATATCAAAGGAGATACATAGATATATAGATATATATTGGAAGGCACATACCCCCAACCTTGGGGCAAAGATGAGTTTCTACTTGGCAATTAAGATTAACTCAACCATGAAACCTAATCATACTTCTAACTTGGTGAGGATGGATGATATAATGAATTCCAACCTAAAAATTTGGAATGATTTAGTTATTTAATCACCTTAACCATAGAAAAAATAAACTAACTATTGTATTAGATTAGCTTAATAATATCCATAAAATTTTGATCGAGGTATTAGTGTGTAAAAGTTTATGATTTGGTAACAATCCATAAAAAGTTTTGGAATTTGAAAAGATTTGATCTTGGAAACATTAGTTAAAATTTTCATATAACATGCACCTTAAATATGTCTCTTGTTAAAATTGTGTATAACAATAGTACCAATGTATAGAATTCTACCTCAACTATGAATTTGAATCATATAACTATGTGCTTTGGCCAATTTGGAAAACTCTATAAGTTTGGAGAACATAATTCTAAAGCATTCCATATATATGAATAAATAAAAAATTTGATATAAGTACTATTATGGATAACATGTTTCTAAAACATGTCCCCACCACAATATAGAGATGTTGAATACTGAATAGGTGTAGAGAACATGCTTTCCAAAAAATGCCCCCACTATAATTTGAAAACTATGCCATGTGTGAAGAAAATTCCTCTATGACATGCCCCCACTAATATGACCCTATTTTAGGTGAGGTATAGCTAGGAAATCATAGTTATATCACCTATAAATTATCAAATAACCACATAATTTGTGAATGGAACCCTATAACATATAAAAGGAACATGTCTAGGTAGATATAAAATTAAAGTGCATAGAACTAATGTGATCACACGAATGCATAAGATGAATGATAAGGATCATAGAAACAAATATATATTAATATTTCAAGTTCAAGAAAAAAATAATCACATACATAATATCAATCAAAAGCAACTGAAAATGTAATGGTCCAAGCAAACCACAAAAAAAGGTCATGTTCAAATGCCACACAATATAAGGGACATGACTTAGTCAAATGTATATATAAAAATTAATGACATATGAAAATTTCAAATAAATCATACAGTTGGTAAGGGGGCCACAATCAAAATAGCATAAATACACAAATAAGGAATACAATATCAATGCAAGAAACTAAAGGAAGTGTACAATAGAAAGAAAGAAACCAGCATAAACATGTCACAATATCTCATGGATCAAATGTGTTAATAAAAAATGTCAAGTTTATAACATAATAATTATCATGTGTAAGAAATTATCATGGATAAATACATTTTTAAGTACATATGTAAACTCAAACATGATAACAAAATGTGTTCATTGAACCATATAACCTATCTACATCAAGATAAAATAATTAGATTCCCCAAATATCTATGAATAAATCATGTATTTGTGTATTCATATATCACACTCAAATATTAGTGTGACACTAATGTGTGTATTTAGAAGTAACTGAATATGCCTTCCAACAACATGAAACTAACACATAGATTCCAATGAGAAAATAGAACATGTAGGTGCCAAAAAAAAAATTGAAATTTTTAATGTTTTTGAATTTTTTGATATTTAAAAATATTTTAAGAAAATAATCTATGATCTCATCCAATTTATGGTCATATTTATCTCCCCCAATCAATGCCTGACAACATTAAATTATATATTTTTCATTATTTGCATCATGATTAGATAGGATGAAAAGGTGTATGGCATGTCCCTCCTCACATTTTGAATGTGTAGTATAATAATTAATTTTATCATGTTGAATATGTATTAATTTTACTTCATGAGAAAAGGAAATACCTTATTGATTTTG
>JARHVA010008172.1:0-207500 GCA_037957365.1 Torreya grandis | reverse complement strand
ATTTAAGACAATCAATGGTAATGGAAGTGATCCCTATTTCTACATTTTAATGATGGTTTGGGAATTCAACATTTAAATACATGTACCTAACTTAGTAACATAAATTTTGGTCATAATCACCCAAATTATCCAAGTTACTTGATAAGGAAGAAATGATCTTAAATTCTTAAACATGAAAGCATCATATTAAAAAAAAAGTATATTGAATCATGGTTAAACTTATTTCAAATTTACTCTTTCTTTGTTCTTAAAATTGAAGTTTCAATTTATACATATATATATTTTACTCAGTAGACATTGATTGATACATTTTAATTTTAGGTTTTCTTGGTGACACTACATCTTTAGAGAATCTCCCAGAGAAAAAATGTGTTCTACATGTAGAATAATAATCCGAAGGAGGTTAGCCAATTATTAATGAATGAAATAAAAATGAATAAATAATACTATAATCCTATTCCCTACGGTGAGCTAAGATTACCAAAAAAAGAATCAAATAGAAGACAAATAAAATATTTTACCTTCCTTGAAGACCCAACTTGTTAATCGATTTGAAAAATCATGATCTTGGATTGTGAACTAGTAGTATTTAGTAGTGGTGAATCCATATATTAGTAACATTTTTCATTTTCTAATTAACATTTTGTATTTTCATGGTTGAAGAGTAGTTTAAGATGTTGACAAAATTAGAGGAAATCGAGGAAGGTGATGATTGCATATGATGAATTTACCTAATTAGGGATGGATTGACATGATTAGGAATTTTTACATCTAATTTATGGAATAATTTTGTATGTTTAGTGATTTCAAGCTTAATTTTTATTTTATGAAATAAATCATTTTGATAACCATTTAGGCATGAAAGTGGTTAAAATGGAGTTTCTACACTACATACTTAGGTATATTTATTTATATTATTACTTTCTTATCATATTGAATTTTAATATGAAAATAAAATGGGGTAGAATTTATATACTGAAATATGGTTATTGATTCTTTGTAATGTTCTTTTTGACTTAAATCAATCCTATATGACTTGTGCATATATACATAAATATCATTCACCATTCTCTCACATAAAAATTCCTTCTATGCCTTTAAATCTCTTATGTGTATATCAATAACCTATTTAAATTGCCATAGTTTGTGTTAAACTAGTAATATATCTTAGTTAGACACTTTAGATCATCATGTAAGTGTTCACATTTCTTAGAAAATAATTTTATTCTCAGGGAATATAATCTATTGGTAGGATATGAATCCAAAATTGTCATCTCATACCATGAAATTATCACATTTCAAATTAAAATAATTTTTATGGGTCATGCATCCATATAGCATGTTAGTGTCATGAAAAATTTCAAAATAGTTTAATATAAATATAGAATATGTGTAATAATATTACCCATCTAGAAAACATTTATCAATAATTTTGAAACACTTGCACATTCAAAGTAACTAATATATTCTTTAAAATTTACTAATCAGTTATAAGGATAAGGTATTAAAAAAGTCCTAAATACCTCAAGAGGCAAGTAAAAGTTTCCAATTTCCATGTATCAAGAGCTATATTATAGGTTGCATACATTCAAGGAGAACTATTGGACACATTCATCTAATGGGAATAAATACATGTTTCAATTATCTATTCATAGTAATAGATATGTATAAAACATTAAACCATTTAATGTGGAGTTTCTAGTGTTAGATTAACCCTAATTTATTCCCATTTTAATGCTTACTTCAATTATACCAAGTGGACCTAGACTTTTAAGTGAAGGATACATATTTGGTGTGTCACAAAGGTAATTAGATCATATTATTCCTAATATTTTTTAAATACAAACAAACATATCTACCTATATCGTAAAATATATTAAAAATCCATAGATACAAAACCATTACTAGCCTAATTTGTTTAGAGATGATTATAAATGAATGAAAATTTACAAGTGTGCCTTCTTTATAGGAAAGAAAATGTTGGTTTCCCTTCCTCTTAACCCTATTCAAATAGATCAACCTTTTGTTTAGTGATGTTTAGAATTCATTGGTATGATATATCAACCTTCTAATGTCAATCATAAATGGGTTTTGATAGATACATATTACTTCACTATATGGGTTGAAGTAGTTGTATTGAAGGAGGCTACTTACGCTTACATAATGGATTTCCTTGAAAGTATTGTTACAACGTTTTGTGTCCCATTTATTATTATTTATGACAATACTAAAGCCTTTTTATGTACTTAAATTAGTGAATACATAGCTAAGCATGTAATTTATCGTAAAACGTCTTCAATCTATTGCCCTTAAGGTAATGGTTTAGTTGAGTCTACAAATAAGAAATTTATAAAGATCATTAAAAGGAAAATGAAAGGATAATCAAATATCTCAATATACCAAATTCAAAACTACCCTTTGAGCTAATATATTCACACCTAAGAGATTCATTGGGAACTATCCCTTCATGTTAGTGTATGAGAAAGAGGTAAAATATCCCTTATCATTCGAGTTGCCTTATCTTAAACTTATACAATAGCTAGAAATGCTAGAGAATGATGTAATGAGAGTAAGATTTCCTAAATTGATGGAGCTGTAAGAGTTAAGAAACTAAGAAATACATACTATTGAAGCTCATCAATGCAAAGTAAAGATTATTTTTAAAAATAAAGTTATTGTTAGAACCTTCAAGGAAGGATATTTGGTTTTTAAGTATGATGAAGATAGAGATAAAGATGGAAACATAAAAAAATTGATGCTATTTAGAGTGACCCATACATAATCACCATCTATAAGAATACAAATGATTTATAAATATCTATTGAATAAAGAAGCACCACATATCCTAGTCAATTTAATACACCTCAAACCCTGAATTTGAGGTCATTTTAAAACCTTGTACATAGTGGTGTGGTCATTTTTCATTCCTCAAAGTCTTGTTTACACATTTTTTTATTATTCTCTCCTTTCTTGTTGTATGTTTTAAGGCTTATTTAGTTTATATAAATGTTTGGTAAGTAGTTTTAGCCATGTTTTTACTTTTATATTGAGTTTCAAGAATTTTAGTGACTCTTACCTTATGGACTTGTATAAGGATAATAGATCCTTGACT
The DNA here is from genome assembly GCA_037957365.1 of Torreya grandis. Lineage (NCBI taxonomy): Eukaryota > Viridiplantae > Streptophyta > Pinopsida > Cupressales > Taxaceae > Torreya > Torreya grandis. Next base: position 204,388 of record JARHVA010008172.1, on the reverse strand, counting down.
AATAGGCAAATAGCCAATAGAGGTCACCAAAATGTTGATTTTTCAAGTTTTCCTGATCTCTCCATCACCTCATATGCTAGAAACCATATGTTTAGGCCTAGACCAACTAAATAAGATCTAGTAGTACTTTCAAGTGGACTACCTTATACCAAACTTAGGTATTTTATGAACTAATCAAGGTTTCCCTTAGAATTAAACATTTCATTAAGGCGTAATAATCCCTTCAAGGTAATAAGATCTAATTAGCCCTTGTTAAGGTCTATTTGATGATTTTAAGGCATCAAAAGGTACTTTTAAATGTAAAAACACATCAAAAAGGTCCTAAAACATTTCATTAGGTCATGAAAAGTGGTGAAACATTCTAAAATATTTCATAAAGGTCAGTTATAAGTTTAAAACTCCTTAGACCATTGAAGTCTATACATAACATTCACAAAGTATATTTGACCTTATCTCACCCATTACTTTGTATCCTTCTGGGATATTGAAATATTCCAAGGTGTAAAAAATTAATCAATGCCATGATTAGGTTTATTTCACCTTTACAAGGCCCTATTCAAATAAAATCAAAGAAATGCTTATCATTTTAGAGGTGTTTCAATATAAGTTTCATGAAGATTTTTTAGTCTTTTACTCTTTATTGCATCTAAAAGTTTCATTTCAATCTTCATATAGGTCTTTAAGCATGAATATGAGCTTAATGACATGTTCAAGGCATAACCATTATTATTGACTTATCAAGTTTCCAAGCCATAGATATTAACGATGAATAGTGGTTTTTTAATGAGATATTGAACATGAAATATTGTTAATGCATATATGAGAAGATAAAAAATATGTTTTAAATAATATTTTAAGGGTTTTCATAAGCCATACATTGTTCTCAAGAAGTATATGGGGTCAAAATAGAGCTTTCATGAGCCCAAACAAATGAAGGTTATAGGTATATAAGTGATTTGTAGGTTTATATCAAGTATATTGGATAGAAAATAGAGTTTGAGAAGGTACAAATGGGTCTCTAATACCATCCATCAGGTTATAGGACCTAAAATAGAGGAAATGAGGTTTATGATCTACCTAAAAATCTAAAAAAACATAACTACAGGTCTATTAGAGGTATGTAGGGTCTTATCAAGGATATATAGTAAGAAATGGAGGTTTAGAAGGTCCTAAAGTTCATGAATGAGGAGATACATGTATTCAAGAAAGAAAAATTAAGTCTACAACCTATGAAGCAAGCCAAAACATTAGGTTTTTAGGGGTTTACAAGGAAAAATTGGCCAATATTCTATCACATCTCTCCTCGTGGATGGTTTTTTGAGGTTTTTGGAAGAGTATTGAAAAATACTAATTCACATCCTAGTGGTATCCCTATTTAATGAGGATGTATAAATTATTTGGATATATTAAAAACCCTTAAACATCTACTAGTATTCTAAATACTATTAAAAACTTAGGCTCATTATGATATTTTCCCACTATTTGAAGGCCTAAAATAACATAAAATGAGGTTTTAGACCTCATTAAATCGTAATAATAAAGTATTAAATAAATTTTTAGGTATGTTGATATAATTTAAGGTAAAATACATGGGTTTATAGGCTTTTAAGAATGAAAAAAATAATTTTAAAGTCTATAAATAGGTTTCCATAGGTTCCTATGCTATGCCATGTCAAAAAAAATCACAAGACAAAAATAAATTTTCAAGTCTATCATTAGGTCTGTCAACATTATTAAAAGGTTCCATAAGGTATATAATCTTTTAAAGTAAAATATATTAAAAAGAAATAAGAATTTATAGATCTATAACATAGTTTCTAAGGTTCCATGATGATTATAATGTCAAGGCAAGGTTTCATGATATCAAGACCTAGCTAAAAGGTCTGTAATAGAGTCCTTACAAGGGTTTATTTATGATGCAATAATAATGTAGGGTTTGAAATTGTGAAAATAGAGATAGCATGTCTATTTCAAAGTTTTCATCATGATATAATGCCAATTATAAGGGGTATTAGAATCTTAAGACCTTGCTAAGAAGATTCAATATATATAATACATGTTTTTATGTCTTGGAATGCCAAAATAGGGTTTCATAAAACTAGAAACAAAATAAAATGTTTGAAGTAGGGATTAGAAGGTTTCCAAAATGTTTCAATGTGATAGCATGGTTTTTAGATCTAATATAAACCTAAATAAAAGGAAAGGTTCATTACTTTCCAAGGAGATAAATGTTTGAGCCTCATAGGAATTATAAGGATGGACTTGAACCTACAAATGTCTATTAATAATACAAAGGGTTTAAAGCAAGTTTATGGTATAATAATATAAAAAAAATTAGATTCTAGGTTTATAAGGAATAAAATAAGGATTTTAAGCATATCTCTATATAGAGTAATGGAAAAAATTCTAAATATTTTGCCCAAAAATGAAGAAACTCTCTTTCACAATCTTTTTTTGAGATGCTAAATTGGAAAATGTAGGGTATGAAGTAGGGGATTAGGATCAATTATAGATTATTGATTAAAATTCTCATATGAATCATGTTTCCAATCCATTCCTAACCAAGATCACTATTAGAAACACCCTTCTTGTATAATAAGCTAAGTGTTTAAGGCCTCCAACTATGTAATATAATTTTCCTAAGCCTCTTAAAACATCTACAATGCATTAAACCACTTAAACGAGTTTCTAAGGACTGAAACAAGATATATTCAAACCAATGAAAGATTAAAGTTACTTTAAGAGGGTGTGAATAACATGGATACTAGTTGGAAACATGTTTCTAAAGAAGTGAAACCTCCTCAAGGTGATTGGCACCCATGAGAAACATGAAATAGTTCTATAAAAGGTGATTTATGTTAGTTTAAGACCTATTTTGGTTCAAGATACTTAGAAAGGATTATAATAAATAAATAAAATTCAAAATCAACTATCTTTCCTCTAACCAACACATTTTCAAGATAAAAGTGGGGAGTTTGGAGCTTTTGTAGAGTTTTTTCAAACATGTAGTCAAAGTCATCAACCAAAGATCACCAAAGGTGGCTACTATAAGAGACAAATATAGTGGATAATATTTTTTACCATCCTCTATTTCAAGAAACCAACTAAGTCTATGCAATAATTCAAAGGAATTGAATGAGCTTAATGCATTAATCTTCTTGGTCTCTTTCCTACACATGCGTGAAATAATGAAGGTAGTTTAGGAAGTTAATGTATTTTTTCATCTCTCACTCAATTTTGTTATCTATATATGACTTAAAAATGATTTAAAATAATCCATTTAATTTCATGTAATGAGATTATATTATTATAAAGAGTGTACATAGGCTTTAGCCTTGACATTAATACATAACTAATAATGCCTTTCTTTACATTTCTTGTGTGTTGTGTGTAAGATTTGGGTCATATTTTATTTTGGATGTCATGTTTTCCCTTGAAATGATGTCTAATTCGTCTCATCTTCATGAAAAAATTATATCTCTTTATTTTACAGGTTGTATGTTGTGTATAATCAAGTTTATTCAGAATTAGCTATGGATTCACACCATTTGAGACTTTTCAAGGTGAATTGTGGCCCTTATTAATGATGTGTTAGACTTGTTATCTTCATGCAAAACATTTATGTGAGATGTATGTGAGTTTAATATTGAGTGATTGAGTTCTCAAATTTAAATATTGTCTTGTGTTGATTTAAATAAGTTGAGGAGTTATTTACACATCGGTGAATCAACCACTTTACATTTTTGGTTTAGTTTTATCCATTTTCCATGATTAAATACTTATTTAAGGTTTTAAATCATCCATGTTATGTAGTTTTATAGGATTGTAAAATAATTATACATTGGATGAACTTATTTTAGGTAGGATCTAGCCTTCTCCAAATGTTTGTCCCAAGGAGCCAAGGTGCCACAACTTGGGGGTGTTCCCATTATTGCACTGTATCAACTTATTGATCAAATAGGTGAAAGATTCATGTGACAAAAAAATTTATCATTCTTGATGGGACCATATATTACATTTATTCAAGAGTTTTAATGGATAAATTTGATTTTATTCTCATAAGTTTTTAGTTTTGAATATATTCTACAAGCACCTAGCTACTCCACAAGTTATTGGTTTCAAATTTATCTTATCTTTTTATGCCAAGACTGTAGACAACATATTCTTCAAGAGGTAAGAGCTATCATTTTTTTGAATTTACTATGTCTCCACCAATAGTTAAAACTATAATATCTATATCACCTTCCTCAAGATCCAAATCCACACCTCCCTTTGGTAGGTTTCCTAAGATAAGAGAATAACTAGTTCATATTCTTTACATGGTTCAAAGAAATTAATTATTTTCACCTTCAATTTGGCTATCCCTAATTTTCTTACTGAATGTGATGAATTTTTATTATCAACCCTAAAAATTATACTTTACTTCAATAGTGAAAATGCCACTACCTCTATAGAACACATTTAAGACATCGCTAAAATATGTTTAGTTCATAAAATTGTAGTGCAAATTGTAACTATCAGGCTCCTTTCCACTTCCCTTAAAGTAAAAATTATTTAATGGTAACAGGGTTAAAACCCAATTTAATTCATAACTAGGATGAAATAAGACAAAATATTTGAAAACCATTTGAGGTAAAAGTGATGATTTATCCCTAATGGAACAATTTACCACTATTAAAATAGATCCATATGAAATCATGGTATACTTTGGTTTTAGATATGACAAGACCTAGGATGGGATTCCACCTTTAGTCAAGACTTCTTCAAGCACTTTATTTATGTATTATTTGATGGATTTTAATAGTGATGTGTTTTTTATGATTTAATCAATGGGGGAAACAATTTTACCTTATGCTTATGAGGTAACTATAAGAGATAAAAATTGCCTAATCTAAGCTGGGAAAATAATTCCCAAAACTATAATGACTCTTTTTCCTAAGCCTCCACTTAATCATCCCACTTTGGCACCTCTCCTTAGAGAAAGAATTGAACAACCTCAACTTATTATGCCTTCTAATGAATTTCATGAAGTCAAAGCCATCTTTTAAAACTTTTGAAATGAGTTGGTAGATTTGAAAAGGTACTAATCCTATAATAATACACCTTATCATCCTGTTAGTAAATTATATTATCCCAATAGGTATCTTTATCAAGGTAATACCTAAAGACAAACCCAAATAACCTATACTAGGCTAATGGGCACCAAAAATCCAAGTGTTACAAGTTTTTCTAAGCCTATTATTCCTATTCAGAATAACTTAGTCCAAGATTATGAATGGTGCTACCTTTGTAATCAACCCCATAATCAAAATTCCTATACAAATGAGGTTCTTAGTTAAGATATAATTTTTAAAAGTGCATTAGTAACTTATGAACAACAAGTGAAATGAAATCCAAAAGGTGAATAAGTCCCAACACATGTGACAAGTGAATCTATTATATTAAATTGAAAAGAAAGTGATTTTAATGGTGTAAATCAAAATGAGGTAGAAAATAAAGGGATAAATATAGTGGCATACCATACAAGATATAAAAAGAGAGCAATGGAAGGAGAGTAATCTTACATGGTTAGTCAAGCATCAACTTCTCAAACACTACAATAGGCTAAAAAAGAATGTAATACTACTAAATATTTAGAACAATAAGAAAATTAGGTTGTTATGGGGAAAAATTATTAACAAAACTAGCATCCAATTAGTCAACAATCAACAGAGGATGTTGATTCTACCAAGGGCTCTCAATTTAGTCAAATATTGGTCATATTCCTTATAGTATACTAGATTAAAAGAAAATAACCAATCTAAATGTGACTATGCAAGAATCACTCTCAATTCCATTATAAATAGATTTATTGTAAGAGGAGAAACAAATGTAACTTTAGCCTCTACTATATTTTTCTACCACCCAAGGAAAGGAGAAACAAGTAGGACTAGAAAGACATCTAATTTCTACATCTTCTTAATCATTGGTAAGCATCTTGTGCATAGCTAAATGATATATTATAGAATTAGTAGTTTGGTTATGTCTAATATTTTTTTTTGATATTTTAGGCATATATTTCACATAAATAACCAAGGTGTTTTTCCAACTATATGACAATGTTGATAATATAATAATAACAACTAGAAATCCAAATCTTACCCATAATTCATGTCTAAGTCTTTCCATCTTGCAAGACATTTTGGTTTTGTTTTCCATCCCTATTTTACCATATGCATTTATAGAGACTTTATAAAAATGATGGAGGTATATTTATCTTTATATTGGTTACATATACTTATTATGAATATATATGGGACAAGGGTAACCATCAAATCTAAACCTATCTCCAAATAACATATTAAGTTGTATATGGCTAGTAATGTTAACATGAATTATACCATGTATGAAGAATTTGAATATGGTGTTATTCAAGAGGATAATACATATTTGGAGGATTCTCTAGAAATTTTTATTGATTATTGGTCAAAGGAATCCTAAGATTTTGATCCATATGAGCATATGGCATAAATCGGGTTAGGTAATTATTCCATACATGTGGAGTATTCTATTATACCTAACCTTATGAAGTCATAAGAATATATTTAAGGGGAACAAAAAATTTAATTTTATGGATCAAAAAATAAAAATGGTTTTTATACTTAGGTAATTATGGTGTCTCCTATAAAATGGATGCTTCTTTACATTTAGGCTTCAATTCAAACATATCAGTAATGTAGATAAATATGAAGCATTGATCCAATGTCTATAATTACCACAAAATAAGGGGATTAAAGTGTTAAATTTTTTTGGATATATTTAACTCATAATATATCATGTTAGATATCAAAGTGAATCCAAGAATAACATGCTAAAAGATTAAAGACATAGAGTGTGAGACCTAGTTAAAGACTTTAATGCTTTTAGCATCCAAGTAATTCCAAGGGATAAGAATAAAGATGTTGATAGAATTATAGTAGTTGGTTATGATAATAATATTCCTCCAAACATCATGAAGGAATTTTATTAGCATGTTAAGATTTTTTTTAGACTAGTGGTTTTATATAATGAAACTAGTTGGCAACTGTTTGATAGTGACAATAAAATTGTTAATTTATTATAAGAAGAGCTAGTTTTTTCTACTAGAAATTAGTAAATTTTTCAAGAGAAGTATTGAGACTAGATAATCTAACTAAATATGAACAAGTTTAAAAAATTATTGGTCACCTTTGAAGACCGTATTTAACTCTGATGATCAGCTAAAAAATGAAAGGATGAATATGACCAACAATGATGAAAAATATAAATAAGTAGGCATCACAAATGGCAAGATCTTGAGTATTGGAAATGTATGTATTAATTTTCAAAAAATAGTATTTCATTATCATTTTTAGAGAGTTAGATGGTGTATTTTCATGGATTTATGAGGATCCTAGAGGTTTTAACCTAGGTTTAACCCAACATACCATTTATTTGGATCCCAATATATATCCCATTAGGTAAAAGAAAAGGATAATAAATCCTAAGATTTAACCCTTACTCAAGAAAGAGATAGCTAAGATCATAGAGATAAACATTATTTTCCCAATCAAAAATTCCTCTTGGGTGGATAATGTAGTTCTAGTTAGGAAGGAGAATGGGAAAGATTAGATTATGCATAGATTTTAGAGAATTGAATAAAACATCTCTCAAATACCATTATCCTTTTCCATCTATGGAACAAATCCTTCAAATAGCAGATGGAGATGAAAGGTTTTCTCTCTTACATGTCTATTCAGGGTATTATCAAATCCTCATTCAGAAATCATACTATTTTAAAATAGCCTTTACAACCAAATGGGGAACCTACAATTAGAATAATATTCCCTTTGGGTTGACCAATCTAGGTGAAAATTTCTGAATGACAATGCATATGGCCTTTAAAGGTATCATTAATGAAATTATCTACATCTATTTAGATGACATGACCATTTTTTAAAGCATAAGTGAACATTTGAATCATCTAATAAATTTCATTAGTTTATTTAGGGAATTTAGATTGTCTCTTAATACTAAAAAATGTGTTTTTGTTGTTTATGAGGTAAAACTATTAGGACACATTGTCTCAAATAATTCTCTTTCCATTGATATAGAGAGAGTGAATGCCATTTTGTCTCCTTATCTCCCAAGCCATAATAAAGGTCTTCAAATATTCTTAAGAAAGACCAAATTTGTGAGGAGATTAATATCTAAAATTTCAACCATGGTCAAGCCTCTTAACTCCATGATAAAAAATAATATTGTTTTCAATTGGTTAAAGGAAGGTAAGGATTTTTTATAAAGTATGAAACAAGATATTTTTCAAGCGCCTACTCTTGTGAATCCTATCTATGACCAGGACTTTAAGCATTATGCATTTGGAGGTAGTGAGATCATTTCAACTATCCTAACTCAATAAAACTATGATAAAATAGAGTAACCTATATCTTTTTTCATTCAATCACTTAAGGACTATGAGTTAAGGTATCGGTTTTTTTAGAAACAAGTATTTACCCTTGTAATATCTCTCAAAAAGTTTAGACATGTAATTTTTAACAATAAAATATAGATAATGGTGCCTTATCCAAGTGTTAAATATTTACTTTTGAGTAAGGATGTTCATATCAATATCACTAAGCTTGTGAGGGGTAAAGGATTGTGTGAAAAACTTGAAGCAGATTTGGGGGTTGATAAGAAAATAATCTATATGTTACAAGAAGACCAGTCATATTGTCTTTATCCTCCAAACAATTGGACCTAAGATATTATTGACTTCTTACAAATATGTGAGCATCTTTAAGGCCTTTAAAAGGAAAATAAGAGGTACTTCATGTTTCAATCCAATCATTTTATCCTTATTGATGGATTTTTATTTATAAATTACATGAATCAAATTATATTGTGTGTTGAGTGTAAATAGGTTTCTAGAATGCTTGACGAGTTACATGGTGGCCTATCAAGAGGTCATTTCTCATAAAATATTACTACAAAAAAAATTATGGTAATTAGTTATTAATAGACTAATTTGTTTAGAGATGCTCACAAATGGGTGAGATGTTTCAAGAAGTGTGCCTAGTTTATATTAAAATAAAGATTGGCTAGCATTTCTCTTGATCCTATTTAAATATATATAAAAAAAATCACTGAGGTTTATAATTATTTGGTATGATAAATCCACCATCTAGTTATAATCATTAATATGTTTTGACATCAAAAATTTACCTCAATATATGAGATCAAACAATTACATTGAAGGAGTCTATTGAAGCTTTCATAATGGATTTATTGTCAAAGGTACAATCACTAAGAGGGGAGGGGGTGAATCGATGATACCAAATATTTCAAAATCAATTCCAATCCTTTCAAACTACTAGACAATCAACATATATTAACTCAGTCAAACAACATTAACAAGGAAGCTTATCCATTCAATGCATACACAAGATCAAATATACAACATAGAGTTTTTATGGTAAAACCTCATGGGGAATAAAACCCACTCTCAATCCTACAACACATGGACTAATTTTCCTATAATAAATTACAAAAAGGAGATTGGTCAACTCCTTCAGACTAGAAAACCTTGATCATATCCTCCTGTCCAAAGGCCTTTAGTGAAATGCTTGTTTCACAAGGAAAAACTACCCCTAAGGAATATTAACTCATGTAGATCCTATTTTTATGTGAACACCTCCACCTTAGAACCAATGTATTCAAAACTTAATGATGTAACTCTAATTATCTAACCCTTGTATAAACTATCTATCTATCTCATACAGGATTCTCATATAGGCATGCCACATCTCTCCCCTTCTTCATTCAAACTATCCTCATATAAAAACTCAGATCTCTTCACATATACTTAAAATACAAGAGAAATATTTAGTACATAATAAATATGACCTATAGGTCATACACATAGTCCTTAGTCTTCTCTACTCACTAACTCATCAATTGGGAATTCTAGTTCTCCTTCGTTCCACAGTTCTCACATGCACACCTTATACAAGTCTTCTCACAAGTCTAGAAACCAACACTTTAGTTTCACCATTTATAGACATGTCATGATTATCAATATCAAAATATTTTCTATCAGTCAAGATGCATGTCTTCACACTTAAGGCATCTTGCATGGGTTACACTTAAGCATAATTTTCTTTTAAATAGGCCTAATTCACCTTTTAGGTCTTATGGAGACCCATTCACCTATTTGACACTTATATAATAAAAATAAGAACATAGGGACACTTTAAAACTCATTAAACCATGAAGAATTATCTATATTTCTTCCTTAAGTTCCAATAACTATCATAGTACCCTTCTGCTTAAGCACAATTTTGTCAAACAACATTATGTGCACATAGTCACTATGAACAAATACAAAATCAACTTCTAAACCTTTTTTCATACTATATATGATTGGTAAAACCCTAATAATTCACAAATATGATCCTATTATATTATAAAACACTTTAAAATATCTAACTCATCATGAGATATCAAAATAACATTAAAACAAGATCAAATACCCTTCTTGGGTTATTTGCATAACATGCATGAACACATAGTCAAATTTAAACCACAATATATCTAGATATATACATAATTAAACATTAAAATTAATATTTTAAGATTAATATTGGATTACTCTACAAATTTAATTTTTACACCATAAGAAAATTTTACCTGGATTGAAAGTTATGGCTCAAAACCTAGACACTAGTTTTTCCTTTCTGAAATTCAAATATTCAAATGCAAACAATCACAATTAGACCTCAATCACTATTCTCAAATCGCATGCCCTCATAGCTTAAAATTAAACATTAAACATTGATATTATTTTATTAATCTCTAACTTTAACACATAGTGATCCAATTCCAAATGTTAAACGTTGAACATGTTGACCTCATCTCATGAACTCTTGCAATATTGACTGAACATGCACCATCGATCTTTGTAGATCAATTAGATATTTATATTATATCAATCACCATTTGATATTTATAAAAAACACCATGATCATTAAAATTAGTACCCTCATGTGACTTATAATCACTTATATTATTAAACATCATCCACTTCTTACCATCTTGCTCAACATGCATCATTAGATTAGAACTGTACGATCACATGTGCACCATTGGATCTTAGAAGATGTTTGATATTTATCTCTATTAAATAATGATCAATTCAACAACTTTGGATTATTTTTCACCATATATTCAGTATATGATCACTAGTGAGCCATTATATCTTCATTTGGTCCTGATCTTTAACATCATGTAAAACAGACTATGGGGACCATTGTTATTTGCCTAAAAGGCTAAATTTACACCTCCATATATCTTTCTTCACTCAAACACATGTTATAAAATTTGGACCATATAATATCATAACATAATAGAATAAAACCATGTGTCCATATGATATTTTAACGCTCACATGTGTGAGACATAATGACATTAAAATGTCCACCTAGATTATTCTGCCACAGAGCCAACTATGTCAAAAGCTTATTTGGGAGGCCAACTTTGAACATGCATATCATTTTTCATAATTTAGTGTTTGACGTAAAATTTATCTCAAATTAAATATTTATGAATATAAATAAAATCATATGGTCACTTTTACCTAAAAAATTCACACATGTGAGATATGCCACCATCAAAATGCCTACTTAGCTTTTCTCACCACATTGCAAATTTGGTCAAGTATGGGAAAATACTATTAAAATGCTTGAGAGTCCAAATTTTCACTTCCATATCTTTTATCACACTTCATCACTAGACTTGAGGCTTTTCACATATAAACTAAGGACTAATGTGATTAAAACCATATGACCAAATTCCCCTAACTCATCCACACATGGCAATGGTGATGTCAACAAACTACCTACTCAAATTTTTTGCCACTAGACCCAAAATGTCTAGATGATAACAATAATGTACCAAGTGAATTTAAATTATGCACACAAGCTATCCAAATCATATAAAACATATTATAGGACCAAATTCAAATGATCAAATCACCATAATCATCCCTAAACATCTCTAACCATGCCAAAACTGAAGATCAACCAAGCCTCCTTCAAGTATACTAACACATTACACACTTTGTCATTATCACTTAAAATATAAAGGAACTTATTACACTCACCTAGACACCTCTATGAAATCACCATGACATAATTGAAAACTTTCCAACAATTTCACCCTTTTTCATTGATGTCAACACACATCAATAAGTAGTATACAACTCACTTTCCTTCTCTCTCTTCAAGCACTCTCATAATATAAAATTTCTCCCCCTTTTATGCAATGACAAAGTGGGCACCAAATGATTTTGAGGACATAAAAATACTATAAAAAATAAAGGAAAATATTATAAAGATGATATAAACTCCCCCTTACCTTGATCCTATCACTTTTTGTCTTGACAAAATCTTTCTTGCTATATGCCAATATTCTTCTTCAGTCAAACACTACAACTAATGAAGACATAACATAAAAAATAATAATAAAATTTGATGTAACCCATAGAGAAACATTTGAGAGGGACTGAAACTAATATTCCTAAGCCATTTCACCTCTTTGAGCATCTTTAGATCTCCATACACCAAGAATGACCACCTCATAGGCTCACTAACCTTTTCTCTCAAACCACCTCAAGGAACACCAACATAAATTCATGCCACTCAAAAAATAAAAATAAAATATTCAAAAATAACTTGCGAAATCTCTTTGAAACAAATATACCTTGATATTTTGCAGAAACTAAGCAAAAAGCTCTTTTCTGCACACTAGGCATGTCTAGTCTCCTTGTAACCTTATCCAGAACTTGAAAATCTAAAAAATTTTAGTAAACACACATTAAATATTTGAAACTTTATATATATATATATATATATATATATATATATATATATATATATATATATATATATATATATATCAATCTCATATTCCCGCTTAAGCACACCAATTTTCAACAACTAGATCAACTTATACAATATACTTCCTTCACAAACTAACTACCTAATTAAGCCTCCAAGTTGACAAAAACTTGAATAACTTGAAATCCACAAATATTAAAATATTTGTGAAGCTTGATATGAAAAACTATTTGTCCCATTCATTCTATTAGAATCCTAATAACTCATATCCTAATATTGACCAATTTTCTAGCAAAGCCCAAAACCCTAGAATCTCAAAACAAACATAGTCAACAAACCACCTTCTTGTCAACATCCACCTTTGAAACTTTTTGTACACCTAGAGAAAACTATTAAACACTTTTGGACCAAGTTTTCAGCTTCCAAATATTTAGGAACCCATACATCCTATAACTGATTTTAGGACCTACATATTTTTAAGCACAAAATGGGAAACTCGAGATCAAACAAAAATTTCCAATTTGACTTCAACATACCTTCAGATCACAAAACCACCTAGAGCATTCTATAATAAGGTCAAAAAACCTTTTTATTAAAAAATATCATCTTAAAAATAAAAAATACTCTTTTTCCACTTGAATAACTTCAATTTGACCCTATAAACTGACCATATAAAACTATGGCATCACTCTAACATCACCACAACATCTCTTCCATTTAGACATACCTGCTCCAACTAAACACACTCATCTCTAGCCATCTAGGACCATCTGAAGAACACCATAACAACACTTGATTCTCTATTCAAATAAGTCTCTTAAGAAGAATAGACAAAGACATCATTTGTACCATAATTCTCTAAAAGAAATTTAAGCTAGGAGTGGCCCACATCTCCTCAATAACCTTTGAAATCCTATAGTAGCTATAATATTTCTTGTTTTTGTTTTTATTCTTATTTTTATTCTTAGTCTAAACTATGACAACTGGTTCCTTTTCTTCTAAGAATGGATTGGCAATACATGGAGTCAACATAGATTCATGACAACCTTTTCATCTATAGAATCTTCCATGAAGTTTAGAGCCTCATCACTAGGTATTGACAATTGATGTTATTTGAATGATACTTTCTCAAAAATAGCAAGATGTTCACTTAGATCCAAACATACCTTAGAACTAGCCTTAACCAACACCTTGGTCTTCTCCTTGAGCTTGGTCTCTTCATTCTCAACATGAGTAGACAATAAGACCTCTTGAGACTCTTCAAATTTTAAAGTATTCTCCACCATAGGAAATAGATTACTCAGACCTAAAGCCTCATCATGACTCACCTTTGATTCCCATGAGATAAGCTAACTTGACTTTTTCCTTACACTCTTGGATCCTGATTGAGCTTATTTTGACTTAATGTCCTTTGATTTCAAAATCTATAAATGTGACCCATTTGTTCACATTTGTAGCAAACCATACTCCTTAATGGAAACTTAACTTGTCTTACCTCCTTCAGATAATGTTCTACAAAGTGTCCCACATCATGACAATTGAAGCACTCAACCTTTATCATACCTTTTTATTGATTAAGCCCATCATTGTTCCAAGCAAATTCATTTCTAACAAGTCTCTTGTATTCTCTATCCTTGCGACCAAATTGATTACATGTGCAGTAATAACCATTAAGACTTGCATACCTCATGGCATTTGGCTATCTAATATTATTTGTATTCATTCTACTAGTACCTTCCTTTTTTGTTTGATGTTTTATCTTCAAAGGCTGATCCACCTTTCTCTCATTCACATTCATGTCAATTTAAGAAACAACTTTGGGTTGTTCATTAAAACCCAATCTAGATCTATCACTAGCTAAATTTTTAATCTTTAAGAGATCATATAGATCATTAGAACTTTTATCGAACTTGACAAATGATTTCACCTTGCTTGTAGACTTATCTAGTTCATCTTTCAAAAACATAATATCAGAAGTATACCTTGAGCACTCATTTTATTTAGATTTTAAACTTGAAGACAAGATTTCTAATTGACAATTGAGATGCTTGACCATATCTTCATGATCCTTGGTATATTCATTCATTCTTTTCTCAAATACACTGAATTCCTCATAATCTTTGAGTTTAGATTTCATCTTCTTATTTATCTTCATCTAAATATTTAGTTTTTCAATAAAATTTGTCAATACAGTCTCATAGTCCACCTCATCTTTATCATCATCTGAATCACATCAAGTAGACTCCTTTTGATGTGATCAACTACCTTCCTCAAATATGAATATGACTTCATCTTTAATAGGACCATCATCTTCATGATCATACTCTGAGCCACTAACTTCACTCTAATCTGATGAGTTGTAATTTTCTTTGGTGTAGAGACCCTTCTTGTCCTTGAAGTACTTCTTGTTGTTGTTAAAACTTCTAAATCCCTTTTTGATTTTAAAAGACTTGAATGATCTATATCCATCATCATGACCTTGATCATGATCTCCATCATCATCCTTATTATACTTATGAGGGAACTTATTAGCAAAATGTCATATTTTACCACAATTGAAGCATTAGATAGGTAGTTTACCTTTATACTTCGCTAAACTAGTTCTCAATTTCTTTGAAATCAAATTAATTAGTTCATCCTTATACATTTTATAAATTTCATCCTCCTTTGGTTTCTTTACTTGGAAATTTTTTTATCTTCATTTATGTCTTGAATCTTGCTTCCTTCTTTGGTGGTATATCATCATTTTTCCTCATCACATAGGTAGTAAGGGTGGCATGCAATTGATCTATATTCAATTGGGTAAGATCATGAATTTATTCTATGGTAGATAATTTAGGATAAAACTTGAGGGATAGAGATCTTAATACCTTTTGAACTATATTAGCTTCTTCAAGTTTCTCTTCAAGACCTCTAATTATGTTCACAATCTCATCAACTCTCTATAGAAAGGATGCCATAGAATATTCTTCATTCATTTTGAGACTTTCAAATTACCTTCTATGAGTCTTCAACTTAGTAATTTTGACCTTTGAATCTCTTTCATAAATGGTCTACATTTTGTCCTAAATATTTTAGCAGATTTATAATAGATTAACTTGTTGAACTTAGTCTTTGTAAGACCACTAGTAATGTCATTCATTGTCTTAAAATTATTCTCAGATAGATTCCTATCTACAACACTAGATGGAGGAGTAGTAGGAATGGCTTCACTATCCATAATAGATTAACATACATCAAACCCTATGGACATAATGCATGCCTTCATCCATGCACTCCAAAAATCATAATTGGATCCATTGAACATTGGTGCTTTGTTAGTAGATAAACCTCCTTGATGACTACTAATATTGTATTTTAGATCACCTTCAAGCTATCAAGTCTTTAATAAAGGACCTTATTTGATACCAATTGTCAAAGGTACACTCACTAGGGGGTGAATAAGTGAGCCCAAATATTTCAAACTCAATTCCAATCCTTTCAAACTACTAAAAAATTAGCATATATTAAATTGATCAATTGACATTAATAAGAGAGATTATTCATTCAATGTATACATAAGATCATATATACAACACATAGTTCTTAAGCCTACAAGATATGGACTAATTATCCTATAATAAATTAAAAATAAGAGACTGATCAAATCTTTTAGATTAGCAAACCTTGATCATATCCTTCTGACCAAAGGCCTTTAGTGAAACACCAATTTCATAAGGAGAAATTCTCCCTAAGGAAGATCAACTCACTTATAACCTTATTTCATGTGATCACCTATACCTTAGAAATTATGTCTTCAACATTTGATGATGGATATATAATTATCTAACCCCTACAAAAGCTCTCTCTCTATCTCATATAGGCCTCTCACATAGGCATGCCACAATCTCTCTCCTTCACTCAAACTGTCCTCATATGCACACTTAGACCTCTTTACATATCCTCAAACTACAAGAGCACTATTTAGACATCAAAAATATAACATACAAGTCATAAACATATTCCTCAATCTACTATACTCATTAAATCATCAAATGGGTACTCTACCTCTTATTTATTCCACAATTTTCACATGTGCACCTTGTACAAGTCTTTTCACAAGTATAGAAACCAACACATTTGGCTTCACCATTTTTAGAGCTATCACTATTATCATGATCACAATCTTTTATATTGGCCACAACACATGAATTCACCCTTAAGTCATCTTACATGGGTCATAATTAAGCACAAATTTCTTTCAAATAGGCCTAAGCCACCTTTTAGGTCCTATGGAGACCCATTCACCTATTTGACACTTTGAATCTTAGAAGAAGCTCAATCTTTATCTATGTTAACTAAGAAACACTTTGACCTCTTTAACTTATTATGCACCATATATCTTAACTGTATGATTACCCACAATAAAGTATATCTTCATTTTTTCATAATCTTTAACATCATGCAAAATAGACTAAGTATGGGGACCATTGCTATTTGTTTGGAAGGCTAACTTTGCACCTCCATATCTTTTTCTTTGCTCAAGGACATGTTCTAAAATTTGGACCATATGATCTTCTCATATAGGAGAATCCAACCATGTGTCAATATGATCCTAGAACCCTCACATGTGTGAGATATAATTAAATTTAAATTATCACTTAAATTCTTTTTGCATAGAACCAACTATGTCAAAAATTTGTCTAGGATGCCAACTTTGAACATGAACATAATTTATCATGCTTAAACATTTCAATTAAGAGTTAGCATAAATAAAATAGGCACAAAAATATACAAACCCATATGATCACCTTCATTTGAAACATCCACATGTGAGAGATATGACACCATCAAAATGCCTACTCAATGTTTCTTGCCATGATGTAAGTTTGGCTATGTATGGGAAAGTACTGCCAAAATGCCTGAGAGCCCAAATTTACACTTGTTTATCTTTTGTCATGCTTAATCAATAGAATTGAGACTTTACACTTAGAAACTATGGAATAATGTGATATAAAACCATATGACCAACTCCACTTGACTCATCCACATGTGGAAATGGTGATGTCAACAAACTACCTACTCAAATTTTTTGCCACTAGACCCAAAATGTCTAGATGAGAAAAATGATGAACCAGGTAAATTATAATTATGCACACAAGCTCTCCAAATCATAATAAACCTCTTATATGACCCATTCAACATGATAAAATAACCATACTCATCCCTAAACATCTATAACCATGCAATTGCTGATGATTAACCAAGCCTCCTTCAAGCATACTAGAACAAACACATTGTACACTTTGTCATTGTCACTTAGACTATCAAGGAACTTCATCCACTCACATGTACACCTCTATGACATCACCATGACATCATTTAAAACTCTCTAACATATATTTTAATGTATCATTTCAATATTTTGTGTCTCATTTACTATTATTTATGAAAATGATTTAGCCTTTGTAGGCACTCAAAATAGTGAATGGGAAGTTAATCATGGGATCTATCTTAAAATTTATTAAAAATATCACCCTCAATGAATTTTTTTATATTAGTCTAATAAATATAACCTAATAAGTATCATTAAAATGACAATTGAGGATAATCAGAGAGCTTGGTATACCAAACTCAATACAACCCTTTAGGCTGATAAAATCACACATAAGAGAGCCATTGGGAACTCTCCATTCATGTTTGTGTATCATAGAGAGTAAAATTATCCCTTATATTTATAATTACCTTCTCTTGAGTTTATATAATAACTAAAACTGATTGATAATGATAAAATGATAGTAAGAATTGAGCTGATGGAGCTAGAAGCGGTAAGAAATCGAACAATGCATACTCTTAAAGCTTATCACGCCCAAGTAAAGATAAATTTTTATAAGAAATATATTTTTAGAACCTTAAATGAAGTATTTTCGGTTTTTAAGTGATATTAATATAGAGATAAATATGGAAAACTTATAAAATTTTATTTCTTTTGGAGTGGCCCATACATTATCACCAATTACAATCAAGAAAACACTTTACAACTCTCAAGGTTAAATGAAGAAACACTATGTATTTTAGTCTCTATGATGTACCTAAAAACCTACCTTTGAGGTCATTTTCAAACCTTTTACATATTAGTGTATCTATTTTTTCATTCCACTAAGTGTCATGTACACTTTGTGTATTGTTCTTTGCTTTGTTATTATTTGTTTTAAGGCTTCTTTAGTTTGCATAGAGGATGGTCAATAATGTTTTATTCATGGTTTAATATATTGATTTTTTCAAATATTTAAATGACTCATATACATAATAGACTTTAAAAAGGTTATTGGATCCTTGCTTAAAAGGAAATCAACCCATAGATGTCATAAAAATGTTTACTTTTTATGTCTACTTGATCTCTACTTCACCTCATATGATAGAAAATAGATTTTTATTCCTATAAAATATGAGAAAGAGCTAGTAATAACTTCATGTGGAAAACATTTCACCAAAATTAGGTATTTGATGGACTAGTTAAGGCTTTTGATACATTTGTATGTTTCATTAATGCCTAATAAAAATTTTGAAATCATGAGTCATATTAGCCCTTTTCAAGACCTATTTGATGGCTTTAAGGCATGAAAATGTGCTTTTCAATGTAAATAGATATAAAAAGTTCCTAGATCATTTCATCAAGTTAGGAAAAATGCTAAAACATTCCAAAATGTTTCATAAGGGTCATTTAGAGGTTTGAAATTCCTCTAAAGACACTTGAAGTATGTACATATTTTTCAAAGAGAATTTTTGACCCTTTTTCCACCTTATTTTGTCCAATTTTAGATTATCTCAAGCTTAAAACATGTAAAACTCATTCAAGGCCATGATTAATCAAAGTAATTTATATCATGTTTGATGTGTTTCAATATAGGTTTCATGAAGATTTATCAACCATTTACTCTCTATTTCATCCAAAAGTGTCTTTTCAAGCTTCATGTATGTCTTAAATCATGAACGTGATCTCATTGACATGATCAAGGCATAACCATTGTTCCCTACTAGTCAAGTTTCCATTCAAAGGATTCAAGCATCTTTCTATGTCATGCATCATATGGATAATAAATGGTTTTATATGAGATCTTGAGCATTAAATATGGTTGAATTAGATTTGATAATATAAATAACATGGATTTAATAATATTTTAGGGTTTCAAGCATGCTCAAAGGTTATTAGGAAGTCTTTGGGGTGAAAATAGATCTTTCATGAGTGAAAAATCCAAAAAATGAAGGTTACAGGTTTGTAAGTGATTCATAGGGTTATATCAATGATCTTGTAAAAATATAGAGTTTAATAAGGTCCAAATGGGTCCTATATACCATCAAATAAATTTAATTCCTTTAAAGAGAGTAAATTAGGTTTTCGAGTTACCTAACAAGCTAAAAAATTAGATTTGAAGTCTATTATAGGTGTACATGGTCCTATCAATAATCTAGAGCAAAAAATAGTGGTCAAGATGGTCATAAATGTCATCAAAAAGGATTTATAGGTTTCCAAGAAATCAAAATGAGGTATACAACCATTGAAACAATCCAAAACTTTAGGTTTACAAGGGAAAATTAGTTAATGTTCTATCATGTCTCCCATTAATCATGGTGTTTGGAGGTTTTTGGAGTCTTGGAAAGTATTAAATCACGTTAGTGGTGTCCATATTCCATGAAAAGGTGTAAATAAATTGGATATATTAAAATCCCTTACAAATCTATAGGCAATATAAATAATATTAAAACCCTAGGCCTATAATGATATGTTTTGACTATTTGAAGGCATTAAGAAGCATAGGATTAGGTTTCAACCCTCCTTAAATAACGAAAGAAAAATTCAAATAGGTTATATCTTTGTGGATAGAATCTAAGGTAAAATACATGTGTTTATAGTCGTACAGGATAAAAAATAAGCTATTGGTCTACAAATAGGTTTCTACTTGTTCACATGCTATGTCATGTCAAAACATAATGTTCACAAGACAAAAATCAATTTTCATGTTTGTAAGTAGATATTTGAGCATGTTTTAAAGGTTACATAAGGTCTATAAGGGTTAAAATTTAAATTTATTAAAAATAAACAAGAAGTTACATGTCTAAATCACAATTTATAAGGTTCCATGAGAATTATAATGCCAAGATAAGGTTTCATGATCTCAAGACCTAGATAATTGATCTATAAATGAGCTAATGTAGGGTTTTTCACTATATAACTTCTACAAACTGAGTTAGCATATCTATTCCAAAGTTTTCATGATGATATAATTCTAAGACGAGCTTTTTTAGAATCTAAAGACCTTTTTAACAGGTCTACAAATATAATATACAAGTTTCCATGTCTTGTAATTTTAAAATAGGATTTCATAAACCTAAAACCTTACTAACACATATTCAGTATGGCTTACAAGGTTTCTATAATGTTTTAATGTGATAACAGGGTTCTTACAACTTATACATACCTATATAAATGAAAGATTCATTTCACTCTTAGATTATATATGTGAGCGGCTAATAGGATTTATAAGGATGGACTTGAACCCAAAAATTTATAGTAATAATAAAAATATATTAAAGTAAGTTTTCAAGACTATAAGATAAAAAACATGAGGTTATAGGTTTATAAGGAAGAAAACAAGGATTTAAGTCATATTTATATATAAAGTAATGAATAACATGGTAAATATTCTTCCCAAAAATTAATAAGCTCTCTTTCATAATACTTATTTGAGAATATAAAATGGAACATGAAGGGTAGGGGATTAGGTTATAATGTAGAGTATTGAATAATTACTCATATGAAACATGTTTCCAACCCACTCCTAAGCAATACCATTGTTGGAAACACCCTTCTAATAGAATAATATAAGCATCTAAGGTCTCTAACTATGAAATAAAATTTTATTGATCTTATTAAAGCATATAAAATACATGAAATAACATAAAAATGTTTCCATGGACGAATACAAGATCTCTTCAGACCAATGAATGATTCAATTTTCTTGAAGAGGGTGAAAAACATGGGAACTAATTGGAAACATGCTCCTAAAGAAGTGTAACCTTATCAAGGTGATGGACATCCATGAGAAGCATGTGCAAAGGATATAAATGGTGATTTATGTTAGTTTAAAACCTATTTTGGGGGATGAGTATTACAAAATAATATATGTCATAAGGACAAGTCAAGATCAACTACATTTTCTCCAATTAACACATGTTCAAGAGAAATGTGGCAAGTTTAGAGGTCTTTTAGGAGTTTCTTAATTGAGAAGACTAAGTCATTAGCCAAGAAGAATTAAATATAAGTATTCCAAGAGAAAAATGGAATGAATATAAGATGGTTTCCCATCTACTAAGCCAAGCAACCAACCAAGTCTACATGGAAAAAGTCCAAGGCATTAAAAAAACTTAATGCATTCAAGTTCTTAGTCTTTTTCATACACATGGCTGGACTAATCGAGGTAGTTGATCAAGATAAAGTATTTTTTATTATCTCACTCAATTTTACTCTCTATATATGACTAAAAAATTATTTGAAAAGGAACCCTCTACTTTTATGTAACAAGATTCTACTATTTTAAAGATTGTCCACATGGTTTAGCCTTGACATTAATAAAGAATTGATATTGCCTTTATTTAGATTTAAAACATGTTGTGTGTAATATTTGGGTTTTTAATATTTTATTTTGGACATGAATTTCTTTACCTTGTAATGTTTCCCAATCATTCTCACCTTTAGGAAAAATGTATATCACTTTATTTTATAGGTTGTATGTTTTGTATAATTAAGTTTAGACATAATTAACTATGGATTCCCACCATTTGAATCTTTTAATTGTGAATTGTGTCCCTTCATAATTTTGTGTTATAATTAATACTTTCATGAAAATAACTTATGTGAGAGGCATGTGATTTTAAGATTGCGTGAGTAATTTATAAACTGTGAAGATTGTCTTGTGCTAATTGAAGTAAGTTGAGGAGTTCTCTAGACATTAGTGCATCAACACTTTGCACTTTAATTTTACTTATATACATTTTCCATGATGAAATAAATAGATAAATTTGTAAATACTCTTTACTAAGTAGTGTTTTAGACCTGAAAAATTATAATATATTAGGTGCACTCAATTTAGGTAGGATATGAACTTCTCTATAGGTTCATCCCAATGAGCTAAAGTCCCACACCATGGGGATGTTCCCATTATTTCACTACATAAACAATAAACCTACTATATTAAGTTAATCTAGGGTTTTGAAGTGAAGGAAACAAAACTTTCACACAAATCATACATCTAATATCATAAAAAAATGATATTTTATATGCAGGCATAAGAATTTTTGCCATCATAGTTGGATACAACATACAAGGATGTTTTTTGTAGGAATTAGAAAGATGAAAATTTATGAAGGTATTCAATTAATATCATATTATTCCAATTGAATATAGTTTATAAGTTTTTATATTTAAGTGTCTCCTAATCAAGTTTTAGTCTTTTTTAACGTATGCACATATCCTCTTAGTGAAAAATAATAGTAATAACATAAGCACCTAAGACTTATTTTTAACTTAATAATATGAGGGTGTAATTTAATATTTACCATTAATATTTATATTTTATTAATTAATACATATCCTATAGAATTTGAATATAAAAAAAATCATATCTAGACACAATAATAAAGTTGAGGTAAATCAATAACATGTATATCATACATCTCACCCAATAAAAGTATATAATTAGAAACATGTATGGAAACCATGAATATATAAACATCTAATATAGTTAAATAAACATTATATGTATCATATTGAAAATATAAGGAATATAATTTTTGTTCTTTTTTGTAGTTTTTATAGAAAAATAAAAAAATAATATATGTAGAATATGTATAATAATGATACAACTATGAAAGACTATATGCTGGTTGTTAGGACTAGTGTATATATTTTATCTTATCATAATGTTGTCATAATTGATAAAGAGAAACTATTTGTCACCAGTAGGATAAAATAGGTGATGATAGCCTAAATCATTAAATGAGATAGTCACCATCAAGAGTGTTCTCAAATTTTAGTAGCACTTTTAAAGGAGTGTCAAAGTCTAGATATATCATAAATAGTGGAGCTATGAATTGTAACAATAGTCTTAGCTCATAGATATTTGGGCTTCAAATCATAAAATTATGTCCCACATTTTGGTATAAATCATACATTTTCACTCCTTCTGTACTTGAAAAAAATGAGTTTATTTGGTTGAAATAGGAATTTTTTTTGTATTTCAAGTTATATAAAAACACATATGGAATCCATGTTACTATATATAAGTAATTTTTAGGATATATTTTTAATTATTTTTGAAAATATTTTTTGTCTACCTGGTGAAAAATAATACTCTACTTTATCTTTTATGTATAGGAATTCATAAACATGTGTCAACAAATAATAACCATGATTTAAAATAGTGAATCATGTACTGTAAATAAAATAATAAAAGGTTTCATAAAGTGGTAATGTTAAAAGACATATATGTTGATTCTTGTATTATGTAATCCTTAATAATATCTAATGATATTATCACAAGTGGACTCACCAAAATATAATATTTTTGTATGTTTTCTTAATAAGTTTTAGTATGATAAGGTGGTGAATTGATATCAAGAATTTCAGTATTTATAAATAAAATATATTGAGATATGTATGCACCTAAATCCACTCATTTTAATTATCCTATTAAGCCCATTAATTTGGCTAAAAACCACAATATTAATAAATTAACTAATATCCTAATTTCCTACACAATATTCCCTAAATCCCATAAACCATTTCATACCCTTATAACAATTAATTACCCCATTAACATAATAACTAGCCTACTTATCCACTAATCTATGCCCTATCCCACTTGTAAATTTAAAATTCCTATTTATTCAATTACCCCCTAGCTACCCTACCACCTAGCCTCTAACAAATCCCTATGAATACTAAACCTCATTTAATGCCTATATAATCCCTCATTATCCCCTAAACTAATCAATAAACCTATATAACTAGGGAAGATCCTTTAATATTCTAGGAGTTTCTAAACTAAAGGCTTCTAAATAATTTAAAATTCCCTAAAATCTCCTCCACCATCCTGTAAAAGCCATGTTTTGGGCATGGACAAACCAACTTGTACATCAATAATCCATCATTATACTCTCATTATCATTTATTCCAAATTATCTTCATAATATTTTCAATCCAAGGAATCCATTGAAGTCATTTTGGAAGCTCAAAGAAAGTAATCCACACACAATCAATTTGGTATTCGAATCCACTTGAATATATTGGAGAGAAGTCATAAGGGACAAAGTGATGGTAAGAATAAACTCTTGATTTAATTATTGTTCCTTTATTCCTTCCCTTTGATTTTATTATTTTATTATGTTTTAATTACTAAATATAGTAATTTTTATAAATGACTCAAAAATACAATCACACAAGATGTATCACTATAATCAAAGTATTCTTCTATATGAGATGTGGTTCTATGTGATGATGGATCAATTTTTTTAGGTTATTCTCTAGTATAATCATTATTAGGTGGTTGTTTTAGAACCATATTTATATAAATAAGCCTATCCATTATGGGATGCTATTATTAATTTTTAGTTCTTACATCTATCAAATTGGAAAATGTATCTCCTTAGAAATATACTATAATGAGTATCATCTAGTGTATCATCCATTGATTTTATTAAAGGAGTTACTAATAAAAAAGTTTAATTAAAAAAAGTGGGCATAACATGGAAAGTGGCAAAACATTTCTTGAGACTAAGAGACATAGGAAATTGAATGTAATCCAATATGACACATGTAAGAAAATAAATCTTATTAGAAATTTCAATGTCCTATCATAGAGATATAAGAAAACTAATTATACACATATTAACTCAAGTAGTGTCATTAATCACCTAAAAATTACATGTGAGTATTAAGAGTGCTACTTGAGACCACCCATCCCTATCTTAGCCTTAGACCTATTTTACAGCCTAACTAGACACTTTATCTAGCCTTTGTGTGGGCCATATGCATCCCTAAACATCCATACATTAATTCTAGACCCTTATTTTGACATCTTGGCCCTCAATGCCTTAGGTTTTTCCACCTAGACAATAATGACATAATAGGGACATAACACCCCATGGTTCCAATGTCCTAACTTTTGTGCTATTATCATTGTCCCTCATTATTCTACCAATGGGTATCTTTTAAAATCAAAGACCACATAGGGTCAGCCTAGACCTCTGTTAAGACCCACATCAACACCATAAAAATATATATACATGACTTTTATCCCTCTAACCATAGATAGAAATTAGATGAAAATTACATAAACACAATTATAACAAGTTGTGAATAATCAAGGTTATCAATCCCTATTCTTCCCTACTTATGTTGATGCATAATTATCTATCATAAGGTGATCAAAATGTTTAAGAAACACTTAACATTTTAGAATTCAAATAATTTAGAGCATGAGTTGTAGTTTGTGATAATCTTGTTATCTATGGTGGAATATAGGTAGAACAAATGATTGTTTCATAATATTTATATTAATTAGTGGTTGGGAGCCACCATGGCCTATAAATATTCACAAATGAGAAGATGATCTATGCTAATTAAAGTGAATTATTCTCAATTATAAGTATAAAGCTAAACTAAGATGGACATATACAATGAAGATTTAATCTAAAGTGTATTGGTTAAAAAGGAAGCAAAAGGAAGGGTAGGGTAGAGAAAAAATATGTTGTTGTTGATCTTCATTACAAACATCATGACAAAGTTCAAATATTATCAAGGCATGTACTTGAAACCAATGTATGATAAAAAATAGATTAAACTCAAACATTACCACACACATTAGGCAAACATCAAAGGAAAGTCAAGATAATTCAAATAAGAATGAAACATACATTAAAGCTTTACCCATATAAGTATATAGTTGATACACATATACAAATACAAAGAAAAAAAATGAAGTAAACTAGAGAACCTTCTGTTATCCTAGTATAAACACAAGTTAACAATTTTACATTCAACAATACACACCAAGAGTCTACCAAAACTATTCAAATATAGAATTTAGAATAAAAAATTCAAATAGAAGCCATATAACAATTCACACAAATATAATGAGATAATATTTTTAGAATTCTCTACTTGCATTAGTTGCTCAAAGTTTACACTAGTTTTTAGATCAAGACTCCCTTTCCTTTTGTACAAAGGGTAATACTCCCTTTTATGGAATTCTAAGGTGGTATACTAGTCAGTCATATCAAATTAAAAGTGTAAAAGTGTAAGGATAGCTATCATTTCTAAAAAGTTTCAATAATACTCAAGACTTTTCCAAATAAACTAACCTATAGGTAATGCATTTTTATGAATTGTACATGACTTTACAAAGGAATATATTTTTTTCAAAATATTAAAAATTTCTACAAAATAACATTCCTAACTGTATAGACCCTCTATTGGTACTATCTCTTATTTCTAATAAAGGATCTTCAATCTGTAATGTTGCTCATTGATAAACTAAAGATCCATCACTAGATTTATGGAAAGATAATTTCCATGATCCTCTAGGTATTTAATGTTCTTTTCAATATTCTCTATATATCATTTGATTCTCCTAGAATCTCCCATTTTCTCCTTAGATGATATGAGTAATCCCATGACTCTCTTTTTGTCATCTATTATCTAATTTTCCCCTTGGTTTCTTACTTATTGCATGAACTAAAAGGTCTTATGTTTTCTATCTTCATCAATTATGAGACCTAGTGAGCTAAGGGCTATGGGTTCCATTATAAAGCTATCTAAGATATGAGACATTCCATTTTCCATCTTCTTGAATTATTTATCAAGGTATTCCATTCTTTTGGAAAAATTATCTAGGGCCTTAATCTTGTCAACCAATATGGCCATGGCCATATTCAAATGTGCGTTGTTGATAGTTCTAAAATTTGAGACTAGATTACTAGATAAGGCCTTAATAGAGTCTTTCACCTAAAGACTTGTAGCTTTCCATTGGCCAATTTTCCCTATGGCTTTAGATATTTGCTTCTCTATTTCTCTTCATTTGGTCATGAATACCTTTAAAGAGATTAATAGGTTAGCCATGGTATCCTCAAACTTCCTAAATCTATCCTCATAAATTGATAAGATAATAGAATCTTTTAAATTCTTATTTTCTTGTTATATTCCCTTGATCATTATTTGTAATTGGTCATTTAAATCCTGGGCCACTTCAAGGATCTTCTCCTTAAACATCTTGTTTTATCTTATCTTTTTCCCTACCACTAAAGTTAGACCAAAAAGGGTTAAATCTTCTAAAATTGGAATTGTTCACCTTCAACAATGGCTTTCTTCTCAATTACTCTCTCCATAGTATCCATCTTTGCATTGAACTAAACTTCCACTAATGATTCTATCAATTGAGGAGTAGAGATCTCAACTTGTGCTCCACTTGATGTTTCAAGAGCATATATCTATGTTGCACTTGAATCCAAGGGTAGTCATGCATCTTTCTCTTTCCTTTTATTATAATGATACAATCTAGGGCTTGATTTCATCATGGACATGGGTGTTAACAAACTTTTTAATAGACCAATGGTGGTGCATGGTTATAACCATTTGCAACTTTCCATTTATGAAATACTATAGAATGGAGGGGCCATAAATTATATTATCATCATTGAAAAAGTTGATTTCACTCCAAGGTTGAGTAAAAGTCAACTTTAAGTTCTTATCTCTTGCATAAACCAAAGATATCTTAGCTTTCCTTTTGGGTTGGGTTATAAGGAACTAAGTCTAAAGCAACATCCTTCCCCTTTTATTCCTCTATTTTCTCCTCAGTTTGGGACTAAGGTTGTTTGATTTTTACTTCTTCTTCATTTGACTGGTAGGCACTAACCAATACCTTCAAGGTATCTTCTACTATCTCTTAAGGGTCCAATGCAATTATGTCAAGATCTTCAACTTATAACTCTGATTCTTTAAGTAATGTTAAATATGATGTTACTTCACTGGGTCTCCTCTCCTCAGGTCTCTTTTCATCTATCCCTTGTGAAACTTGTGCTTTCGACTATTATGTCTCTATCTATGGATATATGGGAGGAGGTTTAAGAGATGGTCATAGTAATAAATAATTATTATTATGCCTCATATACCATATATCTTCACTTAGCTTTTGCTCTCTTAGTAGTATAGCTTTGATCTTGATGTTATGCTTCTTTAATCTGGACAAGACTTCTATGAATGAGGAAGCTTAGATGTACATTAAATTATAGACACTAGGGTGATGTTCATAAGTCATGATAATCTATTTGGCCTTTAAATGCTTTATAACCCTTTTATAAGGGTCTCATTATCTCATTTCAAGATTCTATAGATTGAATGAGGGCCTATGCTTGGAGATAGTCTCTACATGGTCCCAATCTTGGAACATAGTCCTACTAATAGTTAAAGGAAAATAATGGGGTAGTCCTTTCCTTTTTATTTTACACATGTTATCTATGCCATGGAATAATTGGTATGTTACCTCTTATATCACTAACTTTGTGGGTATATGGACTGGTAAACTAAGGGGTTGGCTCATAGTTCTTTCTATTTGGACTATAGTTCAATCTAGATATAGCTAAATCTCCTCAATGAACTCAACATACTTTCTAATCAAAGTGCTGAACCTCATCATAGGGATTCCTATAATGGCTTCAACTAAGGCTGGGTATACATAGTCCTATATGAAATGAATATGGTCCCTATACTTGAATATATGCAATTTGGAATAATACTAGTAGACTATTTGTCTCTTATCAAGTGACCATTCTCTTATAATGGGGATTTTGGTAGTGGCTAGAAAGGAATCTAAAAGATAAGAAATCATATAGAAATGGTTTCTAATTTTATTATTTATTTCAGAGAACTATTATTTCAATAAAATATTGATAATCTCTCCAAGAGGGGGAGTAAGTCCTTTCTCATCCATGAAATACATAAAAGGGACCCAAATTTTGTCGACATAGGTGGTGGAGGGGTTTTCAAATAATCTATTTAGTAATGTAATAATCATCCTAATACCAACCCTAAATTGGGTGATTAGGATCATTCCACTAAAGTTAGAGACCACTTGGGTTCTTGAATATAACCATGGGGTAAGGATAGTTTTTTAGGTCATTCTTATTGGACCATTATCTTATTATGGGTAAATCCACCTAAGGATTTGGTAGCTTCTAGTAATTATCAAAGAGAATAGGGGAGATATAAGCATTTATTATAAAACTATGCTCATAAACTATCATGTCTTTATCAATTTTACAATCCTTAAAAATAGGAGCAATAACATTGATGCAATGTAGTACCTCTAGATTTACTACTTCATAGTGAAGACTTTTCATTTTAATGGTGACCAAGTCATAGTATCTCTAGCTAATTGATGCAATATTTTCATCCTCTCTTGTAATGGTTGTTATCTCCTCAATGGTCCATAAAATCTTGGACCATTTTTATTTCATGTGTTTAAGGATACAACATCAAATTCAGTATCTTTGAAGACTCTCTCTTCTTAATCTATGGTTAGATAGAGTTATGTGTCCTCACAGTGTTGTTTTCTATCCACCATGACTATGCATTTTTTTAAATTTCTCATTAGTGGTCTATAATTCACCTGTAGATCAATTTTCACTTGCTTAGGAGATAATTTTTATCTTTTAAGCTTGACTATGATCAATTTTAGATCAAATCAAGGATTTTGTAGACCTTAGGGTTATTATGTAGTTATTCCCAAGCTTTAATGGTGACATCTTTTGCACTTGAGTGAGTTTGTGCCTTATATTTGATTTAGACCTTGGAATTTATACCTTTTTTTTTTGAGTCCACAAAATCTCTAGTCTTATCACTCTATGCCCATGTGGCATCACCATGGCAACTACATGGTTGTTTTCATGATAGATTATTCATTAATGGTTTAAAACATGACCATTGCCATTTAAAATATGTCTTTTATTATGCACCATCAGATCTTTTTTCACAAATTAATGTAGCTCCTTGATCTTGATCATGAGATTTTAGCACTATTGGCTACCTTTACTATGTTTTCTTCAATTATGACAATTGCCATTATCATCAGTCTCCTGAGCTCTATTGAAAAGTCTATCCTCATCTCACTCTTTTTGATTAGCTTCATCCATTTAGATGTGGGCCATTGATTACTATCATGTCCCCTTTCCTAGTGGACATCGTCAGACTTGATGATCAGCCTATTATGCAACCCTCATAGGCTGAGAGGATGGATAGAGGGTCTAGATGGAGCTTGGCATGGCTTCGATTAGCAAAATTTCTACAGTTGGATTTCATTTAGGCTCTTTTAGACATATTTGCCTAAGCTCCTATTCTTTAGGGATATTTGACATGTAGTAGAGCACCCTTATTTTAGTATGGTCATGTGCAGAATCACTCCCTGATTCACCAGCTTCAGTCGGTTCGAGGATCTGACATGTATTGAGGGAGGTATTAATATTTGATTGATTTATTCAAATATTAATTATTTGGCCTATTTTTAATTAAGAAACCCTAATTCTAATTTAAGAAACCCTAATTAGGGAAAGCACATCTTTTTGGAGCGTATAAGGGTTTCTTATTAAAGGGAGGTAGATTATCCATTGATTATTGACTATTGATTTTGAAGAATTCTTCTATGAAGACTGAGCCAAGGGTTCCAGGATTCCATTTGCATTGGAGAACATCCACTCTTCAGTGTGTGTGATTCAGAGGCTGTGAAATATCAGCTAATCTATTTCCAATTTGAGAGATAGCTTCATACAAAAGTTATCACAGAGGTTTATAGATTTGGGAGATAACTTCACATAGAAGTTATCACAAGGATTTCATGGATTTATTTCCTTATGTTTTGATTTAATACATTATACAGATAGAGATCTTTTGTATTAGAGCCATATATCTTCAGATCAAGGGTTAAAACAAATAGGGTGTGCTTATTTGGTGACTATATGAAGTCTGTATAGATCCATACCAATTCACATAGAGACTGACATCGGCAGGCCGAGATCTATAGTGACTGACATCAACCATCCTATCACTGACATCGGCAGGTTAACGACCCCAGTCGACCGATGGTGGCAGTATAACCAACATTGACAACTGTGTTTTTGACACAGAAAGCTGAACCATTTCTAGAATTAGGGTTTATTTCTAGATTTGCAAAAGGCCAGGGTTTTAAGATAAAATATTTCATATTATTTTATTTGTATGACAGAGACTCAATTGTGTAATCGTCTAGAAGAACAAGTGATAAGATCTTTTATTTGCTATTGAGAGATTATATTGTGATTTATTTATTTATTTGGAAATTATTTTGGCAAAAATTGTATCTTTATTCAAAGCTTTGTTTTGGCATCCAAAGGGATATTATAGTGGTATCAGAGCCAAATTCCTACCATCTTGTTGGGTAGTTTGGGTAGATTGGACATTGAATCAGTTAGTAAATCATGATGAATTCAAGTACTCATAAACTATGGGACAATGATATGAAGAAGCTGAAACAAAGTTTGAAGAGGTTGAATGAATTTCTTTCAGACCCTACATTTGAAGACAAATCCTCACGGTATATGACAGTGAATGAGGAGTGGGACTTATTAACTCCTCGAGTTTGAGAGAGGTTGTCTTTTGATCACTTTGTTAAGCTGAGGAGAGAGCACTATAGATCAGTTAGATAAGATAGTAACATGTCCCATGATTATTATAGATAAGAGATAGTGAAGATGAGGATGAGTCCAATGCTTGCACTCAGAGTGGGGAGGTGTGCTCAGATGTTAGTGCACTGAGGGTTAATGATCTCTCAGCTATGGTAGAGATTGTAAAAGAGTCCCAAGATTTGAATATTGCAAATGACACCTACGAGGATGCAGTGGATAGTTTTGAGGGCTTAGTTTCACTGGAAGTTTCTTTCGATACAGAAGAGTTAGTCAGTGATGCTATAGCTTTTGATACTCTAGATGTTGATATGAGCTTTGGAGTTGATTCCCAGAGTATGGATGGTAGTATTATAGAGGTCAGTGATTTCGAGTCTACTCTTTTAGATTGTGCATCAGAGGAGGATTGTAGGAGACAATCTAGCTAGAGCCATCATGTGTCTAGTCAGCTGAGAGTTAGTGAGCGAGACATTGCTACCGCTTACAAGCATTCCAATGCTGCTCGTCAGTTGTTAGTAGTTTATGGATGGGGTTCTCCTACTAGCATTGAGTACGAAGGTAGTTATTTATCCTTGATAGAGATCCACTCTTTATGGGAGGCTATCTAGATTTTGAGACAAGATTATATGCAGTTGGTAGCTGATAGAGATTATCTTATGGAGTGGAGCAGCACAGCATATGATGCATTATGGGTCAAGGAAGATAAAGTGAGTGAGCTTACTCAATAGCTTGAGGTGACTTATGAGATTCTTGAGAGTATGCAGTTGGCTTATGAGGAGTCACAATTTCATTTGGCTGAGGTGACCATGGAGTTAGAGCATTTGAAGTCTTCACCATCCCCAGACCTAGTTCATTTATATATTGAGGTGGTTCGTGGTGAGTACATTCCTGCAGTTGTTGCTGAGGACCATGTTGTTGGGGCTGACACACATGTTCAAGATTTGGGAGTACTTGGTCTTGATGAGTTTGGGATACCAATAGAGTCGAGTCTCTAGATTGATTCTTCTCACACAGATGACATTGTGGTATAGTTGGTTGTGCCACCTTTATAGAGGGATTAGTTGTGGTATGCGGGGGAGTATGTTGATGCTTTCACATATAATTTTTACTTCATTAAATCATTCATGGAGTTTTTTTTGATAGAGTAGGTGTTCGTCTGGACTCGCATAAAGTGATAGAAGGTGTTCTCATCTAAGGTAGTAGTGCTATAAGCATATTGGGTGGGGAGATTATAGTGATCCTTTCTACCTCACAGGGATTTTGAGGTGGGATTTGTTGAGCAGATTGCACAGGGTTCTATCCAGCCTATAACCACTTAGAGTAAGAGATTAGAGCCATCTGTTGATTCCCAATTCAGTGATGGTGAGCCAGTAGCGGAGTTTGGGGGTTCCTATCAACATTATACAGTGGGGTATGCTCATTATTCTTCTTTTGATCTAGAGATAGAAGATTTAATTTCACACAGGTGTAGATCGGCTCTAGTTTCTTACCATCCATTATGGGATGGATTGGCACCATCTTTTGTGGATGGAATTGGTAGTAGCAAGTTACACAGACTGCAGTATCGACACATCCAGGGCAGTTGTGATTTTAGAGATTGGTTGAGTTACATTTACCAGTTTGATTGTGCATTCCTCTTGGTTATATTTAAGAGGATAATGTAGGAACTTGCATTGATTAACAGCAGTGTAGAGCATAACTACATATGGGATCTAAGGGGATCGATTGGTTTGTTGTTTTGAGATTGCTTGGGGACAAGCAATTTTAGGAGGGGCAAATTGTCATGTCCCCTTTTTTAGTGGACATCATCAGACTTGATGATCAGCCTATTATGCGACCCTTGTAGGCTGAGAGGATGGATAGAGGGTCTTGATGGAGCTTGGCGTGGCTTTGATTAATAGAATTTCTATAGTTGGCTTTCATTCAAGATCTTTTAGACATATTTACCTGAGCTCCTATTATTTAGGGATATTTGACATGCAGTGGAGCACCCTTATTTTAGTATGGTCATGTGCAGAATCACTCCCTAATTCACCAACTTTAGTCGGTTTGAGGATCTGACATGTATTGAGGGAGATATTAATATTTGATTGATTTAATCAAATATTAATTATTTGGCCTATTTTTAATTAATAAACCCTAATTATAATTTTAAAAACCCTAATTAGGGCAAGCACATCTTTTTGGAGGGTATAAGGGTTTCTTATTGGAGGGAGGTAGATTATCCATTGATTATTGACTATTGATTTTGTTGAATTCTTCTGTGAAGATTGAGCCAAGGGTTCTAAGATTCCATTTGCATTAGAGAACATCTACTCTTCAGTGTGTGTCATTCAGAGGCTATGAAATATTAGCTGATCTATTGCCAATTTGAGAGATAGCTTCATATAGAATTTATCATAGAGGTTTACAAATTTGGGAGATAACTTCACACAGAAGTTATCACAAGGATTTTAGGTATTTATTTCCTTATGTTTTGATTTAATAAATTATATAGATAGAGATCTTCTATATTAGAGCCATATATCTTCAAATCAAGGGTTGAAACAAATAGGGTGTGCTTATTTGGTAGCTATACGAAGTCCGTACAGATTCGTACCGATTCACACAAAGACCGACATCGGCAGGCTGAGATCCACAGCGACTGACATCGGCCGTCCTATCACTGACTTCAATAGGTTAACGACCCCAGTCGACTGAAGGCAGTAGTATAACCAATGTCGGTGACTATGTTTTTGACACAGAAAGCCAAGCCATTTCCATAATTAGGGTTTATTTCTAGATTTACAAAAGCCCAGGGTTTTAAGACAGAATATTTCATATTATTTTATTTGTATGATAGAGACTCAATTATGTAATCGTCTAGAAGAACAAGTGATAAGATCTCTGATTTACTATTGAGAGATTATATTGTGATTTATTTATTTATTTATTTGGAAATTATTTTGGCAAAAATTGCATCTTTGTTCAGAGCTTTGTTTTGGTATCCGAAGGGATATTACAAATACAATCCATGAGATGGACTATGATTGACTGCTTTTTGTTCTTTGATCACATCCATAACACTTTTCACCTTACCATATCATAGGTTTATTTAAAAACTTAATGTGGCCTTGATATATTAGATCCACCTTGTATGCATGAACATGAGTCATAGCTCCTATAAAGATCCATAATGCTTAAGTTAGTATCAGGACATATAAAGAACTTAGCCTAAATACTTTAGATTATGGTTTTATTTTGTGTTGATATACATGAAATGAACCTTAGGCTAAAATATTTAATCTAGGTTTGGATCATAGTAAAAAGGGGACCCCTAATAATAAAAGGGACTTAATAAAAGGTTTTTAACCTAAGTTTTTATGTATTAATAAACATGATAAAACTTTAGGGTAAAATTTCTAGGTCGATTCTTATAATAGTATGACCTTTCATTAGTTATATTGAGCCAATAAAATAAACCAAAAGATCATGGGATATATAGGGACAAAGCATAAGGTTTTAGAATAAGGTTTGTTCAAATGTTTAAAAATATGACTTAATCTTAGAATAACATTTAAACTAAGTCTATGGCATTTATAATTATTCCCATGCAATTTTACTTAGTCTATGATAGGTCAAAGATTGATGAATGATCAATTTTAGTATTAAGGTACAAAACTCTAGGAATTTTTATTTTCCAAATGAGATTCCATTAATCCTGTAATATGAAGATAGATATGTTCATTCATCTAAGTGAGATTAGTTCTTGATCTTGAAATCTGATGGTCTCATGAATTCCGATAATGGTCACATGAATGCTAATGATGTTTGTGTGAACATCAAAATTAAGCTCTCACTATTAACCATAGGGACTAAATTTTGATGGTATTATTTACATCAATGATGGCCTTGGAGACATCAAATTATGGGTGTGAGAACATCAAATTCAATTCCCATGAAACATATTAGGTGCCATAAAAACATTGATTTAATAAGCATCATTTGATTGATCTCGCCTGAGTAAACATAGGTCATTGATTATTATTTGGGTAGTTAGACATCATTAGCTCCTATAGTCATAAAAGGATTTAGTGAGCTTGGGTTTATTTAGAATTTAAACCAAAGTATAACATAAGTCTTTAACATAGGTCCTTTAAACATAATAAAATGAAGACCCTTTAAATAATTAAAGTCATAACATAATTTTTATCCTAAGGTTTTATTGTATTAATAAATACAATAAAAACCTTAGGGTAAAAATTAGGCTAAGTCTACATAATAATAAAAAGGGGCCCATTTTGATCCATGTTGATCTCACTCCATCAGATCTTTAGCATCTACATCAATGCAGATCATCGATCTCTATCTATGGAGTCAAGTGGGATTTGTCTTATGGGTTAAAGTCTTATGCATATCATGCTCATTTCATTCCATTCAATCAACTTCACTGGAATAAATGTAGTCCGTTGATCTTGCAAATAAGCATAAAGTTTAAGTCAAGGTTTAGAGACATATAAGACTTAAGATAAAGTCTTAAGATTAATGTATTATTTTTGTTAATAAACATGAATGAAGCCTTAAGACTAAGACATTAATCTAAGTTAATAACATATGAAAAGGACCCTACATATAAAAATTTTAAACCATATTAAAATAAAAGGGGACAAAGGGTTCGAGATATAAAAGAGACCTAGTATATAATTTTTAGACTAAGGTTTGGTCATGTGGAAAAACATGACTAAGCCTCAATATAGAAATTTAACTAATCTCATAACACATTTAAAAGTTCTCACGTAATTTTACTACTGCCAAATTTGAATTTAAATGAGGGGTCTAATCTAGGGTTTTTGAATGAGGGTTTCAAGAAGCTTAAACATGGATTCAATTTGATTTTTAACATACCAAAGGATAGTAAACGGCTAGATTAAGATAAAATTATTAAAATTATGAAACTTAAACATTGTCTACCTCTGATGGACATCTATTAGAACTTTAACCTAAAATAAGAAGATCCAAAGTTATCAATCTTTAGGTAAGGTTAAACTAGAGCCATGAATAAGTATACCAACTAGAACATGGTTTGGATGATCTTCAAATAAAAATAATATGAAAACATGGTAATGGTGTTATATGATCAAATATATTTTAAATTTTAAAGTATAAATTTGTAAAATTTTAACACAAGGGTACTCATTTTTCAATAATGGAGGTATGTTGCCCTCAAAAAATGGTGACTTTCAAGGGAAACATAGTAATAAGTTAGAATTCAAAGACTCTGGTTAAGACCAACAACTAAATTATCTATTCCACTTAAGCAATAGCATTATAAAGGTTAATTTATGGTTAAAAAAATACTTACACCTATAAGAATAGGATCAAATATCAAAACATATAGATGTTATGTCTGTGCTTTAATTCCACATATTGTTTGTCATGGGATGTATGGAGAGAATTCCAAGTTTGTCTTTAACCATTCACATTGACTTGTAGTGCATTTAGATATCCATTAAGAATCATATTTTAGTTTGGTAAGGCTTGGGAATTGTTACTCTACCATCCATGCATCCATATCCTTGATAGAGATACCTTTAGATCTAATGAAGGCCTTGCTCCACTACTAGCCATGCATCCATAGCCCTGATAGAGATTACCAAAATCACCTTTGCTTGGAAAGCTTTTGATTTTTTAATAATCTCTTACTTTTGTATTTTTTAGACCATTTTAGCTTTCTAGTAAATGTTGGGAACCATGTTTAACTAGGTTTAAGGATTTGGTCAAATTTTTTATCCTCAACAATGACCTATGGTTTCAACCTTCATCCTAGGCAAGGATGTTTGTTATTTGAAAACATGACTATGTTCTAATAATTTAATCTTTCATCATATATGTGAAATTCTACTTAAAACTAAGTTTAGATCAAAATAATGCTTAAGATATTATCTAATAGTTAACTTATCTATTGGTCCTTACTAGTTTCTTTAATCTATATCATTAAGATCATATTTTAGATCCATAATCAACATTTTCTTAAGATTCATACCTACATTCCTAAAATTTGGAATTCCTAAGCAGTTAGAATGAACTCTGAGATGAGGGCTATCTAAAATGACTTATTAGAAGTAAGGAATGAATAAAACCAAGCAAACACATAGAAAAGAAAGTAGGAGGTAAAATAAAAGAAAAAATATATATACAAACTTATGTACAAGCAAGGGACATGAAATAAATAACAAAAAAAACTAAACTAACCTACCTAAATTAATGCTAACTAGTCTTACAATTTACTCGATGAATGCACCAGGGATATAAATAGAAAATTAATGTTTAAGGTACTACCCATTGGTGGGAAACATGAATTTAGGTCCTTTTAGGTCTTTCAATTTTAATTTATTTTTTCTAATTGCCTCAATAATTTGATAGGGACCTATCCATAAATGTGTGAACTTCCCATATTTACCCTTAGGCTCAAATGCCTTGTCCCAAAGAAGAACTAAGTCTCTTTGTCTAAACACCTTTATTTTGATAGCTTATCAAACCACCTTTTCACTATGGTTTGGTGTCAGTTAAATTTTGAAGAAGCCTCTTTTTGTGCATCCTCCATATGAACAATGTCTAACAGTCTTGAATTTACCAATTCTTGGTGATCTTCCATATACTCTTACATGAATTGGTTTGTTGGCAGCTTGAGTGTAATGTGGTATATGTGCTCTTTGCCATATACCAACAAGAAGCATGATGCCTTAAGATCCTGCTTGACCCTTTTTCTATCTACCTATAGGGCATGTTTTAGTATCTTATACTAAGTTCTAGGCTTGTCTACTGTAAGCTTCTTTATTGCCTTCATCAAGTTCTTATTAGTTGACTCAGTTACTTCAGTACCTTAAGGATAATGGTTATATGTGAACTTGAGAATTATGTTATTATCATATGCCCATTTTTTCATCCTTATGGATATAAAATCTCATCCATTATCACATACTAGAGATACAAGTGTTCCAAACCTGGTACATATGTTTTCTTCTAGACAGGTGATCACTTCCTCAATCTTGCACTATTTAGTGGCTAGTACCTCAATTCATCTAGTGCAATAATTAGTAGAAATTAGAATTTATATTTGACATTATGATGAATTAGGGTTGATTACCCCTACAAAATCTAATCCCCATTGAGCAAAATGTTTATCCACTATAATTAGATGTAGTGTCATGGCTTCCTTAGGCTCTTTTGTGCTAAAGACTTACCATGAATGGAATTTCATTACATGATTATGAGCATCCTTAAAGATTGTGGGCCAATAATAACCAACTCTAAGGATTTTGTGAGATATTGTCTTTCCATATGGATGTCCACTTCCTAGCATCTCATGGAAAGTGCTAATGATTTTAGCTACTTCTTCTATGGATACACACCTCAAGTAAATGCATTTGAATTTTTTTGGTAAATCACTCTATCTTTACTCAAGTGGCATTTTTACTTGAGCCTTAGGGATCTTCTTTGCTCCCTAGTTAACCCTAAAATACAATTCCCATTGTTTAATAGATGGACAATTGGATCATACCAATCATTAGACTGAAAACTTTCTTATTCAACCTACATGACATATAGCATAGGGTTAGTATTGGTAATAAATTGAATCAAACCTTGACACCTTACCAATTTTTTAGTTTTTAGTTCAATGTACTATTCCTATATAATAAATATCTACTTATCTCTCCTTTATTCGATCTCTTTCTAACTTAGCATGAGCTTAATGGTAGGATCTAGTACAATTGCATGCATGATATTCTTAAGAATGTAGTGCCCAAATTTCTTCATTGACTTAACCAATGAACATGCTTGTTTTTCAGTTAAATAATAATTTAACTTAAAAATTATAAATTTTGTTCTCATGAAAGTAATTATATGGTCACATACATAAATTTTCTAAGTTAAAACTATATCAATAATATGATCATAATCAAAGGAGTAAAGATAAAAATCTTTTGAGAAGTCTAGACTTATCAGGACTGGAGCTTGACCAATTACCTCCATGACCTCCCTAAAGGATTTCTTGAATTCCTCATTCCATGAGATTTTGGTATCCTTTTTGATCATGTCATTTAATGGTTTGATAATTTCTACAAAGCCAAAAAATAATCTTTGTTATAAAATTAGTTTTTCCAAAGAATGATTTCAATTTTTTCCTACTATTAGGAAACTCAATATTTAATATAGATTCTCCTCTTTCAAGATCTATACAGATTCCATCCTTTGTAATGGCATGACCTAACAACTTTACCTTAGTAACACAAAAATACTTTTTTTTGGGTTGAGAAAAATCCCATACCTTCTACATCTTACAAATATTTATTGTAAATGCATAATGTGGTCCTTCCTATGTTTAGAAAAAATAGTTAGATCATCCATGTATATAATAATAAATTTACCTACCAAACCCTAGAAAGCATGATACATGGCCCTTTGGAACATTTCCCCTACATTTA
Organism: Torreya grandis; assembly: GCA_037957365.1. Taxonomy (NCBI): domain Eukaryota; kingdom Viridiplantae; phylum Streptophyta; class Pinopsida; order Cupressales; family Taxaceae; genus Torreya; species Torreya grandis. The sequence goes on along the minus strand of JARHVA010008172.1, from coordinate 163,287 downwards.
TCATCCTAAATGACATTCTTTTGTAAGAAAACATGCCCCACTTGGTAGTAAAAGTAGCCTTCATCCTATCTTCCTGATTTATCAACACTTGGTTTTACCCTAAAAGTCCATCAAGAAAGGACATCATATCAAAACTATAAATTCTTTGTATAACTTAGTCTAAAGAAGGAAAAAGATAGTTGTCCTTTTTAGATGATTTATTTAGATTCCTAAAATCAATGCATAGTCATATTTCACCATTATTTTTACTAATAAGCACCAAATTGGTGACCTAGGTAGAGTGCCTAATGGAAAATACATTATTGGTATATAAAAACATTTTAACATCTTTGAAAATCATAGGTGCTAAAATAAGGTTGATAGGCCTCTGCTTTTATCTAAAATGTTTACAATTTTACTTCAAGGGTATGGTATGGGTGATTACTCTTGGATCAAAAATATTTAAGTCGTCATAGGACCATGTTATTTTATCCTTATAGTTCATTAAAAAGTATTTGGATTTTTAATTTTCAATACTTGTATATGTTGTCCCAATATTAACTAGTTTAGGTTGATCTTGAGGTCCAAGATCAATTGCCTTGTAATCCTTCCCACTCTCCTTGGGAATCCTAGTGTTCTTAGCTAGATTATCATGATTAAATAACCTTTCCAAAGCAATCATGCCTTTTGGGATTTTGTTATCATTTAGATTAATGAATTTATTACCAAATCTACCATCCTCTTCAAGGGTATCCTCATTGGCATCATCTATGAATTGTGCCTCAAATAATCTTGAATTGGTCATGAAATATAGGATCTATTGGTCATAATTAAAAACTTGAAGATGATTTACATTATCTGGGATTGAAAGACATAAAACTAGTTCAATTATAAGGTTTTGAGAGTCATTGTTTGTCATAAGATTGGCTATAGTTAAGGAAATATTATCAACAACCTTGTTCTCCTCCCTAGGGATGAAAAAAATGTTGAAAGCATCAAAAGAATATAGCAAATCCTAGACACTGAACTTATATCTCTTGAGATATGAAAATTTACACTAGGATTTACTTCTCACCTGATTAAATACAAGTTATGAGTCATCATGAACTAAGAGTTATTTAACATTATGTTTAATGGTGAATTTCAATCCTAGAATCAAATCTTCATGCTCTACAAGATTATTTATATAAGGAAGTTGAAGTCTATAAGTAGTTTTTAGTTATTTCCCAATAGGATTGATTAAAACAATCCCTACTCTAGATCCAAACCTACACCTAGCACCATCAAAATGCAATTTCCAAATTCTAGGCAAATAATGAGAAGTCTTAGGACTATGTACCTTAGAATTCTTGAGAGTATACACTCCTAATTTAGAATTCATCATGTTTATCTCATTAGAGTCTAGCATGTTAACCCTTTCATTCAAAACATTATATTCTATGATCATGTGCTTCATCTAAGGCTCTTTTTCAACTTTGATCTAATTTGGGACTCATTTCCATTGAAGCCAAAAGTATGAGTAGTCAATGGACATATATAAATTCAAGGCCTTTGTCCACTCTCTACTTAACATTATCCCATAAGCATCAAGTATGTCCACCACTTGGATGTCAATAGATTTTTGGACCCTTAACTCAAAGGCAAGTTACCTATGAACATTTGATAACTCCCTAGTTACTTTCACACTAGATTTATCTAACTAGGTAACAATTCTATTAGATTTAATAGGAGTCAAGACAAGCTATTTACAAATACTAGTTGGTATAATATTTTTGGATGCACCATAATATAACAAAAAATTATGTAAATTTTCACCAAACATTATGATAGTAAGTAGGAAAGATGGGGATTTTGTCTTAGCTTTATACATAACAACATTGGCATTTCCAATTTTGGGTGGCTTGCCAACCTTTTAAAATAACGACTCCAATAATAGGTCCCTTTGCCTAGTGATCTATATCAACTCATGTTATGTAATGTTAGCTTTAATTTTCTTCATGTCTTCTATAATATTATAAGTACTTCCATTTGTAGGCTTTATGTTATTATCTGAGGTTGTATCCAAATGAGTTTTGAATTAGTCAGGGGCTACTTCTACTCTTTATTCCTTAGAGGTTAGGTTTTCTTTAGAAACTATTGAAAAGCATGGACTTCTTCAAGAATATCATCAGGTTCATTATATTATTAGAAAGGAAGTCAAACATATTCACCATGAAGGCTTAGTCAATAGATTTAGATCCTAATATACCTACACCATTATATTTATTAGGAACCAATTCAAATGTATCCAACTCTTATTGAAAGGCCTAAAAAGATTTATAGAATTAAATGCAATCTATCTCACCATGTCTAGAAGTGAAATGTACTCTACAATAATTAGGTAAAGTAATATCAATAAGATTTATAACCATTATTTTCTTGTCAATAGATGACTCGTTGATCTTATTATTATTGTAACTATCATTATGGAATTTATTAATATGGCTACTGAACCTTTAGAAATAAAAGCTCCTACTTGAGCTCTCTCTAGTATTACCAACTTCTTTCTATAGCTAAAGAAAATTAGTGCTTAAATTTTGGATAATCATTAAGATAGAGTCATTTTCATTTGTGGGTGCCTCAAAATGGTGAACCTAATTATTATTATTATTATTACCAGTGGTTGTTACCAATGCCTTTTGATAACTAAGGTTAAATCCATTGGTAGTAGTGTTTAAGAATCCCAAGTTCTGGGTAGGATGAGCATGACTCAAGGGTAATTGGTTCAAAGCAGAGATGTTCTAATTGTTATTTGGGAAGACATTCAGAGTAGAAAAATATGGGTTAACATTGGGAATAAACTAAGCCATCTGACCTTGGGGCTACATCTAATCATTGATGATCACTAGTTCAGAATAGGCCAAGACTAGAGTATTCATAGGTCCAATAACCCTCTTTATGAAAATAGATGTCATGGGATCCAAAACATCTTTATATATTTATAGAGCCAAGGTATCATTGGGTTTGTAAGGGTCTATGGTCTAGCTCTACATTTTTTGGAACCTATAAATAAATGCTCTTATAGGTTCATTTGCATCCCACTTGATCATGGTGAATTGTTGGTACAAGACACAAGGACTAATAATTTTGTCAAATTGGTCAATAAAAACATTGTTAAATCAATCTTAACTATTAATATAATTATTAGGGTGATTTAAAAACCATTCATATGAAGCATATTTAAAATTGAAAGGAAATATCCTACACACTACATCATTAAGGACCATATTTAGCAATCTTAAATTAGATTTGAATGACTTAATATGTTCCTCTATAACTACAATGTTATTAGGACCAAATATTGGCAAATATTTCTCAGGGTTATGGGGAAGGTCATGTACCACACTTGACACATTGATAGAAGAACCACTTAACTAAGACATAACTTGGTTAGGGTTGAATATGTGAGCACCCTATATTGGTGAAGTTGGAAAATACTTTGAAAGATTACACTTACCTTCATCCCTTCTAGATCTTTTATTGACTTTTAATTTAAGTAGAGGTTCCCTAGTCTCTGAGCATGACCTTGTTCTGATTCTTGGTAATTTCAACTTGATAATTTTGAATTTTATTTGAAATACGATGTGTCAATTCTATTTTTATAGAGAATAATGATTAAAAATTCACATTAAACAAATTTTGTAAAGATTCAAATAAAAGATGACAAATGATGGCAATCGTTAATCAAGTTAGCTCAAAGATGTATCTAAATACGTAATTAAGAATGACCTTTATATTTTTTAAGCTAAAATAAACTCAATTGAACAAAGGATCTAAGAATATTTGATCAAAACAACTATTACTAACCTCAAATATGATGGGTTCATAATTCCAAAACTATCTTTACCTTAATCCAACATATATTTTCAAAGAATGTTAATATTTGTACAAATAAGCACAAAGACCAGTCTAAAACCATGAACTTCACCAAAATTTACATGATTATAATAAAAATAAACACAAATATGTAGAGTGTAAAGTGAGATTTAAATAGAATTTACAAAAAGTAGCGAAGATACTACACATCTTCAAAGAATTAATACTCCTACACCATTGAAGCTTGCCCTATTAATGACTAAATATGCATCACAAGGTGCTCAAAGTGTTTAAGAAATAATTATCATTTTATAATTCAAATAATTTAGAGCATGATTTTTAGTTTATGATAATCCTATTATCTATGGTGTAATAGAGGCAAAACAAATGACTATTTCACAATATTTAGATTAGTTGATGGTTGGGATCCATCATGGCCTATAAATATTTGCAAATAATAAGATGATCTATGCTAATTAAAGTGAATTATGCTCAATTATAAGTCTAAATATAAACTACTATGTACATATAAAATGTATATTTAATCTAAAGTGAATTGGTTAAAAAAGAAGCAAAAGTATGGGTAGGACAAAGAGAAAATATGTTGTTGATCTTCATTCCACACATCATGACAAATTTAAAATATTATCTAGGCATTACTTAAAACTAATATATGATACAAAATAAATTAATCTCTAATATTACCACACATCAGGCAAACTTCTAAGGAAAGTGAAGATAATGCAAATAAGAACCCTACTTACTTTAAATATTTACCTTTATAAGCAAATATTTTATACACATCTACAAATCTAGAGCAAATAAAATGGATTAAAATAGAGAACCTTTAGTTATCATAACATAAGCACAAGTTAATAATTTTGCATTCAAATTTACACACCAAGAGTCTACTAAAACTATTCAAATCTAGAATTCAGAATAAACAAGTAAGAGAGAAGTGATATAACAATTCACGCAAATAAAATGAGACAACGTTTTCAAAAATTTCTTCTTGCGTTAGTTTCTTAAAGTTTACACTAATTTTTATCTCAAAAACTCCCTCTCCTTTTTTAAAAATGGTAGTAATCCCTTTTATATAATGCTAAATTAGTATATCAGTCAGTGATATCAAATTACAAGTTTAAAAGTGTAAGGACAGTTGTCCTTTCTATAAAGTTTCTAAAATACACTAGACTTTTCCAAATGAATTGACCTATAGGCACTACACTTTTACAAACTGCACATGCCTTTACAGAGGAATATTATATTTTCAAAATATTACAAGTTTATATAAAATAATATTCCTATCTAAGTTTGCAGACCCTATGTTGATGTTGCCTCTTATTTTTTCTAAAGGATATTCAATCTATAATGTTACTCATTTATAAACTAAAGATCCACAATTGGATTTAGGGAAATATCCTTTTCATGATTTTCTTATTTTCTAAGGTTATTTTCAATCTTCTCTATGTCTTGTTTGATGCTCTTGGCATCTCCCATTTTCTCCTCAGATGGTAAGAATAAGCCCATGACTCTCCTTTTACCATTTGTTGTCTAGTTTTTACCCTAGTTTCTTACTTCTGTCTTGAACTAAAAGGTCCTATGTTTGAAATAATCATTAGTTATGAGACCCAGTGAGTTAAAGGTTATGGGATATTTTATCAAGTGATCTAAAATGTGAGACATTCCATATTATAGCTCCTTGAAGTCCTTGGTAAGGTCTTTCATTCTTAGGGACCAACTGTCTAGGGTCTCAATCTTGTCAACCAATATGGCCATGGCCATATTCAAATGTGCCTTGCTAACAGTTCTAAAATTTGGGACTAGATTCATGGATAAGGCCTTAATCAAGTATTTTACCTAAAGACTTGCAACTTTCCATTTGCTAACTTGGCTTATTGCTTTATAGATTTGATTCTCTATTTCTCTTCATCTGGTCTTGACTACTTTTAAAGAGCTAAATAAGTCAACCATGGTGTCCTCAAACTTCCTTAATCTATCCTCATGAATTGATATGATAACTGACTCTTTAAAAATCTCATTTTCTTCTAATATTCCCTTAATCATTATTTGCAATTGATCATTTTGAGCATGGGCCACTTCAATTCTTTTCTACTCAAACATTATGTCTTTTCCTAGTTTTTTTCCCTACAATTGGAGTTATACCAACAAAATATTCAATATTTTGAAAGGTGAAATGTTCACCTTCAACCATGGATTTCTTCTAAATTAATCTTTCCATGCTAACTATATCTAGGTTTAACTTAACTCCCACTAATGATTCTATCACTTGAGGAGTATGGATCTCAACTTATGTTCCACTTGAAGTTACATGAGCATCCATCTATGTTCCACTTGACTCTTTAAAGGTAACCACCCATCTTTTTCTTTCCTATTGTTATAATACCACAATCCAAGGCTTGATTTCATCATGTACATGGATGCTAATAGAGTTTGTAACAACCCAAGGGTGGTGCATGGTCGGAACCATTTGAAACTTTCCATATATGAAATACTCTAGAATATAGGTGCCATAAATTAGATTATCATCACTAAAAAAGTTGGTTTCACTCTAAGGTTGAGTGAAAGTCAACTTTGGCTTCTTGCCTCCTACTTGAACCATATCTAGCTCAGCTTTCTTTTTGGGTTGGGTTTCAATAAGAACTAAGTCCAAAGCTACTTCCTTACACTTTTCTTTCTCTACTTCTTCCTTAAGTTGGGACTGAGGTTCTTCCATCTATACTTCTTCTTCATCTAACTAGTAGTCACTAGCCAGTAACTTAAAGGCATATTGTATTATCTCCTTGGTGTCTAATGTAATTATGTCAATTCATTCAAATTGTGACTCTATATCTTTAGATAGTGTTGAAGATGATGTTACTTCACTACGTCTCCTATCCTTAGGTCTCTTTTCATTGCACCCTTGTACAGCTTATGCTTCAAGCTATTATGTCTCTAACTTTGGATACATGGGAAGAGGTATACAAGATGGTCCTAGTAATAAATGATACTAATTAGGCCCCATCTACCATATATATTCACTTGTATTTTGCTCTCTTAGTACTCTAGCATCGAGCATTATGATATGATTCTTTAATCTTGCCAAGACTTCTCTAAATGAGGAAGCTTAGATGTACATTAAATCATAGACACTAAGGTGATGTTCATAAGTCATTTTGATCTATTGTATTTTAATGTTTTTCAACCCTTTCATAAGGGTCTTATTATATCATTTCATCAATCTATAGATTAAAGGAGGACCTATGTTTGGAGATAGTCTCTACATGGTCCCAATTTTTGAACATAGTCCTACTAATAGTTAAAGGAAAGGAATGGAGTAGTCCTTTCATTTTGTATTTACATATGTTTTCTATGCCATGGAATAATTAGAATGCTACCTCCCATTCTACCAAATTTTTGGGTTTATGTATTGGTAACCTAAGTGGTTGGCTCATAGTTCCTTTTATTTAGATTATAGTGCAATATAGATATACCCAAATGTCCCTAATGAGCTCAATGCACATCTTAATCAAAATATTGACACTCTTCATAGGGATCCTTGTAATTTATTTAACTAAGGCTTGGTATATGTAATCACATATGAACTAAATATGGTACCTATACTTGAATATATGAAATTTAGAATAATATTGGAAGTCTGTTTGTCTCCCATCATGTGATCATTCTTTTATGTTAGGGATTTCTGTAGTGGATAACAAGGCATGCAAAAGATAAGACATCATATAGAAATGGTTGTTAGTTTTCTTCTTTATTACAGAGAATTATTGTTTCAATCAAATATTGATCATCTCTCCAAGAGGGGGAGTAAGTCCTTTCTCAACCATAAAATATAGAAGAGGGGCCCAAATTTTATTTGACATAGTTTTTGGAGGGGTTTCTAGATAATATGTTTAGTAATGTCATAATCATCCTAATACTAACCCTAAATTGGTTGATTAAGATCCTTCCACTGAGGTTAGAGACTACTTGGGTTCCTAAATATAACCATGGGGTAAAGATGGTTTTTAGGTCATTCTTATTGGACAATTTTATGATTGCAAGTAAATCTACCTGAGGCTTGGGTAGAGTTTTTTAATTCTCAAATGTAATAGGGGAGATATAAGTGATTCTTCGAAAACTATGCTCATGTAATATCATGTCTTGATTAATTTTACAATTATTAAAAATAGGACTAATAACATCGATGAAATGTATTACCTTTAGCTTTGATATCGCATAGTGAAGACTTGTCATTTGAATGGTGACTAGGTCATAGTATCTCTAGATGACTGATGTAATATTTTCATCCTCTATTATAATAGTTGGAAGCTCCTTAATGGTATAAAAAATCTTGCACTAGTTGTTATCTCCTATGTTCAAGGCTACATAATCAAATTTATTATATTTAAAGACTCTCCCTTATGAATCTATGGTCAAATAGAGTTCTATGTTCTATCTATGTTATTTTTTTGCCATCATGACTATGAGTTATTTAAAATTGCTCACTAGTGGTCTACAATTCACCTCTACATTAATTTTCACTTCCTTAGGAGATAATTTGTCTCTTTTAGGATTGACTATGGTCAATTTGAGATCGAATTAAGGATTTTTTAGACACTAACACTCTTCTACATATATTTCTTAAGCTTTAATGGCAATGGATTTTCACTTGAGTGATTTTATGCCTTATATTTGATTTAGGCCTTGGCATTTATACCTTTGCTTTTTTGAGTCCACAAAATCTCTAGTTTTATCACTTTGTACCCATTTCGCATTGCTATGTCATCTACATGGCCCCTTTTGTGGTAGATTATTCATTAATGTTTGAAAACATGACCATTGTCTTTTAAAATCTACCTTTTATTTTGAATATTTAGATTTATTTGCACAAACCAATATGGCTCATTGATCTTGATCCTAAGATTTGAATTCTATTAAATGATTTTACTATGTTTTTTGTGGTTATGATAAGTGTCATTACCATGGGTATTCTGAGCTTTATTGAAAAGTCTATCCTCATCTTACTCCATTCGATTAACTTCATCTAGTTAAACATGAGCCATCGATTATGATCTGTGGGATGGACCACCATTGGTTTCTTGTTTTTCTTTGGTCATGAGTATGACACTTTTCACCTTCTTTCTGTCTTAGAGATTCAGTTAAAACCTTAACTCGACCTTGTTTCATTGGATTAACCTCATTCATGTGAATTTTAGTTGTAGATCGTGAAAAGATACACAATGTTTAAGTTAGTATCAAGACATATAAAGAACTTAGCCTAAATACATTAGACTATTGTTTTGTTTTATGTTGATAGACATAAAATGAACCTTAGGCTTAAATATTTAATCTAGGTTTGGATCATAGTAAAAAGGGGACCTCAAATAATAAAGGGTACTTAGTGTAAAGTTTTTAACCTAAGGTTTTGTCATATTAATAAAGATGATAAAAATTTAGGGTAAATGTTTTATGATAAGTCTTATAATAATAGGACCCTACATTAGTTATATCAAGTCAATAAAATAAACCAAAATATCAAGGGATATATAAACACCAAGCATAAGGTTTTAGGCTAAGGTTTGGTCAAATGTTTATAAACATAACTCAATCTTAGGATAACATTTAAGCTAAGTCTATGGCATTTATAGTTGTTCTCATGTAATTTTAATCAACTAATGATATGTCAAATGTTGATAAAAGATCAATTTTGATATTGACGTACAAAACTCTAAGTATGTTTATTTTACAAATCAGATTCCATTGATCCTACAATATGAATACAAATATGTTCATTCATCCAAGTGAGATTAGTTTCTAAGATTGAATTTTGACATTCTCATGAACATCAATGATGGTCATAGGAGTTTCAATGACATTCACATAAACATCAAAATTAATATCTCATGATTAACCACAGGGACTAAAATTTGATGGTCTCATGGACGTCAATGATAGACTCATGGACATCAATAATGGCCTAAAAAATGTCAAATGATGGGCATGAGAACATCAAATTCAAGTACTATGAAACATAATGGGTCCCATAAAAACTTTGATTTAATACACATCATTCAATTGATCTCACCCAAGTAAATATGGGTCATCGATTATGATCTAGGTAGTTAGGCACCATTAGCTCCTACATTCATAAAGGGATTAAGTGAGCTTGGGACTATTTAGAATTTAGAACAAAGTATAAAATAATTCTTTAACATAGGTCCTTAAAAAATAATGAAATGAAGACCCTTCAAATAATTAATATCATAAATACAATAAAAACCTTAGGGTAAAACTTAGGCTATCTATGTTATAATAAAAAGGACCCATTTCGACTTATGATGATCTCACTCCATTAAATCTTTAGCATCCATGTGAATGAAAATTATTGATTTTGATTCATGGAAATGAGCATGATTGGTCTTGTGGGTTAAAGTCTTAGGCATATTGGGCTCATCTCTCTCCATTCAATCAACTTCTCCCAATTAAATGTGGGCCATTGATCCTATAAAGAAGCACATAATTTAAGTTAGGGTTTGGAGACATATAAGACTTAGGATAAAGTATTAATACTAAGGTCTTGTTTATGATAATAAACATGAATGGGGCCTTAGGACTAAGACATTAATCTAATTTAATAACATATGAAAAGGACCCTGCATATAAAAGGTTAGAACATATTAAAATAAAAAGGGACAAAGGGCTCAAGATAGAAAAGAGACCTAGTATATAATTTTTAGACTAATGTTTGGTCATGTTTAAAAACATGATGAAGCATTAGTATAAAAATATATCTAAGTCCATAGCATATTAAAAATTTCATGCATAATTTTATTCCCACAAAATTTGAATTCAAATGAGGGGTCTAAGCTAGTGTTTTTAAATGAGAATTTCAAGAAGCTTGAACATGGATTCAATTTGACTTTTAACAAACCAAAGGATAGTAAAAGGTCATATCAAGATAAAATCATTGAAATTATGAAACCCAGACATTGTCTACCTCTAATGGACAATTTTTATACCTATAAATTAAAAAAAGAAGATCCAATGTTAGAAAACCTTAAGCGAGGTTAAACTAGAGAGATGAACAAGTAGACAAACTAGAACATGGTGTGGATTATATTCAAATATTAATAATGTGTAAACATGGTAATGATGTTTTTATCAAATGGATTTTCAAATTTAAAGTATAAATATGCACAATTTTAACATAAGGGTTATCATTTTTCAAGAATGGGTGTATGCTTCCCTCAACAAATTATTCATACAACCATATTTAGAATTCCTAAGCTTAGGTTACTTATGTTTCTAGTCTCAATAACATTCAAAGCACTCAAGACAATATTAATACAAAATTCACTTTCACTTGCACCAGAACTTAAGTACTGATAACTATATTGAGCTTGATCCCTCTTAAGAGTATGGTATGTAGGAAACTCTCATCATAGTAAGGTGTTGAGGATTTGCATCTTATATACACATAATATTTTCAGTTTTTTATTGATTACTAACACTTCGTATCTTAAAAGAACCTATCAAGTCTTAATCTCTGTGTGTGCATATCCTAAGTGGTGCACTAGGAAAGGAGTGGGAAGACCATTATTACTTCATAATATTGTTGTTCCTTTTACCACTTTCCATCCACATAATTGTCTTCTAAAACCTTGAAACCTAAGGTTATTTCTCTTTTTCCTATCCACTCTAATCATTATCATGATTTATTATTTCATTTCTTTCCTTGTTACCCTTTTGACCTATTCAACAAACTAGGTCCACCTAGTCAACCTAGTGTGTTTTGGGGACACTTTAGCTCTTTTGGTTTGTTATCCTCCCAACCGAACTAGCACAAACCTATTGATTTAACCCAAAAACATGCTAGGTCGACCCGATCAACCTAGTATAGTCAACATGTCTAAAAGTTTTTAGGTAATATCCACTTATACATATAATTTTATTTCATAATTATTAAAAGAGAGTTTAATAAAGTGAATAAGAGTGAATGAACATCTACTTATTGACCATTCTACTTGAAAAATAAAGCTTTAAGGTTCAATACTATTTTTGGAGCTCCGATCTTATCTTGTGGAGAAGAATTTTAGATACTTAGGTAGGTTATGTATCCTATATCTAATTTATCTTTGTTATCATTATAAACCACAACAATCTCTTATGAATCACCTTGTCTAAGGGAGAGATTGAAGCTCAACAAGTTCATCTTCAAAGGTAAGTATTCATAACATTATTTCTCCTTTGCAAGAGTAGATAGATAATGCAATATGTATTATTCTCTTCCATGTATTAGGATTACATATACATTTACATGAGTATATGTCTCCTATGCATGTTTATTTTAGTTGTTTATTTGTTTTGTTCTAACCCCCACTTTGTGCTATAAGCTTTGGTGTGCACTAGATTAGTTTACTCTTCTTGTTATTAGAATAGTTTACTCTCTTGTTTGTTAGCATAAGTGAAATATAAAATCATAGGATTCTCTCAGGGTTGTTGTGTGATTGTGTTAGATTGTAGGCTTTGGAACCCTTCTTAGCAGGATATGTTATGACAAGTGATACAAGTGATCCCTTAATCAGGTCTAGTGGATCCCAATATTGGTCATGCTCTTGCTTAACAAATGTATACCCAATCAAAAGTGTAAGTTTGCTCTATCTTATTTGATCTATGATTAATTCATGTACATCATGCAATTTTGAGTGCATACATTTTGGTGAACCCAAAGTGAATCCTATCCACCACTAGTTGGATTATCTTCATGTTTTTATTTTTGTTTCCATTCTTATTTAGCATTAGATTCACTTTGGTTTCACCTTCATTACATTCAAGTGAACCCAATGTGAAATTAACCCTTGCAATATTTATTTCACTAATTTTATTATTTTTATCATATGTTTTGATATACTTGATCATTTTTGTCAACCCAGTTCTTTTTCTCTATGCATAAGTATTTAGGAATATGCAACTAGATCGATCATCTTAACCTAGTATAGGTTTCAATTTTTTAGACATGTAGATTAACCTAATAGGTTGACCATCTCAACCTAGTGCATTTTTAGACATTTATTTTAACCTAATAGGTTGACCAAGTTGACCTAGTACATTTTAAGCACTTTTTCAATAAGTTCTTGTATTATTTGATTAACCAGCTTGACCTAGTTTGCAAGTTTTTTGTAGTTTTTTCCAAGATTCTGGATCAATAATCTCTCCTTTTCATCTATAAGCAATTTAGGCCATTTTATATTATCTATCTCTTTTTATTTTGTAATTTTCTTTCAATTTTTTAGTCTTCAAAACTACCCTTGCATAGTTAACTAGATCAACCTAGTCGACCCAGTTCTATGTTCTATGTGCTATGTAAAACAACTAGGTTAACCTAGTTAACCTAATAGGTTTTTTAGACCCTATCTTTATTAGTACTAGTTTGACCTTGTCGACCTAGTTTTATATGTTATGCATATAGTGTTTTCACTATACTTTGTTTCAAAGTTGGAATTCACCTTATATGTTAATCACATATTTTATTTTAGTTGTTTACATGCTTAGAATAGTTCACATAGTCTAATTAAAAGGTTTTTAATTAACCACTTAGTTTCACTATTTATATTTTATTTATACATGACCAAATCACATAACATCAATAAGTATTTTAACATTTGACTACCCAAGCTAACCTACTTAGATTTTATCACCAAGGGAAAATGTGACTTGATGCTCTAGTCAAGCATAAAGCATGGTTAATGGTATATTATGAATAAGAACCTGACACCCTTATCAATAAAATGTGTGAAGTAAGGGGGTAGGCCCAATACCAAGCCTATATCATTTCCACTACAGTCCTTTTCATCCTAAACTTACTTGAAACTATTCCTAGATTGTTATATAGTACCTTGCTTATAACCAATCTCCCTTTCACATTTAAAATCATTATTAATAATCTAATCAACATTCTAGGTTCACCAAGTAGATAACTTAACTTTCAAGTTGTTTTATTTCTCTTTAATCAATTATGTGTGCAAAATATTGCATTAGCTAGTATTAGTGCAATATTTTTCTTTATGTGCATCAACTGGATTGGCCATCATCAATTCAATTGACTATTTGTTTCCCTTTAATACTTACTAATTTTTTTACAATACTTATAATTATCTTTCTTCAATTCACAACTTGATATCAAATTTCTCATCTTCCCTAAATGATCACAAATCCAACACATTGTATGGTTTTAAAATGGATAATTAGAACTAAAGATATAGGCAAAATAAGTAACTTGTTTGCTATACTAGATCAATCCTATCAACCTAGTACATTTTTTAGCCTCTATCCACTATACTAGGTTGACCTGGTTGATCATATACTATATGCAACATCTTTTACCTTTTCTGCTAGTCTCTATACACTATACTAGATTGACATCGTTGACCCTATATGGTTTTGTATTCCTTATTTCTATGCTAGGTTGACCCAATCAATCGTCTACTATTTTATATCACCTTTTATTCTCCTTGTGTGGTTATCTAGTATTTTTTCATCATGATGGCATCTTTACAAACTTCCCTTAGTTAATAATAATGCATTATTAAGGACCTAGATATTAACCTCACTTATTTCATTACCTCTGATGAAACTATCCAATTTCTTCCTTCCCCTTCTTCTAAGGCTAAACCTCTCACTACACAATGCAATGTAGTTGAGAACCTTCATCATAATCCTCATTCTAGTACCAATCCTTCATCACATTATACCAATCAAATTAATAATATAGATAGCTCCCAAATATTCAAAAACCTTGATGATAATACTATTTACACTCCTCACAAGAATGGCAACTTAACTAAGCTTCCTTCTTCTTTTAACATATTTAAGACAATTAAGACTAATATTGGGAATCCTCCACCTACAAGCAATCTTACATATACAACACTAACAATTCTCTTCCTATCAATATTAATACCCCTCCTACAAACAGTAATCCACCTATTGATACAACTCAACTTATTTCCCAAGTTATCTAATAAATTAGCATCATGATAAAAAACAATCAATATCAAATGATGACCATACAATAACGTTTATGCAACATGATTAGTTAACCACGTCAAGTCATTATGTCTTAAACAAATCAAAATTTTGTCCCTCCTCTTCTTAGAGATTCTAATGGGAATGCCATCCCTCAATCTCCAATGAATAACAAAATGCTTTAACATATTCAAAATGAACCTTTAGCCCCATTCAATGCATCCATAAATATTGGAAACATTTCTCCAAATATCACATATAATGGGATTAAGCATCCCACTATCTTTCTTAAATATTTATGTAATCTATATAAGGAATGGGTCCAAACTAACTCCTTTTCTACCAACAAGATCTCAATCAAAACCTTTATGGGTGATATACTTGAATGGTACAACCAACTTTTTATATATTCCATCTCATAACTAAAGGATTTATTCAATTCTCTAGTAAATTAATTCCCACATGATGACCTTCTTGAAAATTACCTTAACCATTTTATCAATGCCAAGAAACTTCATAATGAATCAGATCATACATTCATCAAATAATAGAAGTACCTCACTCATAAAGTGGACCATAACATGAATGATTACACTCTTCTAAAATTATTTTTCACTATTCTTATACTTTCTCTTCAATACAAAGTTCAAATTTTTTCACCAAAAACTTTAGAATAAGCCTTAGACCAAGTAAAAAGATAAGACTTTCTTATGACTCAATTTGAAACACTGTAAACAAATACTAAAGCATATTTCTAATATTCTTCTCATACCCATGATTCATCCAAGTCTCCAAAAACTCAACATGGAGCATCCAATTTAACCAATTTTAACCCAACCCACCCTCCCTTAAGTTTAGAACAACTTGAATATAAATTAACACCCTCTAAACCCATGAGCTTTGATCCTTGCAAACTTCCTTCAAAATGGTAAAATCTAAATAAAATTTGTTGGTGACATGCTACTGTAGGTCATTCTCATGATTCTTGTTGTGATCTTCACTAATTTACTATTTATTTTTTTCTTGGTCTACATTTCAATCTTGATATTATTACCAAACAATGTTATCAAGATTATCATCAATCTACTCTTAATTTCAATTTCCTCAGCATCATTGGTTTCCTTTACATTATTTGGTTTTATTAGACATCACATTTGGCATTTGTTTTCATTTTATGTCCTTATATTTCTCTTTCATATTTGTATTTTTTATGTCATTCTTTGCCTTATTAGATCTATGATCATTTTTTCCCCTTTCTTTAGCATTTACCTCTTGATGTACCATAGTCCTATTTATCTTCTTGCATTTTATATTTTTTGCACCCCTTGGGTTCTTTTTTTATGCAATTACAAGGTAAGACCATGGATATGACCTAACCTTCATAAAATTTCAATCATTTTATGTTATTTTTGATCTTTTTTTTAAACTTTAGATTTTGCTTCATTGGTTAGATGGAATTTTCAAACAACTTATGTTAGCATGTTTTCCTCCATTTCCCTTATTCTTATGATAAGGAACCACATTTTACTGTCATTATATCCTTTATTTTTACTCTTTGTCACTTTTTTTTTGATTTCAAGTAATTCAAATTGTTCTGTGTCATTCCTCTCTATTTCCCCTTTCTCTCATCTCCACTTTGGATAAAATAAGGTTGAAGTCAAGATAGCAATTTTATTTTACCTAGATTTATGAGAATCTTAGACCCTATGATCTTTGAATTCATCTCTCTTAGAAACCTTGTCCCAAGTTTTTAAATGAAAGGCATTTTTATCATCCATGTTTGGTCTTTCACATCTATATGGAGGAGGATTCTTAAAAAAGCCATCAAGAAAGTTAAAAGCCAAATAATTTGAAATAAAAGGCAATGATATCTAGAAGGCAACATAAAAATTTCAAAAATTCAAATCACACCAAAAGACATGATTACAAGCACATATCATATCTCCAATTGAATATCAAATTCCATAGTCAGCTTCACATAGAGCTGAAGTCCTTTTGGGTGTAGTAGGCTAGTAGATTAGAATAGGGGAATTTAAAAAAATCTATGGTGCTACCTAATTTCTCATGTAAGTACCCAATCTTCATAATAGACTAATGAACCTATAAGGGGTCCTAAAAAGTGGGGAACATGTCATGGAGAGGTAGGTCCATTTTACTTTTCATGCATATAGCCTTTATGTGATGATCTATATACTCCATTTGTTAACCTAAGACTTATGTAGCTAAGATATGTTCATCAGAGTCCTTAAGGTCAAACGTCCTCTTGTCTCAACAAACCTAATTTGAGTGTCTTGACTTAGATAAAGAGTTTCTCTACCTTGGGTTTTCCTTTATTCTCCTTTCCACCCATTTCATTTTCCCCCCTTGAAAAGAAAATTGTGATCCCAAATCTATTTTCCCTCCTCTTCTCTATTATTCATTCTTATTCACCTCATTAAAAAAATGTTAACACTACTTTGTTTCAGTTTTATCTATCTTAAATCAAAAAAAAATGTTTTAGTAACTATGGATCACTCTTTTATTTCATTTATCATTATTTTAATACCCTTCTATTGTGGATAGCTAAGTTTGCACCTCTTTTGCCATTATTACATGTTTTTCTTTATGTATGCCTTCTTCATGTTTGTCTTCCATCTTGACTTACATTTCATTAAAAATGTTTCCATAGTTTTATTTATGTTTGATTCTTTCATGCCTATTTTACATAAGCTTACTTTTCACCTTCTTACCTATCTTTGTTAGAGTTTTCTTGCAATGATATTTCATTTGTCATTCATGTTTTACATGATTTAATATGTTTTACATTCCTTTTTACCATTTTTGTTTTACATATTTTCTAATATCATTGTCATTTATTTCCTATCATTAATCCTTTATTTCCTATCATTTGTCATTTATTTGCCATCCTTTTTGTCATTTATTTGTCATTCATTTCCATCATTTGTAATTTATTTTCTATCATTTGTCATTCAATTTCCATAATTTTTTTCACTCATTTTCTTTAAATATTCTAAACCTCTCCTTAACAATCATAATTTTCCAAATTTTCATAAAAATCTTTGTCTCCACTAATATGCCAATTTTCCAAAAATTTTAATTTTTGGTTATTTTTTGCACTAACTTCTATAGGTTTGCCTAGTGTGCTTTGCATTGGATGCCTTAACTTTATTGTAGCCTTATTATTTACCTAAATAATTAAGGTAAGTTAAATGTATGTGTTTTTGAATTTTATCCTTTCATTTATTTTATTTTTTTCTTACTACACTTTAATTAACATTAGTGTTGTGTGTTATCATGTTCTTTCCTTGAAGCACCATCTCGTGTTACACTCATGTGACATGTGATGAGCTTAGAGTGGGGAATACGTATACATGTAATATTTTCAAACTTTTATTGATTAATGACACTTTGTATCTTTCAAGAACCTATCAAGCCTCCATCTATCTGATTTCATGCCTTAAGGGGTGCATTAGGAAAGGTGTGGGTAGACCATCAGTGCTTTGTAAGATTGTTTTTCATTTTTCTACTTTCCATACACACACTTGTCTCCTAAAACCATAAAAAATAATCTTATTTCTCTCTTTTATATCCATTCCAGTCATTGCCATGTTTTATTGCTTCATTTCTTTCCTTGTTACTCTTTTGACCTATTTAGTAAACTAGGTTGACCTAGTGTGTTTTGGGGGTACTTTAGCTCTTTTGGTTTGTTAGCTTCCTAGCTGACCTAACACATACCTAGTGATTTATCCCAAAAATGTGATAGGTTGACTTGGAGGTCCAAAAGTTTTAAAGTAAGATCCACATATATATACAAGTTCATTTCATCATTATTAAAAGAGAATTGAGTTAAGTGAAGAAGTGTGAATGAACATTTAATTATTGACCATTATAGTTGAGGAATAAATATTTATGGTTCAATAGTTTCTTTGAATCTCTGATCTTGTCTTGTGAAAAAGTATTTTGGATGCTTAGGTAGTTTTTGTATCCCAGAGATGATTTATCTTGGTTATCCTTATAAACCACAACAATCTCTTACAAAACACCTTAGACAAGGGAGAGATTGAGGCTCAATAGGTTCATCATCAAAGGTAAGTATTGTTGACTTTATTTCTCTTTTATAATATTAGATAGATAATGTAGTATGTATTCTTCTATTCCATGTATTAAGATTCTATATAAATTGATGTGAGTATATGTCTCATATGCATGCTTAGTTTAGTTGTTTATTTATTTTGTTCTAACCCCCACTTTGTGCCGTAAGCTTTTATGCACACTATATTAGTTTACTTTTCTTGTTATAAGAATACTTTACTCTCTTTTTTGTTAGCATAAGTTAAATATCAAATTATATGACTCTTTTATGGTTGTTATGTTATTTTGTTAGACTATAGGCTTTGAAACCCTTCCTAGCATGATATGTTGTGACAAGTGATACAAATGATCCCCTAATTGGGTCTAGAATATCCCCATATTGGTCATGCTCATGCTTAAGAAGTGTACACTAAATTAGAAGTGTAGGTATGCTCTATCTTATCTGATATAGGATTAATTCATGTACATCATAAAATTCTGATTGTATACATAGCCTACCCCACTAACAACACACTTTACTAATTTTGTCAACTAGAGGCCATAGTAACATGAAGGATTAAGGTTTGTACATAAAATCAACCAAAATAGGTCATCTATAGAGATCCATAAATCATACAAATAGAAAAAACTTGGTAAACCTAGACATAGGTTTACCTAAAAGTTTATAACAATTCTTCATAAAGGAAAATAAATCTAAAATAGGGACACTAACACCACATATTAATGCTATGTAATTAAGATGCTCCTATCCATGAAGGGTTTTGACACCCAAATCCTATCCATAACACTCAAATCAGCCTTTATCTTAGTTTTTAGCTTCCAAGTCTCTTATTTCAATCATTTTATAGTTAGGTACTTGTTTACATTATTTATTTTTATGTTTATAAAGGTAAACTTAATTCAATTATGTTACAAATTAATGGTTCTATTTATTGCATATTTATACACTGATTTACTATACTTATCCCCTTTAACAATATAGGATTTGCATTCACTAAGTCCTAAATAGTTATAACATTTAATGAACTTGACTTACTTTGAGCACATTATTTTAAAACCTTAGTGCATAATTAGGGTTTCCATTCTTATTTCTAGAAGTACTTAGTTCTTAGTTTATAGCTTATCATAATTCTTACCATGATAGATGACATTTTATACTTTTTTACACAATGTTTTTATGTTTGTTTGTCATGCTTATTACATGCCATTTATAAAAAATGCACATGCATGTCACTCCTCTCATGGATATTATTAGAGATTAAACTATTTTACACATTGGGCCACCCTCTTTTAAGTTTGATTCTTATGAGGATCATTGCTACATGGATAACTTTTATTTACCTCTAGTTACTAGTCAATGACAAAGAGTTCATAAGACTCATTTTATTCTACCTTGACCTAGATGAGTTTATTATCTTCAATCACATCCCACCTCTATTACTCTCTATTGGTAAATAGTGGATCCTATGGTTTGAGTTGTTACTAGATGGAATATGATTCCTACTTAGCCTATATAGGAAAAATATAATCCCACCATCCCTCCTTGTCCCTTGCACACTACAACATGACCTAGATATCAACACAGAACATTTGATATTTTGGATCAGTTGAGAAACACACCATCTAAGATATCCATATTGGAATTAATTCAACAAGAAACTATTTTCAAAGATATTCTTTTTCAAATACTCAATCATAAATCTTTGCCTCATGACATGGATCCAAACTACTTTGAATTTATCATGAACACTATCAAGGACATTGAAGATTTTATATCTTTTTCCAATGAGGATTTTCCATCATAATCAATTATTGATCAGAATTTACTTCTCTTCATTTAAGCATAAATTAATACCACCACTATTAAATGAGTTTAAATTTATAGTGGTTTAGGATTAACATATACAACCTCACATTTTTATAGACTATGGGGGTTGATATAACATCCGTTTAGAATACATATAATGATATCAAAATTTTTGATGACATTGCTAGACAAACATTGGGTCTATTAAATTGGATATTACAATTGGGCCAAAAACCCTACCTACATAGTTTTAGGTGATGCCTAATCATTTGCATTATAACTTATTACTTGGAAGACCTTGGATACATGTTATGGAGGTTATACCCTATACCTTACATAGATATATCAAGTTTTTACATGATAGATAGTTATACACTTGTCCAATAGATAATCAACCATTCAAATATTGTAGAGTCACTAAGCCTACCACCCTGAATACATATTTAGATAGGACACCTCATGTTCTTATAGAGTTCCCACCTCAAAATATTTTGATTGACTAGATGCATACATATGAGGTTGGGGAATCTACCAAAACTATTCCTACTCCTATTCTATATCCTCTTATAGCATTGTTAACTTTATCCATGATGGAGGAGGACATTCCCACATTAAAACTATCTACACCCAAGGTGGATGTTAGGATTATCACAACACAATTACCATTACTTGTTAACTTAGAGTAAGTATACATCTATAATTTTAATACCGATCCTCAAGCCATAACATAAAATTATCCAACACCCATTGACATTGATGACTATTTATGTGGATTGGGTTTCACACCAGTAGGCCATGGATAATATAAAGATCATTTTATGGTACTCATTCCATTTTTTATACCATAAACACCATTAGTTCATAGTCCTAAAACTACAACCTCATCTATTCAATTATAATTAGAGGAAGATCCCTCTATTCCCTCAGTATATGTCATTACATATATGGATATGGACCATTTTATACATATTTAGGTAGGTAGTTCACATCAAAGACCACACAAAATTCTATAGATATTACTTGACAAAGGATTTATGGCATTACCCATAATTTATCATAAACTCATTAGAAGATTGTCACAACAAGAAGGTTAACCATTTTTATCATTATCATAGGCTTATAGGGCATGATACATATGTATGCTCAACATTATAATATAATTTGAATAAATTAAAGGTTTATGGAACTATTTATATTATATATCTTCCACCTCCATAGGTACTTTCACCATGATATAAATTTTATCGATATAGATACTCAAAAAATATCCATTCGCCATCTAGATTTTTTTATAGATGGCTACATCCCCCATGTTATAATAGATGAGGTTTATGATCCTAATAATTACACTTTGGAATTTTTATAATGCATATATATTAACTTAATGAGTTACAACATGCCATACATTGTGAGGATTCCATAGGAAATATCACACTACCAGTTGCATGTGGCCCCAAGATAGGCAACACATTATTATTTATCATGAGAATAGGTGCTCATATATAGGTTACACTTGGTAGTACATGGTTATAGTCAATGAATTAAATAGTTGATTAATCAGATATGTGTTTGACATTCAATCATGAGGGACACATGGTTTGTATTTTACATGATGGTATAGATGAGAACCATATATATATATATATATTCCATGGGATAATATGGTTTACCTTGGGATTGCACAGGATTTATCTTATTTATTAGAGTATAACATTATTTAGATGCACATAATATAAAAAAATTCCAATGATAAGGCTACACTAATACATATAGCATGGTATGATGCTCATGATGATAAGGATTTATTTAAGTTTAGAAAGATCCATTATATGGAATTGAATGACCTCCCAACCAATCCATAATTTCATTATCCAAATTTCATGGACATGCTCTTGGGTCTATAGATACATTACACTTTAGTTGTACACTCTCTTATGTATTTTTAGCATTTACTTGTACATACTTTCCTTATTTCTCGCTCTCGGTATGTAATTTCATTTTTATGTTATTTTTACGTAACTTATATCTAGAAAATACAAAAATAATATAATATGTCAAAACATAGAAACATACAAATATTTACTCATAAAACATAAATTATAAATTGTATGTATTACCATGTTTACACTTCTTATACTTTATAGATACTACATATTCTATTTGTCTTTATATAGTCAATTTTTATTATACATACATGATTCACTTATTCTTATTGATTGCTTGTAGATTAATATAGAACTCAAGTCCACTACACTAATCTAGACTTTCTACTATCTACCTAGTGGGCGAATATACACCAATACATAGTTTCTTCATTTGACACATTCACCCATTCGGGGTCATTATATACATAATTTTGATTGATAGGCTACATCATTCTAAACTCTACATCAAAAGTTTAACATTATTATAATTATATTGATCATCCTATACCTACTCAATTTTTTTTGAATACTATTAAATTATACTCAACATTATGTACATCTTAACTCTTATAAAATAATTTACCACATGTTCATCCATACTTTCATTTCTATCTTTCCTAGTTTAGAATTGATTGCGTAATTATGCTTTTTCTATTTCAAGGATATTTTAATATGTCATTACTCTATGGTTTTGAATCACTTATTCTCATTATATATATGATTTGAACATGTGCCCATGTCCTTGTGTATGGATTCTTGATTGTGTATGTAGACATTTAAACATGGCCTTCCATGTGAGTCTAAGCCTAATTACTTGTGATTTATGTATGTGGTCATTTGAGCATGTTCATGTATGTCCATCTTTCTCATATTTAGTGACATGTGCCATTGTCCCTTGTATTGTGTCACCTTAGCCTAATTTGTGTGCCTCATGTGTGTTGTATGTATGTTTTATTCTATGCATCAAGTCCATGACATGTGTCTCTTGCTTATTACACACTCTAGTTTTGGATGCCATGAGGGACCTCATGCATCTTTCCTTACTACTTGGGTGACATCATGGACATCATGACTCATCCCCCTAGGTATCTACTTAGTTATTACTAATATTTTTTGTTTATATACATTTTTATATCTATCTTGATAGCCTTCTAAATGCTAGACCTAATATACATTGCACACTACAAACTTATGCTTAGATTAACATACATTTTGATGTTGTGTATACAAATTGTATTGGTTTATTATGAAAATATCATATATGCTTAGGATATCCCACATTTTTTAGAGATTTTTATTTTAAGGATAGTTCTTAGATAGATATAACTCCCCTCAAAAGAGGGGGTATTCATAGGGGTTTATCATAGAGATCAGGCTATCTAAATGCACTCATAGTACAATATTTAGCACAAAGGCACATAATACATAAATTAGTTTTAAGGAAAACATAGTGGGAAATAATTATATAGATATAAATTAAAATTCATAGGAATAAAAAAAACTTACATCCATGCCTAAATTAGGACACTAGTGCCACATGGTGCTACTATCTAGTAGCCTTAATTTTATAAACTTACAGATTGGCTAGAGAAGTGTAGTAGGTATAATCTAGGTTTGCATAGGTTAAATTATAGATCACCAATTTTATATTAGTATAGCTCAAATTTATACTAATTTGCTCAGTTTGGGGGCATCATGAATGATAGGATTATTCCCATTTTAATTTAGAGGCTTAGATACATATTTTTACAACTCAGTCCAAAATCCATATACTCAGATATCATATTTAGGGGTATGTGCATGGAACATTGTTTCTATATACTTACTTGCATACCAGTTGATCAGATATAATTAAAAACCACATGTTATTATCTACATTTTACACATTAGACATCATGTTCCAGGTTACACACTAGATTCATAAATTACTCCATCTATAGTGGTTGGCATTCCCAAGTGGCCCAAATCCACCTAATATTCTCAATTGGCTATTAAAATGACACATATTTTGTTACATCATGTAGTTTTAATTTCAAATTCATCTTATACACATGGTTAGGCAATGATAGATATAAAGTCTACATGAATTCTTGAACCACCTATATAAGAGGTTTAGAGATACCGTCATTCCAATCTAAGCTATTCATAGGTCATGATCAAACTGGTAGAGGTGGAAATAATGGAGTTAAAATTGAATTGAGTTTTGAAGCCATCCACACATGGGGATTGAGCAAGCCATTAACTTAGTCTAGGTTATTCATTATTTGATCACTATGTACATACACACATAGCTTGTTACAAGGTTTATGCATTGCTTAACATACCTAGTTATGTGTATTCATTTATTTCCTCTCTCTTATCTCTTTAATAAATTTTATTTCTTTACTCAGTTTTTTATTTGATTTTGATATCTCTTAATTAAGAACTAATCTACGCATGTTTTACTTATAGAATACACAAGGGAGCATGTTTCACATATTCAAATCTAGATTCATGGGATTCACCTCTAGGTAAGTCTAGGTACACTTATTTCTCCTTTATCCTAGTTATTTTTCTTTTCTACATTTATATAATAAGGGGAGGGGAATGTAATCACCTAAAAATGACACTTGAGTGAGAAGAGTGCTACTTGAGACCACCCATCCCTACCTTAACCCTATACCTATCTTAGGGCCTACCTAAACTCTTATCCAGCCTTTGTGTGGGCCATAGGTGACCCTAAACATCCCTAAAAAATTCTTTGACCATCATTTTGATATCCTATCCCTTAGTTCCTCAATTTCTATGACTTGGACACTAGTGCCATAATAGGAATAATAGAACCACATGGTGCTAATGTCTCAATTTTTGTGTTATTTTCCTTTTGCCTCCTTTTTCTACTAATAGATATATTTTCAAATAAAAGACCACTTAAGGTAGTCATAGGCCTCTTTTGAGTCCCACAAAAGCACCATATATATACATATACATGAATTTTATCCCTCTACCACAAGATGGAAATCAAATGTAATTTACAAAATAAACTTAGAACAAGTTATTCACAATCAAGGTTATCAATCTCTATTCTACCCTACTTCTACATAAACCATCTCTATTCCTAAGCTCATATTACTCAGGTTTCCAATCTCAAGCACATTTAAAGAAATCACACCAATATTAATATTAGTTTCAATTGCACTTACACTAGCACTCAGGTGGGGAGAATTCCATCAAGCTTGATCCCTCTTTAAAGTATTGGTATGTAGGAAACTCTCATCATAGTGGGATATTAAGGATGTCCAACCTACCCCATTAATAACACACTTTACTGCTTTTGTCAACTAGATGCCTTAAAAACATGATGGATTATGGTTTTCACATAAAATCATATAACATAGGTCATCTATATAGATCAATAACTTGTGCACATATGAAAAGGCTTGGCATACCCAGACATAGGTACACCTAGAATCTCATAATAGTTATACACAAAGGATACTACCACCAAAATGAGGACAATAGTGCCACATGGAACTATTATCTAACTGGGGCACTACTATAAAATAAGTGTTTTGACACCTAGATCCTATATGTGACAATTATATCATCCTCTATCTTAGTTTGTAAACTCTAGATCTCCTGTTTCAGTCATTTTACAACTAAATACTTGTTTACATTGTTTATTTATATTTTTAAAAAGGTTAAATTAAGTCAATTTTTTCACAAATTAATGGATGTATTTGTTACATATTTCTACCCTAATTCACTACACTCAATCCCTTTAATAGCATAGGATTGATAGTCACTAAGCCTTAAATAGTTAAAACAAGTATCATATAATGTATCATCTATTGATTTTATCAAAAGAATTACTAACATGAAAATTTAACTAAGAAAAGTGGTCATAACATGGAAAGTGGAAAAAAATTTACTATGACTAAGATAAATAGGAAATTGAATGTAATCTAATGTGACACATGCTAGAAAATAAATCTTATTCAAAATTTTAATGTCATATCTAAGAGATATAAGAAAATTTATTCTACACATATTGACTCAATTAGTGTTATTAATCATAATATTATTTGATTTTTTCATTTTATGTAACAAATAGTGACCAAAAGTCCCCCAAATTAAACATAAATCTTGGTTGGTGTATTTTAAACCTTATTTTTAAAACTACTCTTCATATGTATGTAATTAATAGGAGCTTCATCTTAGGAATTTGTTTTTTAAGGTATTTATCCTTTAGGAATGTTTTATTTAAGGGGATTTTTTTTTGTAGATTCCATAGTAGATTAACTATATTTAGGACATTATTTGGAATTATTATAATGTGGGTAAGGATTAATGTTAAATTTTTTAGTAATATAAAATATTTTATCTTTTAAAAAATAACATCTATTAGTTGAATGTTGATGCATTTTAAATATGCACAATAGTATCTTCATGTAAATGAGGTTGGTCTAAATTTTTTATTATAAATATAAGGAATAAAAACTAACTTCAAATAGATCACTTTATTCATTATTAAAAATGAGAATAATTGAATATATGATAATGATCTAAACTAATAGGAGAATATGTATTCTTAGGAATTTTTTTAAAAGATAGTTATCCATTAGGAAAGTTTTATTTAAGGGAATTTTGGTTTTTAGATTCCATAGTAGATTATTCTATATTTATGACATTCTTTGGAATTATTATAATGTGGGTAATGATTTATGTTACATTATTCAGTAATATAAAATATTTTATCATATAAAAAATAACATCTATTAGTTGAATGTTGATGCATTTTATACTATGCACAATAATATCTTCATGTAAATGAGGTTGGTCTAAATTTTTTATTATAAATAAAAGGAATAAAAACTAACTTCAAATAGAGCACTTTATTCATTATTAAAAATGAGAATAATTGAATATAGGATAATGATCTAAACTAATAGGATAATATGTATGACTTGTTGTCAGATTCATATTTTTTATTTCCTAAGGTGAATATGTATTTTATGAATACATGTGCATTTAAGTTGGTTGATATAGAAATACAAATGTTTTTTTAATGATGAAAAGTTTTGAAATATACAAACTCATTACATAGTAAAATAATGTGAAAGCACATAAACTCAAATGCTTAGCTTGTGTGATAAGTGAACTTCTATTTTAGAGGACATATAAGACCCTTAAAAAAATATTATTTTTACTAAATCCATAGGTAATTAAATAAAATGGTGCTTACTATCCTTAAATTGAAAAATATACTCATACAAAAAAATTGAATTCACCATAGTGAAGAGAGGCATGATACTAAAAACTAGCGCATGCTAGCTTATTATTGAAATAGTGTGATACAAATATCTCTTCCAAATAAGGGTATGTGTTAAAATAGCTATTAAAAATTATATAAGATCAATTTAGATCATGTATCATTATTCTTCTAAGAAATTTTTTAATCACCCTACATCATTTTAATTGTATTTCCAAACAAAGAAATTCTAAGGTTTAAAGTAAGATCACCTAATACATACAAAAATGTAAATATGTTCATTCTAAACTCATAATTAAAAGGTGAATCACTATCCTTACATACTATCAGTTCATCAAATATAATATTAGAATTGGCCCAAGAAGAATATCTAATATAATTTGAAGATAAATCATGTAATTTTCATTATATATTCATTTTTCAATGCATTACAAATATGATTTACAATGATAAAACACTAAAGTGTTTAATGTATTCTCATCCAAGAATATCTAGCTCACTAAATCTTATAGTAGTTAATGGATGTTTCATATCATCCCTGAAATAATGTCGTCAGTGCCAAAGTTGGGTTACATACCTACACCCCAATTTATAATATCCAACTCGACTTTGGAGGTACTGCATAACTACTGTAATGTTAGTATTTTTAGACCATATATTGGTAGTAATGACAATTAGTAATGTTACAAAATTCTCTAGTTATGAATAAATTATTATCAACTATAGTGTTCAACCAACACTTCATCTCCCTATAAATTATATTAATTTACACTTCTATTTTTATAGTTCATTAGATGGACATGAATCATGTTATGCATTACATAAAAACTAGACATCTAATCTTTTAGATGTTGTATAGAACATAGCATAATAAAAATTTCCTTTTATAGTTATAGATTGGAATTCATTATCTTCTTTTCTTTCCTTCTTCTTATTCTTGAAATAATTACATTTTCATATCTTATGTCACTCAAAAATTTATTCCATTAATAACCCTCTTAAATCCATTTAATTAAGTTGTCCACTAAGTCTCTTTTTGGGCCCCAAATTAGTGGTATTAGAGATTACACACTTCAAATCATTTCTAAGTGGTATTTTTGTGTATTTGGACTTATTACCTATTGTAGTGACTACCCATATGAGTTATGGTTATGTTAATTTAAGGATTAATAATCATGACCAATAATCATACATTCATTCATGTCATATAATAGGTGACAAATATTTGATGACACCAACTAAATTAAAAAATATATAATATGATAGAGTGTGCATTACATAAAAACAAAAGAATATTTATAATAACATAATAAACATAAATGAGAAATTATCATTGATCATTTCTCAATACTTATCAAGTATAAGACTCCATACAAAACTTCTCATTCTCATCAGTCCTCAGGTGGTAAAACACTATACAAGATACAAGTGAATCTATACATCCCTATGTTTGAAGATAAAATATATACACATGAAATTTATAATTTGGTTAACCTACTCTATTCATATTATATGATTAATGAATTCTCAAACTGATAAAATAATATATAGATTTTTGGAAAGCAAATGAACTTCACAAGAAAATATTTAATATTTACTTGAATTAGTCACACTTGTAGACACTTAGAATGACTTCGTAGAAGCACTTAAATAAATATATTACCCTATTAAAAAGTATCAAGACCAATACATCAACTTATCTTAGTTTCACAAATTCAAAGAAAATTTTATGCATCAATACATAGATAGATTTCATACCTATGTGTGAAAACTTGGGATTCAAGATTTTAAATAAAAACTTGTTTTGAATTATAAGTCAAGATTGATACCACATATCATATAAAATATGGATCTATTACAAATATCTTTGATTGTAA
Source organism: Torreya grandis (assembly GCA_037957365.1). NCBI lineage: Eukaryota > Viridiplantae > Streptophyta > Pinopsida > Cupressales > Taxaceae > Torreya > Torreya grandis. The sequence continues at coordinate 133,476 of JARHVA010008172.1, read as the reverse complement.
AAATATAAAAATTGGATTTTAAATATAAATTGAAGGCCAAGACTAAGAAACAATATTTAGATTAAACATCAATCTAAATATTCCATGTATAAGTCCAAACTGAGGAATAGCTTTAAGAACCATTTATAGAAGAAGGAAAAATAATTAAATGAATAAAAAAATTTATCCAATACTATAAAATGGTTTTACTTTATAACTATAATAGTCATTCTAATGAAGAGTGACATTATAGGAAGACACTAAATTCACAACTTGAAGCAAAATTTACTGTATGAAATGTGTTACTGTTAGTTTACATCTATCCCATCTTAAAATATATGGACTTGGACAAGGTAATCAAGTAGATCCAAATGATAATTAATGATTTAGGTGTTAAGTATGAAATATACTAAGAGGTGGGTGATTGAATCAATATATTATATATTTTTTACTTAATCTGATTTCTTTTCTTTAACCACTTAATCACACATTCAATATATGTAATAAAATTGAAATAATAACATGCATCACACGTGTGTGTGTGTGTGTGTGTGTGTGTGTGTGTGTGTGTGTGTGTGTGAGAGAGAGAGAGAGAGAGAGAGAGAGCAAATTTTTAAGTGGAAACCCATAGTGGGAAAAACCATGGAGAACAATCCTAAGTATATGAATGAATGTCAACTCAAATTATAAATCTTTAAAGCACCAACCCATTTACCAAGCACCAACACAATAACTATTTATGAGCACCAACTCCTTACAAATATTTGTGAGAACCAACCCATAAGAGCACCAATCCTTCTTGTGTATAAAACACAAATATTTTTCAATGTTTATTACTTAATCAATGATAGAAATCTACAATATCTCTTGCTTTTATCTCCTCTTTTATCATATAGAAAAATTACAAAACCATGCACTCTCTTGCATATTCCAAATGGCTTCTCAAGATTTTATTTATAGCTTTACAAATGACCTTTGGCATTCACCCTTTGTGACTCTTCAATACTAATGGAAAATGGCACCAAAATTGCATGACCCTTTATATCCTTGCATTTGAAAAGTCACATGGTGACCCTTTATAAGCAAATGCATGCTTTCCTCTTTTGTCTTTATCTTTGTGACCTTTCAAATTCCTTAAGATGACTCTTTATGGAAAAATGCACCATACCCTCTTTTGTCTTCACTTGGTGACTCTTGAGATTCCTCAAGATGATTCTTCATGGAGAAATGTGTCTCATTCCTCTTTTATCTTGATACCATGACTCTTTGACTTCTCCATGGGCACTCTTTTGACTTTTATGCAACCAAAAACATATTGGTTAATATTAAATAAATATCAACACACATTAGACAAGATATGAATATTAAAAATACCATTAAATGATATGGGGCCTTTATCACCAATAATGTAAGACCTTTGACATCAATGACAATATTTATAACAATCTCCCTCTTTATCATTGACGGCAACCTCAAACTAAAACTATCACATCCTGAAACCTATACTACACATGTCAACCCACACATACTACCATCTGAAAAAAATATAGTATCTCCCTATTACTATAGTAACCTATACTTGTTCCTTGTACCTATTTTTCCACCTATACCTATACTTGTACCTATTTCTATTCTTCTCTCCCTTTGACATCACTGACAAAGGGCCTATGTTAGAGATAACACTTAGCTCCCCCACAACTGATGTTGATTCTCAATGGTAGGAAGTAAAATAAATTATTCCAAACTTCTCTCGTAGATACTCAAAAGTGTCTTTTAATAGTACCTTTGTGAAAATATCTACAATCTGCTCTATATTACTAATATATTCCATCTTAGCCTATTGATCTACAACCTGCTCTCTTAAGAAGTGATATCTAATGGCAATATGTTTTGTTCTTGAATGCATCACTATATTTTTTAAAATATTAATAAAAATTGTGTTGTAACAATAAATAGAAATAGGTTCATCATATTTTACCTTGATATATTCCAAAGTTTGCCTCATCCAAATCACATGAGTACAACATAATACTACTACAATATATTCTACTTCAATTGTAGAAAGTGATATTGAGTTCTATTTCTTACTTAGATATGATACTAAGCTATCATTGAGGAAGAAAGATCCTCCACTTGTATTGTTTATATCATCTAAGTAACCTACCCAATCCAAATCTGTATAAGAAACAAAAGTGAAATCTCTACCTATGGGATATCACAATCCATAATCCAATATCCCCTTGATATCTCTAAATATTCTCTTCACCAACTAAACATGACTATCTTTTGGAGCTGACTAATATCTTACAATCATACCTACTACATGCATGATGTCTGGCCTTGATTCTATTAAATACAAAAGACTACCAATCATAGATCTATACAAAGATTGATCTACAACAAATGAATCTTTATCCTTTCTCACCTTATTTCTTGTACTCATTAGTGTGTCAACTGGTGCATAATCCTCAAAACAATTTTTTTTTTAACATTTCCTTAGCATATTTAATTTTAGATATGAAAATTCCTTTATCTAACTAAAATATTTGTAGTCTTAAGAAAAATGATAATTCTCCAAGCATAGATATCTCAAATTCCTTTTTCATATTATCAAAAAAAAATTTGTCATCTTTTCAATGTTTTCTCCAAAAATGATGCCATCAACATATACCACAACAATCAGTTCATGCTCACCTTTTATTTTGATGTATAAATTACTATCATCAAATTCTCTCTTGAAACATGGATCCTACAAGTACTTATCAAGTCTTGTATACCAAGCTCTGGGAGCTTGTTTCAATCCATACAATGCTTTCCTCAATCTACATACATGGCTACTAACATTTGAGATAACAAATCCCTCAAGATACTCAATGTAAACCTATTCTTCTAGATTCCCATTTAAGAAGGAATATTTGACATCCATTTGAAACACTTTAAAAATTTTAAACACTACATATGCAAGAAACATTCTAATGGCCTCTAGCCTTGCCACTAGTGCAAAAGTTTTTTCAAAATCTTTTCCCTCAATCTGATCATATACTTTACATACTAATCTTGATTTATTCTTTGTCACTTCTTCGTTTTCATTCAACTTAATTTTTTAAACCGATTTTCTTCCTATCACATTATGATATTTTGGTCAAGGTACTAATTCCCATGTATCATTTTTTTAATTTGATTTAATTATTAATTTATTACCTTAACCCAATTATTATCATGTCTAGCTTCTAAAAAAGTTCTAGGTTGAATTTTGGATAACAAAGAGAAATTAACTTGCTCAGATTCACTTGCCATCATTCTTCTAATGTGGATGGGGTTTTGGTGTCCTTTTTATCTTCCTTCTCATCTTCATCTGATTCTTCAAAATCTTCATCTTCAGTGATTTTAAGAATGTCTATTGGATCACTCATACTTTGTGCTCCATATTCTTCTATTCTGACACTTGTACTTTCAACTATTTTCTTAGTTATTTTATTATAACATTTTATTTTTTAAGAATAACCAAGAAATATACATTCATATTAACTAGATTCAAACTTACCTAGTTTTTTATCAGTTCTCTTTATGAAGCATCTGCTACCAAAAACTTTAAAATAATCAACTATAGCTAGTTTGTCTTTCCATAGCTCATAAGGAGTCTTATCACTATTGACTCTCAATAATGCTCTATTCTAGATATGAATTATTTCACCAACTACCTCTCTCTAATATTTATCTAGTATCTTAGATTAATTTAGCATTGTCCTTGCCATCTCTTGAACTATTCTATTTCTTCATTCAACTACTATATTTTTCTATGGAGTTCTGGGTAATAAAAAATATCTCTTTATTCCATGGTCTTCACAAAACTTAATAGAATGATCTGACATGTATTCTCTTCCTTGATCTAATGTTAGGCACTTAATCTTCAAACTAGTTTCATTCTCAACTAATGTTATGAATACTTTAAAATGTCTGAAAACTTCTAATTTTTTCTTTAAAAAAATTACCCAAGTCATACATGAAAAATCATCAATACACAACATTAAATGTTTCTCACTTTGAGTACTTTGAATTCTCATAGGTCCACATAAATTAGTGTGAATAATCTCTAACATTTGAGTGGTCGAGTATTCTTTTATTTTGAACTACCTTTTTGCATGCTTCCCATGCTGACAAGGTTCACAAAACATGTTGGATGGATTTGTAATCTTTGGAAGATTTTTGACAGCTTACTTCATGTTGATGTTGACAAGATTATCAAAATTATGTGTCCCATTCTCCTATGCCATATCCAACTTTATTCAATCTGACTCAAACAACATTTTTAACCTTTGATGTTGATAACATATACAAATTATTTCTTACTCTCTAAGCATTTGCAACCAACACATCTAAATTTTTCTTCTAATTTCACAACCTTGTACATAAAGCTTTAGTGTGTTCCCCTGATCACAAATTTAACTTTACACTCAAAATATTATGCTTAAGACCTTATACATATAAAACATTTTTAGTTTTAGTTCTACCATTATCCAAACTTAGTGTTCTTTTCTTAGTAATTCTGGTAGTAGTATTATCTCTAAATTTTATTGTGCCACCATTGATATTATTCAAGGTTATGAACTTGCTCTTGTCTCCTATCATGTGCCTTAAACATCTACTATCAATTAACCATAACTTTTCTTCATTTCTTACATGCAAAGCTATCTAGACCAACATAGATTTTTTAGGTTGTTTCTTCTACCATGAACCTATCTAAACTTTCTTCTTGATGAATGGAGCCTTGAAACTCTGGTCCTTTTTAACTTACTTGAATATTCTTCTACAATACTGGGCTATGTGTCTAATGTTAATGCACTTGTAACATATTATGGTCTCTTCACTAAATCCTGATAGTGGAGCAAAAGAGTTGTGGCTTCTGCTTGACTATGAATGAGTTTCCTTCTCCTTATTTCTAAAATTGTTCGCCCTTTTTCAACATTCTATTTTTTTTATGACCATATCCATTACAATAAAAATTGTAACCATAAAAATAAGACCTATTTGTGTATATCTAACTTGATTACCTTTTGTATCTCTATTCCTTCTAGCCTTTGTTTGATATGTCCGTTGTATTCTTAACTTCTTCCATTTTTATTTCCTCTTTTTTAAGAGCTTCAACATAGATCTTTCCTTTTGCTGTGTTAACCTTGTCTATCAAAGTAGTGCCCTCCCCTTTCTCTTTTTCAAATCTGATACCTATCTTATCTAAAATTAATATTTAACTTTGTAATATCTTATTCAAAATATTAATGCTATTCTAAAATTTTAAATCATTAGTTGCTCTATCATCAATTACTTTATTTTATTTTCTCAAGCTCTGCTTTTAAAGAAGCAATTTCAATAACATACCTTTCACATTATTCACTTAATTTTTGCAACTGTGCCATTAGATCTTTTTCATTTCTTTTAGCTTCTTTAAAGTGTGTTTTTAGATATTCAATTTTTTCCTTTGACTCTTTTTCATTTTTCTCGATCTACAACATCAATCTTTGATTTTATTCTCAAGAGATTTTAACTCTTCTAAGGCACAAACAAATTCTCCTTCCATATTCACTTTGGCTTCATCTTTTTCTTCTTCTTGATCATCTCTAATTTTGCTTGTAGAGGTATCTTCATGTATGTCCATGAATATAATCTCTTCTTCTAAATCATTGACTTCACTATCTTCAACTGAGCTAAGATTTTTAGCATACAAACTCTTCTTCTTGAATCCCTTGATTTTTTTTAATTATTATTGTATGTAGATTTTCCTTCTTTATTACCACAATTACCCTTATTTGGGCACTTAGCTAAAAAATGTCCAATATTTCCACAATTAAAACATTTAAAAGGTGATTTTTCATGATATTAACCTATGCCCTTTTTAATCTTAGGAATGAATAGAGATCCATTATCATCTTCATCATCACTAGAAATGTCACTTGATTCTTGAATCTTAGCCTTCTCTTTCTGTGATGTCTTGAAAGTAGCTTCTCTCTTTGAAGGTTTCTCTTATTTGGTCTACATCTCATATACCATAAGAATATGATATAGCTCATCCATATTTAGCTTGGCTAAATTCTTCATCTGTTCAATTGTCAAAACTTTTACATCATATATCAATGGAAGAGATCTCAAAACTGTTTATACCAAGATTGATTCTTCTAAATTTTCTCCAAGGCCCTAAATCTGATTAACTATTTGATTAACCCATAAAAGTTAACTTGCTATATTTTCTTCCTCTTCCATCTTTAAACTCTCAATCTATCTTATAAAAATTTGAATCTTACCTTGTTAAACATTTCCATCACCTTTGTAAAAATATTCTCAAGATTTACCCAAGTTTCATGACAAGATTTACCCAAATTTCATGAAAAGATTTACATTACATAACTTTAAAGAATTATGATTCACATAAATTAACATTTAAAGCTTTAGCATTATTTTCACTTGCCTTATATTATGTTAGAGTAGTTACAAGTGTCCATGGCTCTTCATATTCCTCCACCACTACTTGCCAAATGTTGAATCCAAAAGCCATAAAATAAGTCCTCATCCTTATGCTCCAAAAACCATAATATATCCCATCAAATAAAGTTGCTTTATTTGTAGAAATACTTTCATGTGATCTAACCATCATGCTTTCCTTGATCTACCTTCAAGTTGTAAATTTTTTTCAAAAGGAACCTACTCTGATACTAATTGTTAAGCATAAAATATACCAAGAGACGGGGGTGGGGGGCGAATCAGTGTATTATTTACTTTTTACTTAATCATATTTATTTTCTTTAACCACTTAATCACACATTCAATATATGTAATGAAACTAAAATAATAACATGCACCACACAAGAGAGAAAGACACCATATTTTTACATGAAAACACAAAGTGGGAAAAATCATATAGAACAATCTAAAGTATATGAATGAGCACAAACTTATAGGAAGACCAAACCCTATTTTGAGCACCGACATAACAACTATTTTTGAGCACCAACTCGTAAGAACACCAATCTCTTGCAAATATTTTTGAGCACCAACCCACAGGAGCACCAACCCATGTTGTGTATAAAACACAACTATCTCTCAATGTTGCTTACTCAACAAATGATAGAACTCTACAATATCTCCTAGTTTTATCTTGTCTTTTCTTATATAAAATAATTACAAAACCATGCACTCTCTTGCATATTCTAAATGGCTTCTCAAGCCTTTATTTATAGCTTTCCAAATGACTTTTGGAATTCACCCTTTGCGACCCTTCAATCCTCATGGAAAATGGTGTCAAACATGCATGACCCTTCATATCCTTACATTTGAAAAGTCACATGGTGACCCTTCATAAGCAAATGTATCCTTTCCTCTTTTATTTTTATCTTTATATTCCTTAAGATACTCTTCATGGAAAAATGCATCATACCCTCTTTTGTCTTCACTTGGTGACTCTTGAAATTCCTCAAGATGACTCTTCATGGGAAAATTCATCCTATTTCTCTTTTGTCTTTACCCCACGACTCTTTGACTTCTCCATGGGCCCTATTTTTACTTTTATCTAACCAAAAATATATTTGTTAATATTAAATAAATATCAACACATTAGCAAAGATATGAATATTAAAAACACCATTAAATGTTATGGGGCCTTTATCACCAATAATACAAGACCTTTGACATAAATTAAAATGTTTCCAACATTATGATATTATAAAATGGATTCATAAACCTATAAATAGGAAACCTACAACATAATTTAAAATGGAAAGGATCAAAAGCCTTTAGTCCAATAACATAATGAAGTAGCTCTAGTTATATGTTTATTTTTAAAATAATCTAAAATTTCAAACCAATAATTTATGTAAGGGTTAAGGGTTAGAAACATATCAAAATGGGTAAGGATCCATGGTAGAAAAATGGAATCCTATGATACATAAAATAGATTGATGGTTAGATCAGTCAATCCTATAGCCACACTTATTATAAGTGTAGATAAATATTAAACAAGTAATATACATTTATTAACCAAGAAATTATGAAATTTATATATACTAAATGAAAGAGATATGGTTACATTGTACTTACCATGAAGAGGACCTATCGATCCTCAGTATCCCCCTTAGCCAATTATGATTTGGAAGATATTTTTGTGGTTATAAACATCTCAAATTTTGAATCAAACTCTAAGTTAAAATAACTCCTCCTAATGCATCCAATACTCCACAATACAAGATTTTTCTTCAAGATAATATCTTAAGTAATAAATCCTCAAAAGGCAAGATATTAAAGGCTAGCTTACAACCAAAAAACCAAACATGTAATGAATAATTAATGTATAACACACTAAATCATGTGAAATAACATGTAAAACATTTAAAGTTAGTGAAATATCAATGTAAAAAATAATCAAACAAAGATATGTAATTAAATGAAATATGATCACATGTACAATGAGTATGTAAAATCAAACAAAAAATAAACACAAGTGACTGAAAAATGAAATATAATTCAAAATGTGACACAAGAATCTAATTTTAAACATAATGGAAAACATGTAATTATGTAAAATTTCTTATATAATATAAGTGAAAATAAACAAAAACAAAAATGAACATGAAAAAAACTAAAGAACGATAACTCAAACTTAGTGTGAAACAACCCCCTAGAAAAATTTGGAATTGAATATTAGAGTACATTTTCGATGTGTGTTACACCCACTTACCTTAGTTGCTAATGTAAGTGATAATGTATAGTGTACTCACGTATGTACAACTAGAATCAAAGGAGGTGATTTAAGGTAATTAGATATAGGTAAAAACATATAAAAGGTGCTATGGGGAAGTGTGTTATTAAATTATATGGTTTATAAGGTTTGAGGCATATTGGTGTACGTATACATGGATAGGACCCAAACACTATATGTGACAATTATACTTCCACATAGGACCATTTATAGGTCTTTAACCCTAGGTAAATACCTCACTCTCCTTAGTGGGTTTCAGTCCCACTTGAGGATGGTTAATTTAAGGGATTCGATTAACCAAGAAGTATAACTCTATTTTCCTAAGTTATTGTTTATGTTAAGCATAAGTTAAAAATTTAAGTTGCCAACCTTAATTTTAAACATAAATAAAAAAAGTAAACATAATCAACAACCAAAAATCAATTACACATATGCAAATTTATAATCATTCATGTAACATAATATATTATTGCATAAAGAGAAAACAAATTTAGAATATAAGGTTCCATAGTACTACTGACCGAGGTCATAAATGCCTTACAACTTTTAAGGTCACCATAATACTTATATAAATCATACATCATTAACTTACCAACATGGATGCCATTACTAAAATAACAATTAAAGATATAGTTTTGATCACATCATTATTCTATGAGTAGTGAAGAAATGAAATCATATAACCATTTAGATTGGCATAACCAATACGATATTAATAACAAAAGAGGATAAGACATTAGATCACTTAAACCTTAATTGTCTACTTATTTTAAGAGAAGTAAACTCATGAAATTACTCTATAGTGAAGCCAATTCAGATAATTAATTATGCAATATTCCATAATCATATAAGTAAATGATTGCCTAATTAAATCATTAAGTTTAGAGTAAATTTATAATATAACTAGACTAGAAGAAGGCAACAAGTGTTTTAAATAATGATGATCAAACACATAATTCAACATCATCAAGCAAATGAAATTCACCTGAGTTTCAAAATGAGTGGAATGAAAATAAAATATTCTACTTAAGGAACTCTTACAAATTTATCTATTGTGTAGCTATGGTAGCAAAGCTAAGTTTAGATATCAAAAAGGGAGTGTAACACATACAACCCAAATAAAATAAGTGTACAAATATTAGTTATTTAACTATGCCTCATTAACTAGAATAGAAATGATATATAACTTGATTATCCTCTTCTATTCATTCAGAAGAATGGAATTATCAGAATTTTATTTAAGTTTTTTCACTTAGTCATATGATTATTCTATGCAAAATATTATATATGACTATGATTAAATTATGAGATTTAATTGGCCCTTATTTCCTTTATTATCTAAAGTAGGAGTAAATTTATTTAGTTTAAAATTATGTAAATGCAATATATAAATGTTAAGAAATGAAATTAATAATTCTTAGATCAACCATATGAAAAATACATACCTTATCATAACTAGGTATGTCTAAAAGGCATGTTTAAAAGGAAGGATTTCATTTATTTTTTCCTCATAAACTAGCTACCAACAGTTTATACATTACTAAAATGACTAAGAGATCTATATGTATCTATGTAATTGGATTTATTACATACATAAGGTGATAAGACAAATGAGCTATTAAACTTCTAATTCATTAAAAAATCTAATCAAGATCATTTTAACTCAAACACATTTACATGTTTAAGAAACTAGTATAAACATCTAAGTAAAACCCAAGATAATATTCATAGATTAATCTATTTATATCAAGAATTAATATGATAGTGAATATATACAAATATTGATTGCATATCAGAATTAAATCTAGATTAGATATAATTAAAATTATAACATACTGTTAAATCAATGTGAAGTTAAACTAGAACTAATAATTCAATGTACCTGAAGTATATGACTTTTCAACCAATAGCCAATTTACCTCATATAATTTTCAAATTCCATTTTAATTAAGTGATCCATTAACAAAAAAAGTTAGTATCTATCATGATTATTAACAAATTTTACATATAAATTAATTCAATATCTATGCTCATAATTATACTAGGAAGTTATATGTTATCTAATATAGTGTTAATGCTAGCAAGATATATCAAATAGTTAATCAAACTAATAAATGAAATTATTATCATATTTTATTATGTAGGTGAAATTCATCAAATAATAGATTCAAACATGGATGAATTGATCAACACAAACCCACTGAATTGACCCTATGAGCCTAACCATCAGTGGCCCTCACCACTCCAACCATCAACAGGATGGTGGTTGTAACAACTAGGAACATGAAGTGAATTATGAGAAATTATATTCCAAACTAAAAGAAACATCTCAAAACAAAAAATTAAAGAAATATGACTATTCATTCTAAGGTGAGACGGGAATAATAAATCCATCTGTAGTAAGTGGGGAAGGTTAAACATGGTTGCTAAATGATATAGAATAGATTAAATTTAGTCCATTATATATTATTTAAATTAACCTTATTAGATCTTTGTCTAAGTAAAAATTATCCTTAACCACTCAAACCTCAAACATATACTCATTTACTTACTCAAATCTAGTTTAGGAATGATCAACACAACCAAACAATAACCAAATAACACCCCATTAAATAACTCAAATATTTAGTTGAAATAATGATTCAAAACAAAATAAAATCTTAACACAAAAATAGATTATTAAACATAAATAAATAAAATCCTTCAAACTTCTACTAAATCCTCTTAAGTTTGATAGAATAAGATTAAGTATATTCATGTCAATAACAAAGGTAAATCTGAAGTTTCTCCATAACATAAAATCAATCAAACAGGCCTTCAAAAACAATAGGTTCCACCATCACACATATCCAAAAAATTAATAGACTTGTGCCATAACATATTCAAAGATATCAACAAGACTTCATTAATAAATAATATTTCAAAGAATCTAGTGATGCATTCAATAACAAAACATATTCCCATTAGATATCACTTTTTGAGAGAGAAAGTTGCAGATCAATAGGTTATGATGGAATATATCAGTACTACAAAGTAGATTGTAGATGTTTTATAAAGACACTACCAAAAGACACATTTGAGTATCTAGGAGAGAAGTTGGGAGTAATTTATTTTACTTCCTACCATTGAGGTTCAATAACAGTTGAGGGTGAGCTAAGCGTTAGCTCCAGGTAGGCTCTTTGCCATTGATGTCAAAGGAGGAGACATATAAGTATAGGTTGATATAGTAAGGAAGAGTTACAATATGTTTTTTACATTGTAGTATGTGTAGGTTTTAGGCTATGGTAGTTTCAGTTTGAGGTTTCCATCGATGATAAAGGGGCAAATTATTAGAAATATTGTCATTAAGGTTAAAGGTCTAACATTATTGGTGATAAAAGACTCATTACATTTAATGGTGTTTTTAAGTGGTTAAAGAAAGATTAAGTAAAAGATATATAATATACTAATTCACCCCCCTCTTTTATGTATATTCCATGCTTAATAATTGGTATCAGATTAGGTTCCTTTTTAAAAAGTTTTACAGCTTAAAGGTAGATTGGAAAAGCATGATGACTAGATCACATGAAGTATTTTCTAAAAATAAGGCACCTTTGTTTGATGAGATGAATTATATTTTTTGGAACATAAGGATGAAGACTTATTTGATGGCCCTTGGATTGGATATTTGGCAAGTAGTGGTGGATGAATATGAAGAGCCACAAACACTTGTAACTCCTCTAGCAGAAAAAAGGCAAGTGAAAATAATGCTAAAGATTTAAACGCTATTTTATGTGGTTTATGTGAGTTATAATTTATTAAATTTATGCAATGTAAATTTTGAATTGATTTGAGAATAATATTTTATATTCGAAAGATCCTAGCTCAGTTGAAGATAGTGGAATCAATGATTCAAAAGAAGAAGAGATTCTATTCATGGCCATACATGAAGATACCTCCACAAATAAAAGTATAGATGATCAAGAAGAAAAGATGAAGCTAAAATAAATCTAGAAGGAGAACTCATTTATGTCCTAGAAGATTTAAAATATCTTGAGAAGAAGAATCGAATATTAAAGCTCCAAATCAAGAAAAGTGAAAAGGAGTCAAAAGAAATAACTTAAGATCTACAAACACACATTAAAAAAAGCCAAGAAGAATGAAGCATATCTAATAGCATAGTTACAGAAAGTAAGTAAAAATTTTGAAAGATATGTTATTGAAATTGATTATTTAAAAATAGATCTTAAGAAAACAAATAAAGAAATCAATGATAGAGCAACCAATGATTCAAAATTTAAGAATAACACTAATATGTTAAATAAGATATTAAAAATTCAAAGATCAGTGTTAGATAAGATAGGTATCAGATTTGAAAAAGAGAAATGGGAGGCCACTAATTTCATAGACAAAGAAAAAGGAAAGAGCTATGTTGAAGCTCTTACAAAAGAGGAAATAAAAATGAAAAAAGTTAAGAATAAAGAGGACATCTCAAATAAAGAAGGTTGGAAAGAACAAAGTTATTGAATGCAATCAAGTTATAGATACACAAAAAGTTCCTATTTTTATGGTTACTATTTTTATTGTAATCAATATGGTCATAATAAAATAGAATATCAAAAAGAGCTAAAATTTTCAAAAATAAGGAGAAGGAAAGTCATGTAGATTCAAGTAGAAGCCACAACTCTTTTGCTCCTCTATCAAGTTTTAATGAAGAGTCCATAATGTGTTATAAGTAAAAAAAAATTAGACACATAGCTTGGTATTATAGAAGTGTGTTTGAGTCAGTCAAGAAGGACAAGAGTTTTAAGGATCGATTCATTAAGAAAAAAGTGTAGACATGTTCATGGCAAAACAAACAACTTGAGAAATCTATGTTGGTGTAGATAGCTTTGCAGGCAAGAAATGAAGAAAATTCATAGTTCATTGATAGTGGATATTAAAGGCATATGATAGGAGATAAGAGTAAGTTCATAAACCAAAAGAAGATCAATGGTGGCATAGTGAAATTTAGAGATAATACTACTACTAAAATTGTTAGAAAAGGTACACTAAGTTTGGATAATGGTAGAACTAAAACTAAAACTTTTTTCTATATAGAAGGTCTTAAACATAATATTTTGAGTGTAAGATAAATATGTGATTAGGGGTACACACTAAATTTTTATGTAAAAGGTTGTGAAATTATAAGAAAATATTTATATGTGTTGGTTGTAGATGCTCATAGAATAGGAAATAATTTGTATATGCTATCAAACATCAAAGATCAAAGATGTTGTTTGAGTTAGATTGAATAAAGTTGGCCATGGAATAGAAGAATGGGGTAAATAAATTTTGAAAAAAATTTCAACATAAAAAAAAGTAAGCAGTCAAAAATCTTCCAAAGATTACAAATCTATCTAACACACTTTGTGAACCTTGTTAGCATGAAAAATAGGCTAGAAGGTGGTTCAAAACAAAATAGTAATCAAACACTCAAATGCTAGAGTTTGTTCACATGAATCTATGTGGACCTATGAGAACTCAATGTACTCAGGGTGAGAAATATTTCATGTTGCTTATTGATAACGTATGACTTGGGTAATATTTTTAAAGAAAAATTAGAAGCTTTTAGACATTTAAAAGCATTCAAAGCATTAGTTGAGAGTGAAAGTAGTTTTAAGATTAAGCGTATAAGATTAGATTGAGGAGGAGAATTTATGTCAGATCAATTTATTGAGTTTCATGAAGACCATGAAATACAGAGACATTATTTAGTAGCCATAACTCCACAACAAAATGGAGTAGTTGAATGGAAAAATAAAATAGTTTAGGAGATGGTGAGGACAATGCTAAATGAATCTAAGGTAGTAGATAAATATTGAAGAGAGGAAGTTGTTACAATAGTTCATATTCATAATAGAGCATTATTAAGAGTCAATAGTGAAAAGACTCCTTATGAGCTATGGAAAGACAAACTAGCAATAGTTGATTATTTTAGAGTTTTTGGTAGTAGATGCTTCATAAAGATAACTAATGAAAAACTTGGTAAGGTTGAATCTAAAGCATATGAAGGTATATTTCTTGATTATTGTTATAAAATTAAATCTTATAAATGTTATAAGAAAATAACAAATAAAATTATTGAAAGTGCAAGTGTCAATATAGAAGAAGATGGAACACAAAGAATTAGTGATCCAATAGACATTCCTAAAATCATTGAAGAAGAAGATTTTAAAGAATCAGATGAAGATGAGAAGGAGAAAAAGGACACCAAAACTCCATCCAAATATGTTTAGAGAAATTATAATGAAAGTGATATCATTACGGACATAAATAAAGGAATTCACACCAGAAGAATGATGGTAACTGAATCCGAATAAGTTAATTTCTCTTTGTTATCATAAATTTAGCTTAGAACTTTTTAAAAATATAGACATGATAAACATTGGGTTAAGGTTATGGATGAGGAATTAAATTATATAGAAAAAAATGATACTTGGAAATTGGTGCCTAAATAAAAGATCACAATGTGATAGGAATAAAATGGGTTTATAGAAATAAGTTGAATGAAAATGGAGAAGTGACTAGGAATAAAGCAAGATTGTTATGTAAAGGATATCCTCAAATTGAGGGAATATATTTTTAATAAACTTTTGCACCAGTGGCAAGATTAGAGGCTCTTAGAATGTTTCTTGCATATGCAGTGTTTAAAATTTTTAAATTATTTTAAATGTATGTCAAATCTACCTTCATAAATGAAATTATAGAAGAAGAGGTCTACATTGAGTAGCTTGATGGATTTGTTCTCTCAAATATTCATAGCCATGTATGTATATTTAATAAATCATTGTATGGATTGAAACAAGCTCTCAGAGATTGGTATGCAAGACTTGATAAGTGCCTACAAGATCAAGCTTTCAAGAGAAGATTTATTGATAGTAATATCTACATCAAAATATAAGGTGATAATCAATTGATTATTGTGGTATATGTTGATGACATCATTTTCATAAGAAATATTAAAAAGATGACAAAATAAATTTTTGATAATATGCAAAAATAATATGAGATGTCTATGCTTGGGGAATTATCATTTTTCTTAGGATTACAAATATTTCAGTCAAATAAAGGAATTTTCATATCTCAAAGTAAATATGTCAAGGAAATGTTGAAGAAATTTGGTTTTGAGGATTGTGCACCAATTAGCACACTGATGTGTACAAGAAATAAGATGAGAAATGATGAAAATTCACCTATTACAGATCAATCTTTATATAAATCTATTACTGGTAGTCTTTTATATTTGAAAACATCAAGGTCAAACATCATGCATGCATTAGGTATGGTTTTAAGATATCAGTTAGCTCTAAAATATAGTCATTTTTAGTTGGTGAAAAGACTATTAAGATATATCAAGGGGATATTAGATTATGGATTGTGGTATCCCACAAGCAAATATTTCACTTTGGTTACTTATATAGATTCAAATTGGGTAGGTTTCTTAGATGACAAAAAAAGTAAAATTGGAGGATCTTTCTTCCTTGTTGATAGCTTAGTATCATGGCTAAGCAAAAACTAGAATTTAGTATCACTTTCTATAGCTGAAGTATAATATATTGTAGTAGTATTGTGTTGTACTCAAGTACTTTAGATGAAGCAACCTTTGGAAGATATCAAGGTGAAATATGATGAACCTATTTCTATTTTTTATGACAACAAAAGTGCTATTAATATTTCAAATAATCTAGTGATGCATTTAAGAACAAAACATATTCCCATTAGATATCACTTTTTGAGAGAGTAAGTTGCAAATTAATAGGTTAAAATAGAATATATCAGTACTATAGAGTAGATTGCAAATATTTTTACCAAAGCACTACCCAAAGACACATTTGACTAACTATGAGAGAGTTTGAGAGTAATTTCATTTACTTCCTACCATTAAGTTTGAGCAATAATTGAGGGGGAGATAAGTGTTATCTCTAGGTAGGCCCTTTGCCATTGATGTCAAAGGGGGAGAAGTATAGGTACAAGGTACTATAGTAAGGAGTTATAGTATGTTTTTTAGATGGTAGTATGTGTAGGTTTTAAGCTATGGTAATTTTAGTTTGAGGTTGCCATCAATGACAAAGGGAGAGATTGTTGGAAATATTATCATTGATGTCAAAGGTCTAACATTATTGGTGATAAAGGCCTCATTGCATTTAATGGTGTTTTTAATATTTATATCTTAGCTAATATGTGTCAATATCTATTTATTATTAATAAATATATTTTTGGTTGTATATAAGTTAAAAGAGGGCCCATGGAGAAGTCAAAGAGTCACGAGGTAAAAGATGAAAGAGGAATGGGATGCATATTCTCATGAAGAGTCATCTTGAAGAACTTCAAGAGTCACCATGTGAAGACAAAAGAGGGTATGACACATTTTTTCATAAAGGGACACTTTGAGGAGTACAAAAAATCAGCAAGATAAAGACAAAAAGGAAAGGATGCTTTTGTTTATGAAGAATCACCATATGACTTTTTAAATGCAAGGATAAGAAGGATCATACAAGTTTGGCACCATTTTCCATGATGACTGAAGGGTCAAAAAGGGTGAATGCCAAAGGTTATTTGGAAATCTGTAAATAAAGGCTTGAGAAGCCATTTGTATATGCAAGAGAGTGCATGGTTTGTATTTTTTTAATGAGAGAAAAGTAAGACAAATTGTAGAGTTATATCATTTATTGAGTAACCAACATTGATAGATAGTTGTGTTATATACAAAAGAGGGGTTGTTGCTCCTATGAGTTGATAATCACAAATCTTTGTAAGGGGTTGGTGATCCTATGGGTTGGTACTCACAAGTAGTTTTTGTTTTGGTGCTCAGTAAAGGGGTTGGTACTCCTGTAAGTTGGTGCTTGAAAACTTTATGTTCTGAGTTGGTACTCATTCATATACTTGAGTTTTTTCTTCATGGTTTTTCCCACTTTAGGTTTCCACATAATTTTTTTTTTGTCTCTCTCTCTCTCTCTCTCTCTCTTGTGTGGTGCATATTATTGTTTTAGTTTTACTACATATCTTGAATGTGTTATTAAGTGGTTAAAGAAAATGAAAATAGATTAAGTAAAAGATACATAATATATTGATTCACCCCCCCCCTCTTAGTATATTTCATTCTTAGTAATTGGTATCAGAGTTGGTTCCTTTTGAAAAAGTTTTATAGCTTGAAGGTAGATCGGGAAAGCATGATAGTTGGATCACATGAAGGATAATTTACAAATAAGGCACGTTTGTTTGATGGGATGAATTATGTTTTTTAGAGTATAAAGATGAAGAATTATTTGATGGCCCTTGGATTCAACATTTTCCAAGTAGTGGTGGAGGAATATGAAGAGCCATAGATACTCGTAACCACTTTGACAGAAAAGAAGGCAAGTGAAAATAATGCTAAATCTTTAAATTCTATTTTATGTGGTTTATGTGAATCAATTTTTTTTAAAGTTGTGCAATGTAAATCTACTCATTAAACTTAGGTAAAAATTGAGAATATTTACAAAGGTGATGGAAAAGTTTAGCAAGCTAAGCTTCAGACTTTTAGAAGATAGTTTTAGAGCTTGAGAATGGAAGCAAAAAAAAATATAGAAGTTATCTTTTATGGGTTGATCAAATAGTTAATCAGATTCAAGGTCTTGAAGAAAAGTTAGAAAAATTAATTTTGATTCAAAATATTTTGATATCTATACCATTGAGATATGATGCAAAAGTTTCAGTAATTGCAAAAATAAAAAATTTAGCCAAGCTAAAGATGGAAGAACTACATAGCATTCTTACGGCATATGAGATACAGACTGAACAAGAGAAACCCTCAAAGAGAGAATCTATCTTCAAACATAAAAAAAGAGAAGGCTAAGAATCTAGAATCAAGTGATAGTTCTAGTGATGATGAAGATGATAGCATAGCTTTATTCATTCACAAGTTAAAAAATGGCATAGGTAAATATAAAGAAAAATTAACTTTTATATGTTTTAATTATGAAAAGATTGGACATTTTGAAACTAAGTGCCCAGATAAGGGTAATGGTGAAAATGAAGAAGAAAAGTATACATACAAGAACAATTTCAAAATAAAATTCAAGAAGGGATTCAAGAAGAAGAGTTTGTATTCTAAAGATTCTAACTCAGCCGAAGATAGTGGAGTCAATGATTCAAAAGAAAAAGAGATTCTATTTATGGTCATACATTAAGATGCTTCTAAAATCAAAAGTATAGATGATCAAGAAGAAGAACAAGATGAAGCCAAAGTGAATCTAGAAGGAGAACTCATTTTTGCCTTAGAAGATTTAAAAGCTTTTAAGAATAAGAATCAAAGATTAAAGCTCCAGATCAAGAAAAATGAAAAGGAGTCAAAGGAAATAATTAAATATCTACAAGAACATTTTTAAAAAGCTAAGAACAATGAAGAATATATAATGGCATAGTTGTAAAAATTAAGTAAATAATGTGAAAGGTATGTTAATGAAATTGATTCTTTAAAAGTAGATCTTAAGAAAACAAATAAAGAAATCAATGATAGAGCAACCAATGATTCAAAATATAAGAATAGCCATAATATGTTGAATAAGTTATTAGAAAGTAAAAGATAAATATCATATAAGATATGCATCATATTTGAAAAAGAGAAAGGGGAGGCCACTACTTTCACATACAAGGAAAAAAGAGCTATGTTGAAGCTCTTACAAAAAAGAAAAAAAAAGTAAAGAATATAGAGGACATCTCAAACAAATAAGGTTAGAAAGAATAGAGCTAAAAAAGGTAATCATATTAGAGATACATAAATATGTCCTATTTTAAAGCTTACTATTTTTAGTTTAATTGATATGGTTATAAGAAAATAGAATGTCAAAAAAGGGATAGCAAATTTATAAATAAAGAGAAGGAAACTCATGTAGAGTCAAGCAGAAGGCATAACTTTTTTTCTCCTCTCTCATGCTTTAATGGAGAGATCATAATATGTTACAAGTACAAAATATTTAGACACATATCTTGGTATTGTATAAGCATGTTTGATTCTTTCAACAAAGATAAGAGTTTCAGGGTTCCATTCATCAAGAAGAAAGTTTACATAAGTTTATGGCAAAAGAAACAACCTAAAAAATTGTTGGTATAGATAGATTTGCATGCAAGAAATTAAGAAAAGCCATGGTTCATGAATAGTGGATGTTCAAGGCACATGATAGGAGATAAGAGCAAGTTCATGACTTTGAAAAATATCAATGGTGGCATAGTGAAATTTAGAGATAATACTACTACCAAAATTGCTAAAAAAGTTACCCTATGTTTGGATAATGGTAGAACTAAAACTAAAAATGTTTTGTATGTCAAAGGTCTTAAGCATAATCTTTTGAGTGTAAGTAAAATGTGTGACCATGGGCACACACTAAAGTTTTATACTAAAATTTGTGAAATTAGAAGAAAATATTTAGATGTGTTGGTTGCAGATGCTCAGAGAATAGGTAATAATTTGTATATGTTAACAGACATCAAAGGTCAAAGATGTTTGAATCAAATTGAAGAAACTTAGTTATGGCATAGGAGAATAGGGCACATAAATTTTGACAATCTTGTCAACATCAACAAGAATCAAGTAGTTAGAAATATTCCAAATATTACAAAGCCATTAGACATGCTTTGTGAACCTTGTATGCATGGGAACTAGACTAGAAGGTGGTTTAAAATAAAAGAGTACTCAACCACTTAGATGCTAGAGTTTGTTGACATTGATCTATGTGGACCTATGAGAACTCAAAGTACTCAAGGTGAGAAATATTTCATGTTGTTTATTGATGATTTTTCATGTATAACATGGTAAGTTTGAATTGAAAGAAGATGAAGGTATATTTATTGATTATTCTTAAAAAAGCAAAGGTTATAAATGTTTTAACAGAAGAACCAAAATATTTGTTGAAAGTGTGAGTGTCAAGATAGAAGAAGATGGAACACAAAGAATCAATGATTTAGTAGACATTCTTAAAATCATTGAAGAGGAAGATTTTGAAGAATTAGATGAAGATGAGAAGGAGAAAAAGGACACCAAAACTTTATCCAAATATGTTCAACAAAATTATAATGAAAGTGACATCATCGGGGACATAAATGAAAGAGTTCACACCAAAAAAATGATGGTAATTAAATCTGACCAAGTTAATTTTTTTGTTATCCAAAATTAAGCTTATAACTTTTCTAAAAGCTAGACATGATAAGGAATGGGTTAAGGCTATGGATGAAGAATTAAATTAGATAGAAAAGAATAATACCTGGGAATTAGTGCCTAGACCAAAATATCACAAAGTGATAGGAATAAAAAAGGGTCTTCAAAAATAAGTTGAATAAAAATAGAGAAGTGATTAGGGATAAAGAAATATTAGTATGTAAAGGATATACTTAGATTGAGGGAATAGATTTTGAATAAAATTTTGCACTAGTGGCAAGGCTAGAGGCTATTAGAATGTTTATTGCATATGAAGTGTTTAAAAAGTTCAAAGTGTTTCAGATGGATGTCAAATCTACCTTTCTAAATGGGAATCTAAATGAAGAGGTCTACATTGAGTACCCTGAGGGATTTATTCACTCAAATATTAGTAGCCATATATGTAAATTGAAGAAAGCACTGTATGGATTGAAACAAGCTCTCAGAGCTTGGTATGAAGGATTTGATAAGTATTTATAATATCAAAGTTTCAAAAGAGGATTTGCTGATAGTAATCTCTACATAAAAATAGAAGGTGAGCATGAATTGATTATTTTGGTATATATTGATGACATTATTTTTTGAGGAAATATTGAAAAGATGACAAATTCTTTTTTGATAATATACAAAGAAAATTTGAGATTTTTATGCTTCAAGAATTATCATTTTTCATAAGATTGTAAGTATTTTAGTCAAATAAAGGAATTTTCATATCTCAAAGTAAATATGCCAAGGAAATGTTGAAGAAATTTGGTTTTGAGGACTATGCACCAATTGGCACACTAATGTGTACAAGAAATAAGGTGAGCAAGGATCAAGATTCACCTATTATAGATCAATTTCTATATATATCTATGATTGGTAGTCTTTTATATTTGACAACATCAAGGCTAGACATCATGCATGTAGTAGGTATGGTTGCAAGATATTAGTCATCTCTAAATGATAATCATGTTTAGTTGGTGAAAAGAATATTTAGATATATTAAGGGGACATTAAATTATGGATTGTGGTATCCCATAGGTAGAGATTTCACTTTGGTTACTTATACAACTTCAAATGGGTTAGGTTGCTTGGATGATAGAAAAAGTAAAACTAGAGGATATTTATTTCTTAGTGATAGATTAGTATCATGTCTAAGTAAAAAGTATAATTCAATATCACTTTTAACAACTGAAGTAGAATATACTACAATAGTATTATGTTGTACTCAATTTCTTTGGATGAAACACATTTTAGAAGATATCAATGTAAAATATTATGAACCTATTTTGGAAGAGAGTGCATGGTCTGTATTTATTTTTGAAAAGAGAAAAGTAGGAGATATTATGGAGTTCTATCATTTGTTGAGTAAGCAACATTGAGAGATAGTTGTGTTTTATACACAAGAGGGGTTGGTGCTCTTGTGAGTTGGTGCTCACAAATCTTTGCAAGGGATTGATGCTCCTATGGGTTGGTGCTCACAAATAGTTGATATATTGGTGTTTGAAAAATGGGTTGGTGCTCCTAGAAGTTGATGCTTGCAAACTTTGTATCTTGAGTTGGTGCTCATTCATATACTTGAGATTGTTCCCCATAGTTTTTCCCACTTTGAGTTTCCATGTAAAAAATCTACTCTCTCTCTCTCTCTCTCTCTCTCTCTCTCTCTCTCTCTCTCTCTCGTGTGTGGTGCATATTATTTTTTCAATTTTATTGTATATCTTGTATTTGTGATTAAGTGGTTAGATAAAATTTAATTAGATTAAGTAAAAGATATATAATATACTAATTCACCCCCCCTTAGTATATTTCATGCTTAACAATTGGTATCAGATATGATTCCTTTAAAAAAAAATTATAGCTTCAAGTTAGATCGAGAAAGTGCGATGGCTAGATCACATGAAGAATTTTCTACAAATAAATCACCTTTATTTGATGAGATGAATTATGTTTTTTGAAGTATAAGGATGAAGACTTATTTGATGGCCCTTAGATTATACATTTGGGAAGCAGTGGTGGAGGAATATGAAGAGCCATAGACACTTATAACTACTCTAATAGAAAAAAAGGCAATTAAAAATAATGCCAAAGATTTAAATATTATTTTATGTGGTTTATGTGAATCATAATTTGCTAAACTTATGCAATGTAAATATACTCATGAAACTTGGGTAAAACTTCAAAATATTTGAAAAGGTGATGGAAAAGGTCAACAAACTAAGCTCCAAACTTTCAAAATATAGTTTGAGAGCTTGAAGATGAAAGAGGAGGAAAATATAGAGAATTATCTTTTGTGGGTTGATCAAATAGTTAATCAGATTCAAGGTCTTGGAAACAAGTTAGAAGAATCAATTATGGTTCAAAATGTAATACCCCCTCCAAACAAGAAATATAGCAACACAAAACTTTGAACAAAGATACAATTTCTGTTGAATAAATTTAGAAAGATAACAATAATATAGTCTCTTAATAGCAAATCACAGATTTTATCACTTGTCCTTCTAAATTATTACAATTACAGTCCTCTCTTATGCATATAAAATATGAAATACAGTCTTGAAAACCCTGGCTTTGCAAATTTGGAAATTGGGTTTCAATCTAAAAAATTCTATCTCAACTTGCTATGTCGAACACACAGTCGTCGGCGTCGATCGATATACTTCTAACGTCGGTCACTTTAGGTCCTTCTCTACCAACATCAGTCTTTCAGTCGGCCGATGTCAGTCACTGGGATCTCTGCCTGTCAAGGTCGATACCTGCCCAGATCTGTACGGACTTGTATGGGCTTCGTACGGCCGCCAATTGGGCACAACTTGCCTGTTTTCAACCCCTGATCTAAAAATATATGTTTCTAGCATAGAATATCTCTAGCTGTATAATTTATTGAATCAAAACATAAAGAAATAAATACCTGGAATATTTATAATAACTTCTATGTGAAGTTATCTCTCAACCCTGTAAATTCTATGATAACTTTTGGATGAAGCTATCTCTCAATTTGGTAATAGATCAGCTGATATTCCACAGCCTCTTAATTGCACACACTGAAGAGGGAACGTTCTCCAATGCAAATGGAATCCTAGAACCCTAGGCTCAGTCTTCACAAAATAAATTCTTCAAAATCAATAATCAATAATCAATGGCTAATCAACAATGGCCTCCATGAGAAACCCTTATACCCTCAAAAAGATATGCTTGCCCTAATTAGGGTTTCTTAAATTAGAATTAGGGTTTCTAATTAAAAATAGGCTAAATAATTAATATTTGATTAAGTCAATCAAATATTAATATCTCCCTCAATACATGTCCAAACGAGCCCAAACGAAAGCCAACTGGAAAAACTATGCTAAACGAAGCCACTCCAATCTCCATCAAGACCCTCTAATCATCCTATCAGCCTATGAGGGTTGCATAATAGGCTAACCATAAACTCAAAACATGTCAACTAAAAAGGGGACATGACAATTTGCCCCTCCTGGAATTGCTTGACCTCAAGCAATCACTGAATGACAAATCAATCAACCCACCTGGATCCCAAATGTAGTTAGGATCTCCACCACTATCAATTAACACGAACCCCATGCCATGTCCATCCCAACTCTCATGTAATGGCATCACATCATCTCTAGTACTAAGTTAAGCACCCCAACATCCAATCCATAAATGAAAATCAGCAAGCAAACTCCTTACCTGAATAATATCTAAAACTAGATTGTGAAGGCTAGAAATAGTTATACCATCATCAACCTGTGACCCGACTGTAATAGAAGCTTGAGTCCTCACCACATGTGACACTTCCTAAACTAAACTCACCTCAATACCAAGCTCGTCCTCATACCTCTCCTGTGTTGGTGCCAATGTGCACTCGTCATCGCCCTCTATCATGTCATGTGGTATAGGTACCTCCATATGATAAAAAACATATATCTGAAGCTGCTGCCCCATATTGCCTTAAGAATATGTGTCTTCCCATCAACATTAAAGAGAACCTCCATGTCCTTGAGATGAAGAGTAACTTCCTCAAATGAATGAAGCCACTTCATACCCAAGACTAAGTCTATGTCTCCCATGTCTACCACATAATAATCAGCCTTGAACTCATAGTTGTTCAAGCGCAATGGGAGGGCTCTAATCATACACTCACACCTAAGAGTGTGACCATCGGATACCTTAACTCTGATGCCCTCAAAATCTATGGTAGTGAGTCCATGCTTTTCCACAAATCTAGCATCTATGAAATTGTGTGTGGCTCCTATATCAAGAAGGGTGATAACCTTCTGTCCCGCGAGAACTCCACGGAGTCTTAATGACTCATCTGACTAAATACTAGATATGCGTGCCTCTTGTATGTGAAGCTCTAACTATACCTCTACCTTAGGCCCTAAAGCCTCTTCCTCTGCCCCCTCAGAACTATTCTACTATTTGGAATCCTCAGAATTTGAGTCCTCATAATATGCCCACATCACACGATTCGCCTTGCCCTTAGGCCTCAAAGGGCAATCGTGATGGATATGATATGGACCTTTGCAGTAGAAGCAAAGATTCTTCTTGCGTAGATCATTAAGCATCTCATGATTTAAAGGTGGTGCTGTCGAATTGGCCTTTGAATCATTTTTAACCCCAAATTTATCTATGTTAAAATCTGGTCTCTCTGTATCTGTGTTGGAGGACTTATGGTCTCTAGATGAAGAAGTACCCTTAGAGTTAAATTTATGGGATGGGGCTGCCATCTCCATACTATGTGCCTTCTTCATCACTACCTGTAATGAAGGAGAATCAAAGGCTTTGATCCAACCTCTCAATGGCTCTGTCAATCCCTCTACGAAGAGAACTACCAATCTACGTTCTGAAATATTGGGCACCATGATTGCCAATCTCTGAAACTCACCAATGAAGGACTCCAGGTTACCAATTTTTCTCAACTATGCCAGATCTCAAAAGTAAACCTCGAGATCTTTCCTGTCAAACTGCTCAACCAATCTATCCACAAAGTCTTGGTACTCTATTACCTGGTTATGTTGAAGTGTTACCATACCATGGTACCACCAATCATGTGCTACTCCATCCAAGTGCAAAGTGGCATATTTGATGGCCTCTATCTCTAACATCGGTCTCAATGCCAAAAAGGTGTCAAGCTTATGAACCCAAGCTTGAGCTATCATTTTGCCACTGCCATCAAAAGTAGTCAAAGAAAGCTTACACGTAGCCTTCTTCAGCTCACTGAATTGAACTCTAGGCCTGCTGTCCTGTCTAACCAATCTATAGTGCTCTCTCCTCAGATTAACAAAATGGTCAAAGGGCATCCTCTCTTGAACATGAGGAGGTAATAAGTCCCACTCATCATTTGTAGCCATGTAAACATCTGTAAATGGGGAATTCCCTGCCTCCTCTGCTGGTGCCTCTGGTTCTTCTTAAACAAATGTAGGATGTGTAGGTCTATCAGTTGTTCTGGAGTGAGTCTGTTGTGGTCTCTGATTAACTATAGCACTCCTGTCATCTCTTTGGTCCCCAATCTATCCATCAGTTGTGTTCATTCCCCTTATCATAGTCATAAGTGCCTGTAGTGTCTGATTCATTTGCTATTGGCTTGTCATCATAGCACGGTGAAATTCTCTAGTGTCCTGATTAGCATCATACCTGTGGCCCCTAGGTGGGCTGCCCTCACGTCTGTCACTCATGATAATCCGTTGCTATTCTAACAACTGGGTACCTTCAAGGAAAGCTCTACTGCGTGTGTTATACCTGTGTGGTCCCAACTCTTGTGGCTGCATAAGATCTATAGACCCTCAGGTTGGTAGGATTTAGCTTTGATACCACTGTAATATCCCCTCCAAACAAGAAATATAGCAACACAAAACTTTGAACATAGATACAATTTTTGTTGAATAAATTCAGAAAGACAACAATAATATAGTCTCTTAATAGCAAATCACAAATTTTATCACTTGTCCTTCTAAATTATTACAATTACAGTCCTCTCTTATGCATATAAAATATGAAATATAGTCTTGAAAACCCTGGCTTTGCAAATCTGGAAATTGGGTTTGAATCTAGAAAATTCTGTCTCGACCTGCTGTGTCGAACACACAGTCATCGGCGTCAGTCAATATACTGCCGATGTCGATCACTTTAGGTCCTTCTCTACCGACGTCGGTCTTTCAGTCAGCCGATGTTGGTCACTGGGATCTCTGCCTGTCGAGGTCGATACCTGCCCAGATCTGTACAGACCTGTACGGACTTCGTACGGCTGCCAATTGGGCACAACTTGCCTATTTTCAACACCTGATGTAAAAATATATGTTTCTAGTACAGAAGATCTCTAGCTGTATAATTTATTGAATCAAAACATAAAGAAATAAATACCTAGAATATTTGTAATAACTTCTATGTGAAGTTATCTCTTAACCCTGTAAATTTTGTGATAACTTGTAGATGAAGCTATCTCTCAATTTGGCAATAGATTAGCTGATATTCCATAGCCTCTTAATGGCACACACTGAAGAGGGAATATTCTCCAATGTAAATGGAATCCTGGAACCCTAGGCTCAGTCTTCACAGAAGAAATTCTTCAAAATCAATCATCAATAATCAATGGCTAATCAACAATGGCCTCCATGAGAAACCCTTATACCCTCAAAAAGATATGCTTACCCTAATTAGGGTTTCTAATTAAAAATAGGCTAAATAATTAATATTTGATTAATTCAATCAAATATTAATATCTCCCTCAATACATGTCCAAACGAGCCCAAACGAAAGCCAACTGGAAAAACTCTACTAAACGAAGCCACTCCAATCTCCATCAAGACCCTCTAATCATCCTATTAGCCTACGAGGGTCGCATAATAGGCTAACCATAAACTCAGAACATGTCAACTAAAAAGGGGACATGACACAAAATATTTTGAGATATATACCATTGAGATATGATGCAAATTTTTTAGCAATTGAAGAAATGAAGAATTTAACCAAGCTAAAGATGGATGAACTACATGGTATTCTAATGGCATATGAGATGTGGAATAAACAAGAGAAACTCTCAAAGAGAGACGCTGCCTTCAAGACATCAAAGAAAGGGAAGGTTAATATTCAATAATCAAGTGATAGTTTTAGCGATGATGAAGATGATAATGGATCTATATTCATTTTTAAGACAAAAAAGGTCACAGGTAAATATCAAGGAAAATTACCTTTTAAATATTTTAATTATAGAAAGATTGGATATTTTACAACTAAGTGCCTAGATAAGGGAAGTGGTGAAAATGAAAAATAAAGTCTACATACAAGAATAATTTAATAGAAAATTCAAGAATGGATTCAAGAAGAGTTTGTATTCTAGAGATCCTAGTTCAGTTGAAGATAGTGGAGTCAGTGATTCAAAGAAATAAGAGATTTGATTCATGGCTATACATGAAGATGACTCCACAAGCAAAAGTATACATGATTAAGAAGAAGAATAAGATGAAGCGAAAATGAATCTGGAAGGAGAACACATTTGAGATTTATAAGAGTTAAAATCTCTTGAGAAGAAGAATTGAAGATTAAAGCTCCAAATCAAGAAAAATGAAAAGGAGTCAAAAGAAATAATTGAAGATCTACAAGCACACTTTGAAAAAACTAAGAAGAATGAATAATATCTAATGTCACATTTGGAAAAAATAAGTAAAGACTGTGAAAGGTATATTATTCAAATTCCTTCTTTAAAAGTAAACCTTGAGAAAATAAATAAAAAATCAATGATAGAGCAATCAATGATTCAAATTTTTTGATAATAACTCTAATATGTCGAATAAGATATTAGAAATTCAAAGATCAATGTAAGATAAGATAGGTATCAAATTTAAAAAAGAGAAAGGGGAGGACACTACTTTCACATATAAGGAAAATAAGACCTATGTTGAACCTCTTACAAAAGAGGAAATAAAAAGGGAGGAAGTAGAGAATACAGAGGACATCTCAAACAAAGAATGTTGAAAATCATAGAGATACAAAAGGTAATCATGTTCAAGATACATAAACAAGTCCTATTTTTATTCTTACTATTTTTACTATAATATATATGGTCATAAGAAAATAGAATATCAAAAAAAGGATAACAAATTTATAAATAAAGAGAAGGAAACTCATGCAGAGTCAATAGAAGCCATAACTCTTTTGCTCCTCTATTAGGATTTAATAAAGAGGTCATAATATGTTACAAGTATAAAAACTTTAGACACATAGCTTGGTATTATAGAAGCATTTTTGAGTTAGTGAAGAAAGATTAGAGTTTTAAGGCTCTATTCATCAAGAAAAAAGTTTAGATAGGTTCATGACAAAAGAAATAACTTGAAAAATCTATGTTGGTGTAGGCATCTTTGCATGCAAGAAATGAAGAAAAGCCATGGTTCATTGATAGTGGATGTTTGAAGCACATAACAGGATACAAGAGCAAGTTCATAACCTTAAACAATATTAATGGTGGTATAGTGAAATTCAAAGACAATACTATTACTAGAATTGTTGGAAAAGGTATACTAAGTTTGGATAATGGTAGAACTAAAACTAAAAATATTTTATATGTAGAAGGTCTTGAGCATAAGATTTTGAGTGTAAGTTAAATATGTGAATAGGGTCACACACTAAAATTTTATGTACAAGGTTGTGAAATTAGAAGAAAAGATTCAGATGTGTTGGTTGCAGATGCTTAGAAAATAGGCAATAATTTATATATACTATCAAACATCAAAGGTCAAAGATGTTGCTTGAATTAGATTGAATAAAGTTGGCTATGGAATAAGAGAATGGGGCACATAAATTTTGACAATATTTTCAACATAAATAAGAAGCAAGGAGTCAAAAATCTTCCAAATATTACAAGGTTATTTAGCATGCTTTGTGAACCTGTCAGCATGGGAAGTAGGCTAGAAGATGGTTTAAAACAAAAGAGTACTCGACCACTCAGATTCTAGAGCTTGTTCACACTGATATATGTGGACCTATGAGAACTCAAGTACTCAAGGTGAGAAATATTTCATGTTTCTTATTGATAATTTTTCACATATAACTTGGTAAGTTTGAATCTAGAGAAGATTAAGGTATATTTCTTGGTTATTCTTACAAAATTAAAGCTTATAAATGTTATCAAAAAAGAACCAAGATAATCGTTGAAAGTGCAAGTGTTAGGATAGAAGAAGATGGAACATAAAGAATCAATGATCTAGTAAACATTCATAAAATCATTGAAGAGGAAGATTTTGAAGAATTAGATGAAAATGAGAAGGAGAAAAAAGACATCAAAAATCCATCCAAATATGTTCAGAGAAATCATAATGAAAGTGGCATCACCAAGGACATAAATAAAATAATTTTCATAAGAAGAATGATGGTCAGTGAATTTGAGAAAGTTAATTTTTTTTTGTTATCCAAAAATTTAGCCTATGACATTTTTAGAAGCTAGACATGATAAGTATTGGGTTAAAGCTATGGATGAAGAATAAAATTAGATAAAAAATAATGATACTTGGGAATTATTTCCTAGACCAAAATATCATAATGTGATAGGAACAAAATGGCTCTAAAAAAATAAGTTGAATGAAAATGGAGAAGTGACTAGGAATAAAGCAAGATTAGTATGTAAAAGATATGTTTAAATTAAAGGAATAGATTTTGAAAACACTTTTGCAGTAGTAGTAAGGCTAGAGGCTATTAGAATATTTCTTGCATATGTAGTGTTTAAAAAGTTAAAAGTGTTTTAGATGTATATCAGATCTACCTTCCTCAATGAGAATCTAGAAAAATAGGTGTGCATTTAATATCCTGAGGGATTTTTTATCTCAAATATTAGTAGCCATGTAGGTAGATTGAAGAAAGCACTATATGGATTAAAACAAGCTCCTAGAGCCTGGTATACAAGACTTAATAAGTACTTACAAGATCAAGGTTTCAAGAGAGGATTTGATGATAGTAATCTCAACATCAAAATAGAAGGTGAGCATTAATTTATTATTGTGGTATATGTTGACATCATTTTTGGAAGAAATATTGAAAATATGACAAAAGAATTTTCTAATAATATGAAAAAATAATTTAAGATGTCTACGTTTAGAGAATTATCATTTTTCTTAGGATTGAAAATATTTTATTCAAATAAAGTAATTTTCATATCTCAAATTAAATATGCCAAGGAAATGATAAAGAAATTTTGTTTTGAGGATTGTGCACTAGTTGGCACACATCTATGCATAGGAAATAAGGTGATCATGGATGAAGATTCATTTGTTGTAGATCAATCTTTGTATAGATCTATGATTGGTAATATTTTATATTTGACAACATCAAGGCTATAAATCATGCATATAGTAGGTATGGTTACAAAATATCAGTCATCTCCAAAAGATAGTAATGTTTAGTTGATGAAGAGAATATCTAGATATATCAAAAGGACATTGGATTATAGATTATGATATCCCATATGTAGAGATTTCACTTTGGTTGCTTATACAAATTTATATTGGGCATGGTGCTTAGATCATAGAGTACAAGTGGAGGAGATTTATTCATTGTTGATAGCTTAGTATCATGGCTAAGTAAAAAGTATAATTTAGTATTACTTTCTATAGTTGAAGCAGAATATATTTTAGTAGTATTATGTTGTATTCAAGTGCTTTGGATGAAGAAAACACTGGAAGATATCAAGGTAAAATATGAACCTATTTCTATTTTTTGTGATAACACAAGTGCTATTAATATTTAAAAAAATCTAGTGATGCATTCAAGAACAAAACATATTCCCATTAGATATCACTTCTTGAGAGAGCAAGTTATATATCAATAGGTTAAGATAGAGTATATCAATACTATAGAGCAGATTGTAGATATTTTCACAAAGGCTCTAACAAGAGACACATTTGAGTATCTGCAGGAGAAGTTGGGAGTGATTTTTTTTACTTCTTATCATTAAGGTTTAGCATTAGTTAAGAGGGATCTAAGTGTTAGCTCCAGGTAGGCCCTTTGCCATTGATGTCAAAGGGGGAGAAGTATAAGTATAGGTATAGGTGTATAAATAGGTACAAAAAATAGGTATAGCTTGCTACAATAAGAGGGAGTTACTGTATGTTTTTTAGATGGTAGTATGTGCAAGTTTTGACATGTGGTAGTTTCAATTTGAGGTTGCCATCAATGACAAAGAGCGAAATTTTTAGAAATATTGTCATTGATGTCAAAGGTCTAGCATTATTGGTGATAAAGGCCCCATTGTATTTAATGATGTTTTTAATATTCATATCTTGGCTAATGTGTGTTAATATTTGTTTAATATTAATGAATATATTTTTGGTTGCATATAAGTCAAAAGAGGATGCATGAAGAAGTCAAAGATTCATTGGGTAAAAGATGATTGCGATGCATTTTCTCATGAAGAGTCATCTTGAAGAATTTCAAGAGTCACCATGTGAAGACAAAAGAGGGTATGACACATTTTTCTATGAAGGGACACTTTGAGGAATATGAAAAGTCACCAAGATAAACATAAAAGAGGAAAATACTCTTTTGCTTATGAAGAATCACCATATGACTTTTTAAATGCAATGATATGAAGGGTCATGCAAGTTTGGCACCATTTTTCATGAGGATTGAAGGGTCACAAAGGGTGAATGCCAAAGGTCATTTGGAAAGATATAAATACAATTTTGAAAAGCCATTTGTAATATGCAAGAGAGTGCATGGTTTTAATTTGTTTTCAAAGAGAGAAAATAAAGAGATATTGTAGAGTTCTATCATTTGTTGAGTGACATTGAGAGATAGTTGTGTTTTATACACAATAGGGATCAGTGCTCCTATGAGTTAGCTCTCACAAATATTTTTAAGGGGTTGGTGCTCCTATGGGTTTGTTCTCACAAATTGTTGCTTTGTTGGTGCTCGTTAAAGGGGTTGGTGCTCCTACAAGTTGGTTCTTGCAAACTTTTTAATTTGAGTTGGTGCTCATTTATATACTTGAGATTGTTCTCCGTGGTGTTTCTCACTTTAGGTTTCCACGTAAAAAATATAGTCTCTCTCTCTCTCTCTCTCTTATGTGGTGCATATTATTATTTTAGTTTTATTTCATATCTTGAATGTGTGATTAAGTGGTTAAAGAAAAATAAATTAGATTAAGTAAAAGATATATAATATGCTGATTCACCCCCCCTCTCAATATATTTCATGTTTAACAAACAAACCCACCTAATCAGCCCTATGAGTCTAACCATCAGTTGCCCTCACCACCCCAACCATCAGTAGGATAGTGTTTATAGTAACTAGGAACATGAAGTGAATTATGAGCAATCAAATTTGAAACTAAAAGAGACATCTCAAAACAAAAAAATTCAAGAAAGATGACTATTCATTCTAAGGTGAGATGTGAATAATAAATCCATCTATAGTATAGATCATAAGTGGGGAAGGTTAAACATGGTTGTTAAATGATATAAAATGGATTAAATTTTGTCAATTATATATTCTTTGACTTAACCTTATTGGATCCCTGTCCAAGTAGTAATTAGCCTTAACCATCCAAACCTCAAGCATATACTCATTTACTTATTCAAATCTAGTTTAGGAATGATCAACACAACCAAACAATAACTAAATAATGTCCCATTAAATAACTTAAATATTTAGTTGAAAAATTAATTCAAAACAAAATAAAAGCTTAACACAAAACTAGATTATTAAACTTAAATAAATAAACTCCTTCAAACTTATACCAAATCCTCTTATGTTTGATAGAATAAGATTAAGTATATTCATGTCAATAACAGAGGCAAATCTGAAGTTTCTCCATAACATAAAATCAATCAAAGATGCCTTCAAAAAAAATAGGTTCCACCATCACACATAGCCAAAACTTTAATTGACTCATGCCACAACATAGTCTATGATATCAACAAGACTTCATAAATAATATACCAACACTATCACAAGACCAATGGTTATAATGATTCAACATAGTCACCAACTAATGGTATAATCATATGCTATTATCTATATACAAGTGTTCATAGCCACACACATATATACCACAACCTTGTGCAAAATAATGGCATAGTTGATGAAAACTATGCAACCATGAAAATAACATCAACATGATCCAATTGAATGAAAATAACAAAGTGAAATGAAAATTAAAACCATGGTGAAACATACACAATTTACACATACATCCCAACCTTAACATGAATAGGATAATGCAGTCACCTAAGTCAAAATATGACTCAAATCCATGATGTGTGTGTGTGTGTGTGTGTGTGTGTGTGTGTGTGTGTGTGTGTGTGTGTGTGTGTGTGTGTGTGTGTGTGTCATGGATTTGAGTCATATGCACACACACACACACACACACACACACACACACACATCTATAGTCAATGCATGTATATGTATAACAACTTGATGTAAATATATAAATCAATCAACCCAAGATGTAAAAAAGCAATCATAACACAGTCGAATAGAATACCCCAATCACTAGTATCAAATCTAAGTTTATTTAACTTGAGCCACAAAATCAAAAACAACATTGATTCTAAAATGCAATGATCTTAAAGTGGTCAAATAGTTTTTATAGCTATGACATAAACAAATATGCAATATAAAATTTAAAAGAATTGACATAACTCATTTTTACTATGTCATTATAATGTAAAAGCAAATATGATTGAAGTTATAGGTAATACTACCCATTGACATAATAACAATCCTCATTCAGGGTTATATAGATATCATGCAATTAAGAGAATGGTAAGAAGAACTCGCATCAAGAATACAAGTCAGGATGTAACACAAGAGAAAAACATAGAGATTTAATATAACCATGAAACCTTAAATAAATAAATTTCTATATCCACAAAAGAAAATATAGTCATATTTTATAAGAATGCAATCACCAATATGAAACAAACATAGACACCTTCCAAAAATTTAGTCACCCATATTAAATAAATGTAGTCACCTTCCAAAAATTTAGTAACCCATATTAAACATTACAGTTAGTTTTCAAAAATTTAGTCACCTGTATTAAATAATATAGTCACCATTATAAAAAATACAATCACCTTTATAATAAATGCAGACACCCTTTTATAAAAACATAACCATGTTTTTATAAAACATAGTCATCTTTTTATAAAATCACAGTCACCTTTTTATTAAACATAACAATATAATTTAACATAAAATGAAACATGTGCCTCAATAGGTTAATAAAATATCAATACCATTTAATATTAAAATGGATAAACCCTACAGAAATTTCCATGCATGTAGAACTAATATAAAAGGAAATAATAGGCTTGACTAGAATAATGATCCATTCCTGTATATACATCCATTTATGATTTTTTATGCAAATGTTTTATATATATTCATATTAATGTATTGATTTTATATGGGTGTGTGTATGCATCTAGAAGTTTTAAGACTTCTAGCTACATAATTAGCCTTTTCGTTTATTTTATTTCTATGTTGCAAAGAAATAATAATCTATTAAAATAAAACAAAACTTACTCATTGTTGTAGAGAAATAAAAAATCCAAGATAGAATAAAACCTTCATATTCTTTCCAAGTAATTACCATGTCCCTCAAATCGCATCTTGGTTACCATTAAACCCAGCCAAGATTTCCATTGTTCTCCTCTCCATTCTTTCATTTTCCTAACCTCCTCTATCCATCATCCCAAATCCCATTCCTTCTATCCACTTTATGATACCCTATTCAATTATGCATTGAATGGGAGGAGAGAGAAACCCTACTTCATGTCCCAGGGAAAATCCCTTGCTAACCTCACCATTAATGGCACATGTGGAAAAATTGGACATTAACCATTTAGAGACCAATAGGAAATTAGATTAGGGATTAACCTTTAATTTTAACTATAATCAAAATAGATTAACATTATAGCCTCTACCATCCATGTCACTAACCATATTAAATGGCTTAATACAAACTCTAATACATCATCAACATAATTAAATTAATTCAAATATTAAAACAACTAATTGAATAAATTTTATTACCAAGGTCAATTCTATGATAAATAAGTCAAAATAACATGCCATCACCTTAGTATAAGGTTTTATTTAGGTTTAAGGTTTAATCCAAGAGGGGTATCAAAGGTTCTTAGAGTGTCAAGGGTATGTCTAGGTAATGTGTCTTCATAGGTATATAGGGTAATGAAGGAATGAAAAATGAACAAAAGGATATGAGGGAGGAATAAAATGGAGCTGAGCACAAGGTGGAACTAAAGACTATGGCTGAAAAACCCATAACAAAAATTAACAACTAATAACAACATCAAACAAGGTACATAAAAGTGACAAGGTAATATATAACAACCAATAAGTACAAGGAACACAATCAACAATCATAATGATCAATCAATATGTCTAAAGGATAGAAAACAAATCAAATAATTATACAAGTCAGACATGTTTGAATTTCTTAGAATTCATTCGGTTTTAGGAGTATAGACTCCAACATCTACCTAGCTCATAGATATAACTTGTAACCACCAAAAAAAACATCAATTGATTATATCAAAAAATGGATAATACAAGACAAATTTATAATATCATAAACTATAATAATAAGTCCATAAAATCATTAAGTACATAATTAAACACATAGCCCAACACTATTGCAACTAGTACCACATATAATCCAACTAAAATAATAGTCAATAATCAGTTTAACAACATAATATCAATGTCATAACAACATGATAGATTATAAAAATGTGGAATCATAAAATCCTCCCCATATTGAAATGAATTTATCTTGGTGACTTAGTAAAAAAGCCATGTATAATGCTACTAAAAATGATGAACATCTTTCCAATTAATGTTCTTTTTGCTTAACGAGTCCCATTGCACCAAAAACTATTGTATATCTCTATTATGAAACATAACACTAAAATGGTTCAGGTTTCTCACTAGTTCCAACTTGATCTTTTCCTCTTTTATGACCTATAAATGAGTCTAATCCAAAACATTAGATTGATCAAGTATATAATTTCTTAGCAAACCAACATGAAAAATATCATGAATCCTAAATAGAGGAGGAAGTGCCAGTGGTAATTAATAGTTTTAATCATTTACATAATGTCAAAATATAATGAAATTACTTCAAGAATTAAGTATAACAACAAGATTATATCCAAATATGACTAAAATATATCCAAATATATGATAATAGATAAGCCACTTCGAGGGGGAAGCCTCCACAAGCTTCAATAAGAGCAAAATTCACAATATGATGATAAATGATATATAGTCTATCTAGGCCATGGTTACTCCATAGGCCGACCTACTAATGAAAAGAAAGCATAGATAAATGTAATATAATGTCAAAGAGGGATAAGTAAGCCATAAGTTAGCTAATACTATCCTCATACATGTGATAGGTTAGGGGCATAGCATGCCCTTCCCCTTCAAACCAACATTGTCCTCAATGTTGAACAACTCTAGATGTTATTGCAAAAAATCTTCACCTTCCCAAGTTACATCTTCACTACTTTGGTTTTGCCACTTGATCAAATATTCCCTAATCTCTCTGGTTCTCAACCTCTTAGTACATGTTTGGAGGATCTTCTTTGGTTCCAAAATGACTCGTCCTTCTTCATCTAGTTCTCGGAGCTCTGTCTAGGTGGAAACTTTCTATCCAATGACCTTCTTCAAACAAGAAACATGAATTACTAGGTGTATATGAGATGAATGAGGTAACTCGAGCTTGTAAGCCACACTTCCAAATTTTTATAGAACCTAATAAGGGCCATAATACTTAGGAGCAAGTTTCTTGTCCTTTTTCTATTACTTCAAGGACATCTACTTGTAAGGCTACAAATGAACAAATACCCAGTCACCCACCTCAAAATTTTACTCACTATGGTGTTAATCTACTTTTTGCTTCATCCTATTTTGTGCCAAGGCCAAATTCTCTCTCAAACTAGCCAAAACCTCTTGTTGATCTTGAATGTGCTC
Organism: Torreya grandis; assembly: GCA_037957365.1. NCBI lineage: Eukaryota > Viridiplantae > Streptophyta > Pinopsida > Cupressales > Taxaceae > Torreya > Torreya grandis. The sequence goes on along the minus strand of JARHVA010008172.1, from coordinate 95,590 downwards.
TTCCAAATCTCGAACCTTGGTGTGCACATTTAATGAAGAAGTGATGGAAGGTGGATGGTAACCATATAGTGATAGAAATGGAGACATTATAGAAGAGGTATGGAAAGATGTGTTATACCACCATTCTATAAGTGGTAGCCATTTAACCCAATGTTCTTATTTATCTGATACAAAACAATGTAGATACTCCTCTAAACATTTGTTAACCACTTCAGTCTGTCCATAAGATTGGGGGTGGTAAGATGAGCTATGAGCTAGCTAAGTACCCAAACAAGAAAATAATTCAATCCAAAAATTACTAGTGAAAATAGGATCATGATCACTTATAATTATTTTTGGGGTTCCATGTAATTTGAGAACTGCTTCCATAAAAATAGCCGCTACTATACTTGCTGAAAATGGGTGTGAGAGAGCATAAAAATGGGCATATTTTGTAAGCCTATCCACAATGACCAAAATAAAATTCTTACCTCTAGAACAAGGAAACCCAATGATGAAATCCATGGAAACCTCCTCCCACCTTTGACTAGGTATTGCTAATGGTTGTAACAAACCTAGGGTCTTAACTATTTCACCTTTATTCTATTGGCATATCAAGCATTCTTCCACAAACTTTTGTACATCTCCCTTGAGTCCTTCCCAAAATAATTCTTTCTTAATTCTATGATATGTTTTCAAGAACCCTGAGTGTCCCCCAATTGTAGATGCATGCAACTCTATAAGAATCTTATGCTTAAGCTCTAAATTTTTGCACAAGTATAACCTACCCTTATACCATAGGACATTACCTTTCCATTCAAATTTATCAGAGGATAAATTACCTTGCTAGAGATTCTAGATCAGAACCTGTGTATCCTTGTCTTGCTCCCATTCTAACCTAGCTTCATCTACCCAATCTTATTACAATATGGACATTGCACAAACTAATGCTTCTATGGATGCATCCCATCTGGATAGTGCATCTACTACTACATTAAATTTACACTTATTGTAGATGATTTCAAAATCATAACCCAATATTTTGGTTACCCATTTTTGTTGTTCCTCAGATGATAATCTTTGCTCCAAAAAGTATTTTAGACGATCATGATCTGTTTTCACCTTAAAGTGTCTACCCATCAGATAAGGCCTCCACTATTTAACTGCATGAAGAATAGCCATCATTTCTTTCTCATAGATAGGTTTTTGTAGATTCTTACCTTTAAATTGATGACTTTAAAATGCAATGGGTCTTCCTTCCTGCATTAGTATTGCCCCCAATCCAGACCCAGAAGCATCACATTCAACAATGAATGTTTGTGAGAAGTCTGGAGTAGCCAAAACTGGAGTGGTGCACATAGTTACTTTTAGTTTCTCAAATGCTTTGGTGGCATCATCATTCCAATGGAAATCATCCTTCTTTAGCAATGAAGTGAGTGGGGTTGCTATGATGTCATAACCTTTCACAAATCTTCTATATTAACCTGTTAGTCCAAAGAACCCTCGAAGGTTTTTGAGAGTTCTTGGCATGGGCCATTCCATTATTGCTTTGATCATTTGGGGATCAAATTTTACCCCTTCATGAGAAACAATTTTACTGAGGTACTCTACCTCCTATACTCCAAAAACACATTTAGATGGCTTCACATAAATTTGGTGCTTCTCCAAAACTATCAACCCCTGTTTCACATGTTGCAGATGTGTTTCCCATGTCTGACTATAAATCAATATGTCATCAAAGAAAACTAGCACAAACTTCCTTAAAAAAGACATACAAATAGTGTTCATCAAGCTCTGAAAAGTAGATGGTTAATTTGTAAGACCAAAGGGCATTACCAAAAACACATAATGGCCCTCATGTGTTATAAAAGCAATTTTATGAACATCTTCATCCTTGATTCTAATTTGATGGTACCCCAAGCGAAGATCCAATTTTGTGAAATAATTAGCACCATGCAACTCATTAATTAAATCATCAATTACTAAAATAGGAAAATTATCTTTGATGGTGTACTTGTTGAGTTCCCTATAATCTGGGCACATCCTCCATGTGTCATCTTTCTTCTGCACCATGACCACTGGTGATGAATATGCACTTTGGCTATGCTTGATGATCCCTGGCTCCAACATCTCATGGACCATCTTTTCAATTTCACTCTTTTGTGCATATGGGTATCTATATGGTCTAATATTTGGTGGTTGACTACCTGGAATTAGTTGAATGGCATGATCATGTTCTCTTTTTGGTGGCAGTCCTTTTGGCATGGCCCCAAAAATAAATGAGTGGTCTTCAAGAATTATTTATAGATCAAGATGTGTAGATACCTATGTGGGTTGAACTTATATGGAGCATAATCATGTAATAATTCCCTATAACCCCATTTTAAGCATCTTGGTCATCTAATGTGAACTAACCAATTGTGGAGATTTTGCATGTAATCCATGTAGTTCAATTTTCTTACCTTCAAAATGAAAGCACATGAATATTTCTTAGAAGTTCATCTCAATGGTACCTAAGGTTGTGAGCTATTAGACTCCCAAAACAATGTCTATGTTACCCATGGGAATAGAAAACATAGGACAGTTGAGATTGTACCCACCCATAGTAAGCCTAATACTATGGCATTTGCCTGGACAATTAATTGTGCCACCATATGCAATCATGACCTAAAATTCTGGTGCTGGGTAAATGAAGCAGTTCAATCGAGTGGCCAACTTATGGTTTATAAAGTTATGTGTGCTCCCTGAATCAATCAACACTATCACCTTCTATTTCTTGAGGAAACCCACCACCTTAAGAGTTTGTGGAGTGTTAATACCTACAAGTGCATGACAAGAGATTGTAGGTTGGGAATCTTTAAGTACCTCCTCTATATCTTCCTCATCATCATTGGAGGCATCATCTACTTCTTCATCTTTGTTTGGTCCCTCAATGTAGAATAACTTCTTCTCAGCAGATCTATGTCCTTTACTCCACTTGCTATCACAACCAAAACATAATCCTTTTGCACGCTTCTCTTCAATTTGCTAAGGGGTCAATCTAGTAGGTCGAGGAATGTTGGTGACGATATGCTAGGATCTTTGAAGTGAGTGAATGGCCACTTCTTGTTGGCTATGAATTTTACCTCAGCTCTACATGCTAGGATAATAGATTCAAAAATATTAAGTGGATTAAACATGTGTACCTTATGTTGAATTTGGTCCTTGAGTCCACCCAAAAATAGGTCATTTGAGTTAGCTTCAGAAATTGTCTCCACACGTAAGGATAGGTTGTAAAAATTATGAATATAATCCTTGATGGAGCTAGTTTGTCACAATTTTTCTAGTTGGCTAAAGTAATTCTCTATCACACTATTGCCATAGTGTTGGGGATCAACCAACAATCGATTACACTTGTGAAAGCAATAAATGCAGAAATAAATTAGATAGATAAGTAACTGAAATGATAAATAGCATAGAACAAGATATACAAGAAAACACCCTGAAAACTTGTATTAAAACTCTTTACAATAGGAATACAATGAAGAAACTTCATTCTTCAACACCTCTCTCAGATGCACACAAGATCTCTCACTAGATCTATATTCCTCAAGAGCTCTCTCTCAAGTAAAATCAAATCCAACAACCTAGATTGATGCAACTAAGTACTGTCCTTCAAACATTCACAATGTTCTACTCATACAGTTCTACACACTAAGCTAAGAAGATCTTTCCTACATATAGAAATAGGAAACTTGAGCATGCTCTTAGAACAAACAGTTAAGCCTCTTGAACAAGGGCTCTAAAAATAATATTGCTAATAATAGAGACGCGAGCCTTAGACTACAACTCAAACTCATCATGCAAACACTCGCTTCTATCCTCGGAAATTGCTTTTTGGACACACAGGTAACCGACGTCAGTTCCTGCCTGTTCGCCTGTGACCGTCGCCGGCCGACCCTACTGCCGACATCAGCGCCTCTGCAACTACAAATGACTGACGTCGGTCTCTCCTGACCGATGCCGGCATCTGTGTAGACCCAAACCTATTTAAGTCTGCTCCTTGGTGAAGCTTTTAGCTCCACACCCTAACAATCTCCCACTTGGAGATAAGCCAGCTGGACCAGTACCTGTACAGCAACATCTTCTAGCTCCTCCATCTTCAACTCAATCATGAAGACCAATAGAAGTTGAATGAAGATTCAACTTCTTCGTAACCGGCTTTGTTAGCATATTAGCAGGATTCTTGTCTGTATGGATCTTTTCTAGCTTCAACTCACCATCTTCCAATACCTACCGTATGAAGTGGTACCTTAGCTGTATGTGCTTGGTTCTTGAGTGAAAGCTGAGTTCTTAGCTAAATGGATTGCACTCTGACTATCACTATACAATCTATAACTCCCATGCTCCCTTCCAAGCTCTTCCATGAACTGTGTCATCCATATCATCTCCTTGCTAGCTTCTGTGGCTGCAATATACTCTGCTTCTGTAGTTGACAAGGCAACAACCTTCTGCAACTTAGATATCTAGCTAACCGCCGTTCCACCTACAGTAAAAACATAACCTGTGGTGCTCCTCCTGCCATCCAAATCACTTGCCATATCTGAATCTACATAACCATGTAGAGAAGTATCTGAACCTCCATAGCACAAGTGTCTACTGCTGGTTCCTCTCAGATATCTGAGGATCCATTGAACTGCCTTCCAATGTTCCTTACCTGGATTAGCCATATACTTACTTACAACTCCCACTGCTTGGGCAATATCCGGTCTAGTACACACCATTACATACATCAAACTCCCTACTATGGAAGAATATGGAACCTTACTCATGTACTCTACCTCATCATATGAATTAGGACATTGTTCTTTACTCAACTTAAAATGTCCAGCCAAAGGTGTGCTTACCGGTTTAGCATCCTGCATATTGAACCGTTTCAACACCTTGTCCACATAATCATCCTGAGACAATATCAACCTATGATTTTTCCTATCTCTCTTAATGCTCATGCCAAGGATCTTCTTAGCTGCTCCTAAATCCTTCATAGCAAATGTTTGATCTAATTTTACCTTAAGCTCTAAGATATCCTGCATGTGAGACCCTGTAACCAGCATGTCATCTACATACAACAATAGAATAATATATCTACCATTATCAAATCTCTTGAAATACACACAATGGTCTGATTAACACCTACTGTAGCCATGCTCAGTCATAAACCTGTCAAATTTTAAGTACCATTGCCTAGGAGCTTACTTGAGGCCATACAAGCTTTTCTTCAACCTGCACACAAACTTCTCCTTACCCTTGACCTCAAAACCTTCTGGCTGTTCCATGTATATTTCCTCATCCAAATCTCCATGAAGAAATGTTGTCTTAACATCTAGCTGCTCAAGATGCAAATCCTCAAAAGCAACCAAAGACAATACAACCCTTATAGAAGTCATCTTAACAACAGGAGAAAAAATCTCACCAAAGTCAATACCTGGCTTTTGTGCAAATCCTTTCACTACCAATCTGGCCTTATATCTCATCTGTCCATCCTCACCTTCCTTCAACTTGTAGGTCCATCTATTCTTTAGTGTTCTCTTACCATCTGGCAATTCAACCAAATCCCATGTTTGGTTCTCTCTTAAGGACTCCATCTCCTCAACCATGCCACGCTCCCACTTACTCCTAGACTCCACCTGTAATGCTTCTTCAAAACTCTCTGGTTCTCCACCATCGGTTAGCAATAAATAATATAAGGAAGGATAATATCTAATTGGAGGCTTACTTACCCTTTCAGACCTCCTGATGGGTGTCTTGGACTCGTTCTCAACAATCTGTCCACCCAAATTTTCTGACAGTGACTGACCTCGGCCACCTGTAGACCTGTTACTGGCCGACACCGGTTTTTCCTGGCCGACGTCGGTGCCTGGTCTACCGATGTCGGTCTCTGTATGACCGACATCAGTTTCTGTACTATCGATGCCAGTTCCTAACCTGCCAATGTCGGTCTCTGTGTTTTCCTGTAAGTGATTATTTCTTTTTCCCGCGAGCTCATTTTGGATCATAACTTTGTCCAATTCACTGTTGCTCTGCCCAGATTGATCTAGCTTCCTTATCTGATCACTATACATCACTCTTTCATTGAAAACAACATCATGACTCCTGATTACCTTGTTAATTCTTAGATTCCAAAATCTGAAACCAAAATCATTTGAGCCATAGCTAATAAACGTGCACCTCATAGACTTAGCATCAAGCTTCTTTCTATTTTCCTTATCTATGTGCACAAAGGCTTCACAACCAAAAACTTTGAGATATGAGAGATATACCTTTTTACCTATCCATGCCTCTTCTGGAATTTCACCATCCAGAGCTGTAGAGGGTCCTCTGTTAATCAGGTACACTGCGGTGTCAACTGCTTCTGCCCAAAACTCTAAGGGCAACCCTGCATGCAATCTCATACATCTTGCACGCTCCATGATAGTTCTATTCATCCTTTCAGCAATACCATTCTGCTGAGGTGTCCTTGGAACCATCCTTTGCCTTCGGATTTCGTGAGTGTAACAATACCATTTAAACTTAAGACTACAGAACTCACCGCCATTATCAGATCTCAAGCACTTTAATCTTCTACCTGTTTCATTCTCAACCATAGCTTTCCAAATCTTAAAAGTCTCAAAAACATTAGATTTATTTTTAATACAGTAGATCCATACCTTTCTTGTGGCGTCATCTCTGAATGTAACATAGTACCGTGATCCACCAATAGAGGCTACCTGAGCCGGTCCCCACACGTCTGTGTGAACAAGCTGCAACTTCTACCTTTTCTTAGTAGACCCAATCTTGAGAAAACTAACCCTTTTCTATTTTCCAAATACACAATGCTCACAAAATTCTAGATCCATACTTTTCAAATCTAAAAGCATACCTTTAGACTTAAGAATTGACATCCCCTTCTCACTCATGTGGCCAAGCCTTGAGTGCCACAATTTTGCATCCACATCTGAAGTAGATAAAACTGAAGGAGATTTGTTAGTAACACAATTACACAAATAGAGAGTACCTTCTCTCTTACCTCTGGCCATAACAAGTGCACCCTTGGTCACCTTCCAAGAATTTGCTGTGAGAGTTACTGTACAACCCTCATCACCTAGCTTACCCACAGAAATCAAATTTCTCTTCAAACTAGGAACATGCATCACATCTCTCAACACCCATGTGTTGCCATTCTGCATCTTCAGCTACACTTTACCTTTGCCAGTAATCTTACAAGGCTCATCATCCCCTAAGTACACTATTCCAAAATCTCCATGGATACAGTCACTGAAATATTCCCTGTTAGGAGTAGCATGAAAAGATGCACCAAAATCTAATACCCAAGATTCTATATTATTATGCAGAGAGAAAATTAAAGCATCCTGTGCAATACCTGCAATCTTGGCTTCTTTCTTTCCTTCGTGCTGATTGTCCTCCTTAGGCTTTTACCAACAATCTCTGCTTATGTGCCCCATCTTTCCACAATTCCAGCATTGTGGCTTCCTGCCATTTCTAGATTTAGATCTGCCTTTCCCCTTAGACTTGGATCTTGCTCTGCCTTTCTTGCTCTTCTCTTTTTGCCTTCCCCTGCTCTCAAAACTTAAAGCATTCTTGGATGCCTCTTCTGTGCTTTTTCTGCATATTTCCTCATTCAAGATAACACTAACAACATCCTCTACTTTCAAAATATTTGATGCAGATGCAGTATTACTTACTGCCATTACTAAGCCATGCCAGCTTTCAGGCAAAGAACATAATATTAAAAGAGCTTTTATCTCATCATCAAACACTATATTTACTGAGCTTAATTGATTCACAATACCATTAAAATCATTCAGATGAGTAGAAATAGATCCACCTTCATTCATATGCAAATTAAATAACTGCTTCATAAGATATACCTTATTTGAAGCTGAGGGTTTTTCATACATATTTGCTAACGTAGTCATCAACTCTACCGTTGTTTTTGCCTGTGACAAATTAGATATCACAGTGGAGGCCAGACTCAGTCTTATAGACCCCAGAGCCTTTCTGTCAAGAACTTCCCATTCTTCATCCTCCATGTCCTTGGGCTTCTTTGCTATCCCACCTAACGGTAAGTAAACATCCTTCTGATACAAATAGTCCTCTATCTGCATTCTCCAATGTTGATAGTTCTTGCCATTAAACTTTTCCATTCTCAACTTACTTTTTTCTACCATTGCTTCTCCCACTCAAATAGAAATCCCTGCAGAAACCCCTGTGAGCAACCTATAATCCAAACACACTACATAGATCTGAACCACCTGTTAGTGAACCTGAGCTCTGATACCACTTGTTGGGGATCAACCAACAATGGATTACACTTGTGAAAGTAATAAATGCAGAAATAAATCAGATAGATAAGTAACTGAAATGATAAATAGCACAGAACAAGATATACAAGAAAACACCCTGAAAACTTGTATTAAAACTCTTTACAATAGGAATACAATGAAGAAACTTCGTTCTTCCACACCTCTCTCAGATGCACACAAGATATCTCACTAGATCTCTATTCCTCAAGAGCTCTCTCTCAAGTACAATCAAATCTAATAACCTGGATTGATGCAACTAAGTACTGTCCTTCAAACATTTACAATGTTCTACTCATACAGTTCTACACACTAAGCTAAGAAGATCTTTCCTACATATAGAAATAGGAAACTTGAGCATGCTCTTACAACAAATAGTTAAGCCTCTTGAACAAGGGCTCTAAAAATAATATTGCTAATAATAGAGACGCGAGCTTGAGACTACAACTCAAACTCATCATGCAAACACTCGCTTCTGTCCTCAAAAATCGCTTTCTGGACACACAGGTAACCGACGTCGGTTCCTGCCTGTTCGCCTATGACCGTTGCCGGCTGACCCTACTGCCAACATCGACGCCTCTGCAACTACAACTGACCAACGTCGGTCTCTCTTGACCGACACCGACGTCTGTGTAGACCTGAACCTGTTTAAGTCTGCTCCTTGGTGAAGCTTTTAGCTCCACACCCTAACACATAGTGTCGTTGTAGCTCCTCTATAAAAACTAAACAGGTGACATTGAGAGTCATCTTTTTCTTTTGAGCACACAACCATCGATACCAAATGAATTGATTAGGTTCAAGATACAAGGATGCCATGGTAACATTCTATCCACTTGGAATCTAATGTAGGTCAAAAAAACTCTCCATTTGGTTGAGCCAATTGAGTGGATCTTTTCCATCAAATTTGCACATATCCACCTTTGGTAATAGGTTCCTCTGTAGCCATGGAGTTGGATTTGACGTAGACTGGTTAGGAGAACCACCCTGGTGGGTTTGTGAAATAGAGTTAAATTGATGATTTGATTGATTAATGTTCAAATCTATCATGATATCTCCCAATCAATCTTGTATAGATTGCATATTAGATTGTATGACTTGCACCTCACTCTGAATGCCTTGCACACTATAGTCAAGCTAGCTCACTTTGTGATCTATGTCAGAAAACCCTGGTACAAAGGGTCTATTACATCCCCATTTTGACTCCATCTCATCCTTTTTAAGAGTTTTACCTAGAGTTTCAGCACTCTTTCCTTGGCCCCGAGTTTGTGGACCTGCCATAAAAGGGTTTTACGATGTTGACCCTTATTGACACTTTTGACCCAACTTTGACGAAGCAATTTTGGAATTATTTCAGCCTCAAATAAAAATATACAAAGAACAAACTGTATCCAATGTTTTCTATGCTTTCCAAAAATGTAAACAACTTAGAAAAATTCTTTGAATTATGCACTATAGAGCAATTTTATGAAAAAACATAAAATAGTGATAACTTTTGTAAAACAGATCCAAATGATCTAAAATTTTAATGAAATATTAAATTTATTATTTCACACCTATAATAAAAAACATTTAGAGAAATTTGAAACCTTTTTTTATATATCACAAAATTTAAAAATTTAGTGTTTCACCCACAAGATTGCCCAAATCGTAGCTCTGATACCACTTGTAATGAAATTACTTCAAGAATTAAGTATAATAACAAAATTATATCCAAATATGACTGAAATATATCCAAATATATGATAAAAGATAATCCACTTCGAGGGGGAAACCTCCACAAGCTTCAATAAGAACATAATTCACAATATGATGATAAATGATTACCCACTACCTCCTATATATAGTCTATCTAGGCCACGATTACTCCATAGACAGACCTACTAATCATAAGAAAGCATAGATAAATGTAATATAATGTCAAAGAGGGATAAGTAAGCCATAAGTCAGCTAATACTATCCTCATACATGTGATAGGTTAGGGGCGTAGCACAAAAGGCTTGATAAAACATGGTGTTAACTTAGAAGCCTTTCCAAACTTAATATAACTTTTTTCTAATCTAATGTGTAGATAAAATTTGTATCCCACACTGAATTCACATGGGGTTATCTTTTAGTCTACATAGCTCTTTTGATTATCATAATCTATTTTCATATTATGCCTTATTAATTCCATCTTCCAATCATATTCTAGTAGCAAATCAGGTCCAACAACAACTCTATTTTACAACTTGTCCCAACCATGAGGTGTTCTGCACTTATGCCCATATAAAACTTCAAATGAAGACATCTTAATAGCTAAATGGTAAGATTTATTATATAAATATTTAACTAGATGGAGGTAGTTCTATTTTGTTTATTCATCCATAATGTACATGTACAACATATCTTTAACCACTTGGTTAAGCCATTCCATTTACCCATCTATTTCTAGATGATATGAATAATTGAAATTTAGATTTGTTCTAAAGGATGTAGTTAATGTATGCTAAAATTTTGAAGTAAATAACTTATCTTTATATGATATGATTACTTTAGGTATGCCATGGTGTATAACAACTTCCTTCATGAAATATTCTATAAACATAGAAGCATCATCTATTATGTTTTTAGCAATAAAGTATCCAATTTCAATGACTTTATCAATCATCATAAGGATTGTATCATGTTGCTGCATGATTTTGGTATCCCCAAAATAAAATAAAATGAGACTATAACCCACTTATCTCTAAAAATATCATGAGGGTACAACAACCCTCTTGAATGGCAATGCTCAGCTCTGACCCACTAGCATTCCAAGCATTTTGGTATAAATTTAGTGACATCATGCTTCATTACAAGATAAAATTAGAGGTTTTTCAACTCATGCATCATCTTTTTATCCCTTGGATGAGCATAATAATGTTGTATGCACTTCTTTAATCACAAAATTTCTCAAGTCACCTAAATCAGGTTCATAAATTTTGCCTTTGTCTTGCCAATCCATCTATTGTAACAAAAAAATCAACAAATGTTTTTGCTATAGGTTCATTAACCAAACCTACTCCTATATCATGGTAGAATACATCAATAGTTTTTTGTTCTAAAATATTACTTATTAAATTTACTTTTAACATTGAAAAGGCATTAAGGTATGTTCATCTATTGAGTGCATCAACCACCTGATTTTCCTTGCCTTTGACATATGATATGTTCATGCCAAAATTGCTCAAAAATTTTAGCCAGCTATGCATAAGCGATGAATTTAAGATTCATAGAATGCACATTTGGATAATTTTACATATATCTTATGTTGTCTTAGTCTTTACAAGAATATATGAAGATGTTGATCATGCTCCATCTCATTTTTAGAATAAATAAAATGTCATCAAGAAAATCAACATGAACTTATCCAAAAATTATTTAAATATGTTATTTATAAGACTCATGAAAGTTTCAGGTACATTATTCAATCCCAAAGGTAGAACCATGAACTTTTACTGTCCATATCATGTTTGAAAAGTAGTTTTATGAATGTCTTCTTCTTTGATTCTCAGCTAATGGTAGTGTTGACACTTGGATTTGCACCCCTAAGGAGATGCCTAAGTCTTATCATCCAAGTGGAACCATGGATACATTTCTCTTGCTATGGGTGGCAATATAGAGAAATGAATCTCTAGATTAAAATCTAGCTCCCCTTGATGCACTCTTTGAAGCTCTCCTTCTAGCTTAACAAATTAAAAATGAAAAGTGATTTAAAAATACAACTAACACAAAAAATATGGTGATTTTCCAATACATAATGTCATCTCACTTTACTAAAACCACTACTTAAATGCAAAAAATGATGTTTCATACACAAGACTCACAACTTAGGATTCATTGTTATATCAATGTTTCATATGCTAGATTCAAAGAAGGTATATGATTCTTAGGAATGAAATTAATGATTATGAAAGGGATAAAATAATTTACCACTTATAATATATCTCTACACTTAGAAAATAAAACTAGTAAAGACCTACAACAATCTCTTTTTGTAACTTGGTAGACCATTAAGAGTATATGCTAGAAAAGATAATCTTTCACTAGACTAGACCAACAAGATTCAAGTCATTACTCAATATTACAACATGTGACTGTAAAAAACACTTATATATTTCTTAAAGAGTTTTTAAAGTATATGTTTGTCTAGAGCTTCCCCATTAACCAATGGAGGCTACTTAAATGAGCTAAGAGAGTGCATATTTATAGCTTTGAGAGTGAGAACAAGCAAAGGGAAGTTAAACGGTCAATTAGACATGTGTTCATCGAATATAATCAGTTAAAATTACATGTGAAAGAGAAGTGGGATGATATATTCTATGTAATAAGTGTATAATTATTGAAACAAGTCATAAGGATAGTGAAAAGTGGTACAAAATTGCCAATTTGGCATTAGAAACTACCCACCTAAGATGCCTTCCAAAACTATTTATATCCCTACATATGGCTAATTCTAATGGTTTTTATAAGCAAGAGGGGTTTAAAAAAAGTCCCCACATGTATTGGATTGAACCCTAACCATTCCTATTTTTGTGGGCATGTAAAATCATCACTGGCAGTTTTAAAAGGGCTCTTTTCTATACACCTTCTCCACTTGGCATTCCAAAACTCATCAATTTTCATAACTTATCCATCAATAATAGGTACTGATAATTTTGAAAGGTTCCCATACCATTAATTTCAATAAGAAAAACCTTTAAAAGGTCTCTCTAATTGCTTTTCGTCATTTTCTCAAGTATTCACTAGTCTAGCTAAAAGTGAGAGCATAGTTGAGATAATTATATTTTTATTCATGGGATGATATTAATTTTTGGAGTTATATCAAGTTTATATCTTCCTTCTAATGTTTTTTTCATCTTGTATCTTTCACACCATTTAAAATATCTAAATCAAGCTTTGTTTTCCATAGTTCCATACAATTACATACAAAAAAGTACATGTGTGAGATACTCTAAGAGTCCTCTACAACTTCCAAGTGGTTTCATGGCCATACCCTTATATTAAAATTCTTAAAATGATCTATCTCTCTAATCAGGTCCTTGTGAGGGTTTTACAAGGGCTTTGAGTGACTTTGACTCTTAACATTTGTTCATAAAGGTCAAATGTTGGAACCTTTGAAAAATTCCACTAATATATCCTTAGATACCCTTCCTAACATGTCTAATCGGCTTAGGGATCCATGACAATATTTTTTGAGAGATATGAGTGGTTGAACTTGACCTTTGAGTGGCTTCCATTCTTCCTACAAGTGTTTCAGTGTGTTTGGAGTTGGATGTGGCCCCCTGTGGAGTTTAAAACCCAATAAAATGCTTCCTGACATCTAATAATGACCTATAAACATGTTCTAACCCTTTTGATATTTCAATAAGACCCAAAAATGTAAATTACCCCTATTTTGGAATAAGGACTATGCCATGTCAACATGCCTATTATCACTTTAGGGAACAAAAGGTGACAATATTAACCATAAATGATTTTAAATATCATTAAAACATCAAATTTAACCCTAAAAACATCATGAAAAATACTATAATACTTGGGGAAGGCTAGAAATTGAAGTGACACCTTATTTGGGGTTGGGTTTACGTGCTTTCTCATTAGGTATACCTATAGACCTCCTTGTGTATACCATATCTTTGGTATCCAAAATTTATAGATTGTTTTTTTAGGACCATGCATATGTAATCCAACTGTACAAACTTCCTTGACTATTCAAATTGATCACAAGTCCTCCATTCTTCACTTTTCCCCAAAACTACCATTTTCTTGCATGCAAAGAGTGACCTACCTCTGAGAAAAAATAGAGGCATATTTCCCTATTTGTATGAGAAATGTGAATTTTTTTTAATCTCAAAAAAGTAATTATCATAATTTTTACCATAGGGTTTTATTAGATTCCAAGTCTAAGTGGTCAATCCAACTCAACTCTGTCAAAAAAGGGGTGAAAAATCCCTATTTTTGCATGTTTTCACACAAACCTATTTATTAATCCTATTTTCAACCCTCCTTAATGAATATAATCTGGTTATAGATATTAATAGTCCTTATTTCATGAATTTGGGGCTTAGTGACCCAATAAAAAACTTTTTTCTAACTAGAATCTCACATTTGCCTCTTGCAATGAGGCTCTCCCTTACACTTTCTATATGGACTGAGTCATTTAGCCTATGGTAAAATGATTTTAGATGGATTAGGAATGATTTTTTAGTTCCAATAACATTTATTTATGCTAAAATAAACTAGGTTAAAATACATTTATCCCTTCATACCTCTTTATGGAGTCATTACTTGATACCTTGCCTTCACCAACTAGTGTTCTATCAGGATTGGGACATCAAATAGGGATTTTTTCATTATATATGTGTCTCCTTTGGGTAATATAAATTTTAAAATGGTTATTATATTTTATTTAACCAATATCTATGCCAAATTTAGTCCCCAATCTTTAAAACTTGTTCTAGGCTTTCTAGGCCTTCCAATTCCTCACTGTTCTTCTTGACTAAGATAGACATTCTTTGTTTTGACTATAGGTTACTAGGGTGAGTTTTTTTATTCAAAGGTATATGAAAAATAATTTTTTTTCCATTTATATCATAATATTATCACATCACCCTATTTTCATGTTTCAATTTGTCTCACAAGACCTTCTTGGTCATGACTATCACCAACCCCAAACTATGACTATGTCTATCCATTTTTCCATGGTTGTAGGTGTTCAAGGAAGGTATTTGAATTTAAGGTGTATGAAAATATTTTTATTTTATTCATATAATCTAAAAATTTCATTTAATTAACTTATATTCTTTTATTTTCCTCAAAAACCTTCCTTACTACTGACTGAGATTGACTCCCAAATAGGCTAGTTGTGTGTGTATATTCAATCCTGTTGTAGGTTATATTAGAGAATTTGGAGCATGTTATAAATTTATAAGTATTTTGGATATTAAATTTAGTATTTTAAAACTCATAATTGGACTTTATTCCTCTTTTATGAGTCCTTATATCATCCTTTTGTGCTAACAATTGGAACACTACCTTCACTACCCTATGTACGGACAAGGGATGGTCCAAAAGGTCACTTGACACAACCACATCTTATCCCATGAAATAAGTGCCTATATTTTATTTTTATAACCTTTGTATTTTATTCCCATTATTATCAATGACTATATCAATCTCCTATGGTGTAAATATCAAATCTTCCTTGGAAATCTTGTAGACATCACTGTCTAGTTTTAGTGTTTTTTTATCATTTTGAGAGGCTTCAAAACATATATGGGTCTTGTACTTTCAAGATAAAAATTTTCATGTTGGTTTTTCATTTATATTAATATAAGGTTAGAATAAAAATATTTATCAATAATAATTACATCATCAATTTATGGAATTCACAAAGACCCCTAGGAGCTCTATTTAGCTATTTTTGGGACCAAGGACCCAAAACCACCAATTCTCTCTTTTGGAGTCAGAAATATACTTGTAGAAGAATTTAAAAATTATTATCATGGAAATTAATAATTATTGGAGTATGATAAAGATAAAAAATGACTCCACCATGTTATTCCAACTATGCCGCACCTTACAACCTCCATGAAACAAGCATAAACTAACTATCAGTAGACTGGACAATGAACAAGGAGAATAAGTAGTTTTGGATTTGGAGGATTGAAATTTAGAACTCACAAAAGATGTTTTCATGAATGAAATGTTAACACTTTAATTTCAAGCACATTTTCACCACCATGGAGCTCTCTAGATGTTGGAAAACTCAGGACTTGCACCTAATTCTACAAATTTCATGAAACTAGAACTATTTGAAAACTCCTCCAAATACAATGAAAAATGAAGTGTTATGTGTTTAAAATATCATTAGTAGATATTTATTATATCCTAAAAACATCGTATAAAGACCACACATACCTAAGTATCTCTAAAAATTAGAAATAAATGCATAAGTATGCCCCTCTTAGATGCAATTCTATAAAAAGTTATTTATACTATTAGCAATGGTTCATAAAGGAGGAGAAACTAAAAATAAAATAATATTATTAAAATTAATTAAATCAAGAGTAAAATCCACTTGTATAAGCACTCCTGCCAACTCTACCTGTACCTTTTGTACCAAGTGTTGAAAGTTGACCTTGCTTTGCATGCCTAAAGGAAAAGGAAGGAAAATGAATTTTAGAATCATATTTTTGACTTATCCTTGAATTTAAAATGTGTAAATGGATGTGGGGAGATTAATATACACCCCACCCTTGTTTTTAGTTGAATATATGATCATGGGGGGTGTATAAGTGCCAAAAGTCCCTAGAAGCAAGGATAAACTGACATTTCTTGATTGCAACTGACCTATGGATCCTATCTAACTGATTATGACCTATCTCTAACCCCTCCCACATTGAAATTGATCTTGGTGACAATTTCTTACCTTAACCATCCATACAACTCCTTCTTTTTAACTCTAGGTGGGCCCACAAGGTAATTTTTTGCATTTTGAAGATAATAAAGTTAATTAAATGGATTAAATATGACTTAAATTATATTAAAAACATTATTAGGACAAAAATAACATAAATCATGCCTTTTACTAGGTTTGACCCTATTTAACTAGGGTTGACTATCCTTTGACTTGAATAGTACAAAGACTAAGACTTTGAATCAAGGTTATATTAGACACAAATGAACATCTAGATTAAAATGAAACCCATATATGACATGGATGAACCTTTAAAAGTTTAAAAAGTAGGGGGTGGACTCAAATTTGACCAAAGGTCAAATTTGGTTAACATTTTTGGCAACTCTTAGGGTAAAAATGATTGTATATGTTTTAATACTAGTAGCCTTATCCAACTAAGCGCCAATGGAGTCAATGTTCTCTTGAAGATGACTATAAGAATATGTGAAAACAAAAAAAACATAAAGAAAACACTCCACACAACACAAAAAGAGCAAGAAAAATAACACAAGACAAAATAAGGAAAACACACACTTGCACATAAGCACTTAGGGAATACACAAAGAAAGAAAGAAATTATGCACAAGGGAAGAAGAGAACATTAGTAATAATTATTTATGTGTATCCCATTGACTCGAATATGAAACTCTTCTCCATCCAACTTTGAAATTTGGAAAACGTTATGTGACTTGGACTGAGTGATCACATATGGGCCACTCCATAAAGAATCAAACTTTGTTTGATTTCTAGGTTTGGCCCTATCGTCATCCCATTTTAGGATAATGTCTCCTTCCTTTAAACTTATTGGAGTAAACTTCTTATCAAAATACTTCTTTTTTTACTCTTGATGAGTAGTCATAGTTTGAATAGCTTGATCTCTTGTCTCCTCAAGCTCCATCAATTCACATAACCTAACTTCCATGCTCTCATTCTCCATCAATTTTAGCTGATAGGTGAGGTCTAAAGCTGGTAATTCAAGTGAAATAGGAAGGATAACTTTCCTTTGATACACAAGTGTGTATGATGGGTTACCAATTTCTCTCTTTAGGGTGATCTTATCAGCCCAAAGGGCTATCTTTAACTTGGAGTCTAAGTCCTTTGATTCTCCTCCATTGTACTCTTTATAATTATAATTATATTCTTGCTTGTGGACTTATCTATTCCATTCCCTTATGGATAATAGTTGGAGGAGGTGCTAAGATAGATGACATGCTTCAAAGCCCACTCACTTGTCCTTACTCCTAAGAAAGATAATGTATTATCTAAAATAATTATTGAAGGGGATCCAAACCTTATTATTATACTCTCATATAATTTAACTAATACACTTTCATTGGCATCCTTAATAGCTACAACCTCCAACCACCATTTAAAGTAATCAGTGGTAGTCAATACCCAATTGTGACCAAAACTAGAAGGAGGATTGATTAGGCCTATAAAATACAAACCCCATCACATGAAGGGTTGATCAAATTTGATTCGATGAAGAGGTAGGGAATAAATTTTTTTTTTGTATCAAAAATAGCACACTTTTGGTATTTCCTTACCCAATCATGAGTGTCCTTGTACAAACTATGCCAAAATTATCTAGCTCTCATTATCTTGGTAGCAGTGGTTTTAGGAACAAAGTGACCACCAACTGGTCCATCATAGAACTTAAATATTATCTTGTAAATCTAATTATAAAAAATACACTTCAAGATCACTCTAAAAAAATCCTTCCTAAATATCACACCATCAACAAGTATATAGGGAATAGATTGTAATATATAATACCTTCTTCTAGCTCTATCAAGACCTTGTGGACACTCACCGGTTTGAAGGAAGTGAATCATGTCTTGTGTCCAAATTCTTATGGATGGAGGTTTAGCTATATTATTATCATCATGGAGTGCTAAAAAAACTTATATTTTCTCCCTCAAATCAGAATCAAGGTGTTCACATAGCACTTTACCTTTCACTAGTTTAGTTGTTTTGATGTTAACATCATATTCCATCACCTTGGTGATCTAACCTACCTTTTTCTCATTCAATTCCATCCTTAATATAAGTTCCTTTACACGAATATCAGGAAAAATTATTTGGATCTTATTATTTTATATCATGTGTCTTAATTTATTCAAGCTTCTAATAACTAAAAGTACTTGTTTCTCAACATATGTATACTTCACCTCATACCCCTCCAAACCTTGGCTAAAAAAAGCAATAGGATGCTCCAAATTCTAATAATTTTCTTGGTTGAGCATGGTATAAATCATATCTTTATTAAAAAAGTGTACAAATTGAATTCCTTAGAGAAGTTTGGGCTTGCAAGAGTAGGAGCTTGAGCAATGGCTTGTTTGACTTCTTCAAAACTTTCCTTTCTCTTTCTTGTCCAAGTGAATATTTTATCCTTCCTTAGCATAGATGTTAGAGGTTTGAAAAGGTTATAAAATCTAGGAATGTATCTCCTAATGAAGTTAATCTTACCAAAGAAGCTTTGTAGACTTTTCTTGTGTTTAGGCAAAGACAATGCCAAAATGGCATTCACTCTTTCTTGATTAATAGATAAGCCCTTCTTAGAGACAATATGCCATAGTAACTTGCCTTCATGGAAAAAAAACACACACTTATTTTGGTTTAGATAGAACCCATATTCTCTACAACTCTCAAATATTTTCCTTAGGTGTTTCAAATGATCCTTTGTTTCCTTAGAGAAAACTGTCACATCATCAAGATATACCAATACAATGTCATTGATTAGTCCTTGAAAATCCTTATACATAGTACATTGAAAATTATATCCATAATTTGAAAACCCAAATGGAATTTTACTATAGGAATATGTACCCAATTTTGTGAAGAAGGATATTTTTTATTGGTCACTTTCTTTCACCAAAATTTGATTTTAACCAAAGTACCCATCTAAAAGAGAAAACCTCTCACTACCTACCACAACCTGTATGATTTAATCCATAGAAGGAAGGGGGTAATGATATATCAAATACACTCTATTCAAGTCCATAATGTCCACATGCAACCTGATATCCCCATTCTTTTTACTGATAGGGACTAAATTGGCCAACCAAGAGGAATATTTGATAGGAAAGATGATTCTAGACTCAATCAACTTGGTGAGTTCTTTCTTCATAAGGGGTTAAATATTGGGATTGATTGGACTTTGTATTTTATTTATGTTTTTTTAATTTTCATCTATCTATATGGTGTGTTGATATATTCTAGGATTTAAACCCTTCAATTCACTATATTCCCATGTAAAAATATCACTAAACTCTTTACATAGCTCAATGAAATCATGATTCTCTTGATTAGTGCATTCCTTACCAAGTGAAATTAGTTTATATTTAAATATATCTACCATTTAATATTTATATTACTTATTGGGCATACTTACCTTTTCCTTCTTGATATAGTCATCCTCATTGAAAATTCTTTCAAGAGTCACTAAGCCTTTGGGAAGCTTGTTAAACTTCAATTGGACAATCTACCCCTCATATTAATATTGTAGATTAGACTAATTTTTGGTAGATAAATAAGATTATTATTTTAAGAAAAGGGATATTTTTTTGTCACTTTCAAATAACTTCAAAATTTTGACATTATCTAGTATATAAGGTCTCACAATCACCTCTACATGAGGTTGATTCTTGTCTTCTATTATGCTTTTTGGAACATCAAATTGAGCACCAATAAATGCCAAAATATTACCATTATTTTTTTCCTCCATTATAATATATGTTATTTTAAAATCCATGATTTCCTATAAAATATCCCGAAATCTATGCTTGTAGGACTTGAGCAAGGGGTTATTGGTCAAATTCTGCTCCCTAACATGATTCACAACAAGTTCACTATCTTCATACACTTAAAGTTCTCTAATTCCTCTTTTTCTAGCCCAATTAATTCCATGAATAATGCCCTAATATTTTTACACATTAAAAGTTCATGAGAACTAAAATCTAAATGTTGAATAATACCTTTCCTTGGAAGGTGAAACCAACATAGCTCCACCACTTGCCCCAATCTTGCTTCTAGACCCATCAAAGAAGAGCTGCCATAATCCATTCACATCCTCATTTGAATTCATAAAATTGGACATGAAAGAGTCCTTATCATGCATATAATATACCCCAAGACTATATTCATCAATAAACTTGTATGGATCATGCTCATAGTGCTCATCTTCCCACTCATCTATGAACAAATTCAAAACTCCCTCAAAGGAAGATGATGGAGATTGGTCAAGGTGAATCCCATCTTCATTAATGATATCATAGTTAAAAACTGTAAACCTTGGGTGAGTATGGTTTCAAGTGATATTTATGGATAGGTTCTGAGTCAATCTTCACCTTAGTGCTATTTTGTCCTAAACACCATGTAGAACCGATTAGCTACCAAGTATCCACCAATATTATATGTGAAGTATCTTGACAAGAAAAGAGAAAAATATAGAGGTAAATATACCACCACTACATCATGAGGAATTTTAAAATTAGTAAAATCATTAAGGATCAAATTCAAACCTTTGAATACCCCCAATGTCTTGGTTGGTGATCCATCCAATTGTAAAACTCTTTTAGTCATAGGATCATACTTGATGCCTAGATTGTATGCTATACATTTAGGCATAAATGATGTGATTTATCCACTATATATGATGAAATTATGTATTTAAGAAATGACAAATAATCATATATAAGTAAAAATGGAGAGTTTTTTCATCTTTCTTTACTTAGCCATCTATAGCTTGAGTTCCATTGACTAAAACCACATTGTCATTTCTAGATGGGCTAGCTTGTTTACCCAATCCATGTAATTCCTTTTTTAGTATATATTTTTCCCCTAGTAATATTATATAATCTCAAAATGATATGTTCATATGTAACTTCTTCATCTGGTCCAAAACATTGATGGAAGGATTACTCACTTTAAGAAGCTCTTTAGGAGCACTAGCACCTTGTGATGTAACTTGTGAAGATGGAGGCATAGAAGTTGTCTTCATGCTTTGGAATATATAATTTTCTTGAGTTTTAGGAGATTAATTAGGCCCAATTCCCATCTGATCTGATGAATTATTCAAAACAGGTCCTTGGTTGGTCCCTTGAGTCTCCTTAATAGCCTTCCTTTTGGACCTAGTATTGGAAGCAACACTAGTATTCTAATTGCTTACATTTCACACATAATTAATTGCACAAAACTCACCCTCTAAATGATTTATGATGTTATAATAAATTTGAGGTTGTCCATTTTTCATCCCAACTTGCATATATAATTAAAAATTTGAATCTTGAAAAGGTTAACTACCTTGCATTGACATTCTTTGATTGTGCATTTCATTTACATAAGTTACTTGCTTTTGACCATGTTCAAAAGATGGATAATTGGGATGTTACTAGACCAAGTTATTTTGAGTTGGGACAAGCAATTTGGATGATTATGGAACATTATGATTTTATCTTTGATAAGGCTTGACATGAGTGATTTGACCTTGTCCTTGTGCATTATTTTGGAAAGGAGGTCTGCTTGTTGGCCTAAACTAATTGTATGTTTGATATGGCCTATAACCTTGAGATTGTTGTATTTTAAGGGAAAATAACTCATTTGTAACACTTTAAAGCAAAATTTTCACTTCATGTATTTCATTTTAAGGAGTAACGGTAGACCTTTCTTGATTAGGCAAAGGGGATAAAGTGGGCAATACACATTGACTAAGAGAATGCAAATCATGGAATAGTGGCATTGGAGGTCTAGGAGCTATCTTTCGCACTTGGAAAAGATAATTATTAGAATTTATAGATATTTCATAGGTATAAGTTAATTTGTTTCCACCCATGGATTGAATCATCATGGCAATGTCACTATTTAATGCTTTCAAGTAGCATAAAAATGCATAGTTTGGGGTAGGTCTCACAAGAGTTGGGATTCTATCCCATGTTTTTTGGAATCTAGTATTAAATTCCTACATGAATTCATGAGTTTCATTTTTAATGGTGGTAAATTATTCATCTAGGGATAATTAATCACTCTTCTCCCCAAACCTATTAGTCAAAAGGACTCCTATTTCATCCCATGAGTCAATAAAATTCACCAGTAAGGTCCCATACCAATCTAAAACTTTTCCTTTGAAAGAAAAGGCCAAAAACATAATAGATACATTTTCTTGGGTGATTTTATGAATATCAATTTTTTTTCTATATTCCTAATGTTCTCAATGGAAGTAATAGGACCATCACCACTAAAAGATGAGACACTTTTGAGGGCTACTCTTGGAATTTGATCATATTGGGAAAAATGTAAGGGAGATGCCCAGTGAAAGGCACAAAAGGTTGCCTTCCATCCATATTGGAAATATCACAATAAAAATCAAGAAATGAATGAAACACAAACATAGAAGGTTTAAACACCAAATCCCTTTTATAGGGATGAGTAGTTACAAACCTAAACCTTATAATAGAATATAGAGGTAGTTACACAAACTCAAAAGGTATCCTTTTAGTAGCAGATCTAGTAGTCACCTTTGGCATGTAATTTTAGGACTGATCATCAACCAAAAACTTAAAATTTTGAATGGAGTTTCTAGGTAATAAATGTAGATGTTTCTTCTATCTCCAACTATTCTAAGACTAGCACCAATATTGAACATTCTTCTAGGACTTGGAGTCCCGCCAAGCATGACAAAAATTGTTGACACTTGAGTTCACACCCCTGAGGAGATACCTAAGTATCCTCATATAAGTGGCACCATGGAGACATTTCTCTTGATATTTGTGGAAATATTGAGAAATTAATCTCTAGATTAGGGGCTATCTCCCCTTGATAAACTCTTTGAAGCTCTTCTTCTAGCTTAACAACTTGAAAATGAAACATGATTAAGAAAGATAAGTAAGACAACAAGATGTTGATGTACCAATATAAAATGTCCTCTCACTTGATTAAAACCACTATTTAAATTCAAAAAAAGATGTTTCATATATAAGACTCACAACATAGGATTCATTGCTACATCAATGTTTCATATGCTAGATTTAAAGAAGGTATATGATTCTTAGCAAGGGAATGAATGATTAAAAAATGTATATAATCATGTAAAAATTAAAGGATATCTCTAAACTTATAAAATAACACTATAAAATACCTGCAACAATCTCCTTTCTATAACTTGGTAGACTATCAAGAGTATAATCTAGAAAAGAAAATCTTTCACTAGACTAGACCAACAAGATTCAAGTCATCACTTGATCTTACAACATGTGAGTGGAAAAAAAAATGTATATTTATTTAAAATTTTAAGTACAAATTTTTCTAGAGTTTATCCATCAACCAATGGAGGCTACTCAAATGAGACAAGAGAGAGCATATTTATAGATTTAAGAATGAGAACAAGCAAAGGGAGGTTCAAGGGTCACTTGGACATGTGTCCATCTAATAGAATAAATTAAAATTAAAAATATAAGAGAGGTGGGGTGAGATATTCCATGTCACAGGTGTATATTTTTTCAAAAATGTCATAAAAATAGTGAAAAGTGGCACAAAACTACCAATTTGGCATTAGAAACTACCCATCTGAGATGCCTTCCAAAAATATCCCTATCCTTGCATATGGCTAGGTATGATGGTTAGTATGAGAAAGAGGGGTTATAAACAAGTATGTACATGCATTTTACTGAATCTTAACCATCCCTATTCTTGTGGTCATGCAAACTCATCACTAACAATTTCAAAAGGGCTCTTTTCCATGCACCTTCTCCACTTGACATTCCAAAATTATTCAATTTTCATAACTTATCCATGCATAAGAAATAATTAAAGTTTAAAAAGTCTCCCATACCATCAGTTTTAAAAAAAATCCTTTAAAAGTTCACCCTTATTAATTTTCACCACTTTCCCAAGTATTCACTGGTCTGGCTCATTGGACTAGCTAAAAGTGAGAGTTTGGTTGAGACACTTAGATTATGATTCATGGGATGAGATGAATTTTTAGAGTTATCTTAAGTGTAAATACTCCTTCCAATTTTTTTTTATCCTCTAACTCCTCTTTTACCTTGCACACCAATTAAAATATCCAAAAGGAGCTTAGTTTCCCCCCCATTCTACATAATTCCATATAGAAAAAGTATGTGTGTGATATCCTCTAAGATTCCTCTACAACTTTCATGTGATTTCATGTCCATATCCTTACATTTATATTCTCAAAATTATCTATCTCTCTAATTAGGTCTTTGTGAGGGTTTTATAATGGTTTTGAGTGACTTGGACTCTTAACATTTATTCATAAAGATCAGACATTGGAACCTTTAAAAAATGACACTAATATACTTAAGGATCCTCCCTAACATGTATAATTGTCTTAGGGTTCCATACAAATATTTGTGAGAGATATGAGCAATTGAACTTGACCTTTGAGTGGCTTCCATGCTTCCTACGAGAGTTTTAGTGTGTTTAGAGTTGGGTGTATCCCCCTGTGGAGTTTCCAAGCCAATAAAAAGCTTCCTCACATCTAATAAGAACCTATTAAAATTTTTCAATCCTTTGGATAGTTAAATAAGATCCCAAAACGGAAATCACCCCTATTTTGGAACAAGGACTATGCCATGTCAATAGGCCTATTAGCACTTTCTAGACCAAAATTTGAAAATATTTATAGTATATCATTTAAAATATAATTAAACCATAAAATTTACCCCTAAAAAAATCACATATAACATTAGAATACCTGAGGAAGGATAGAACTTGAAGTGACACCTTATTTGGGTTGGGTTCACACATTTTCTCATTAGGATTCCCTACAAACCTCCTTGTGTATATCATATCCTTGGTATCCCAAACTTATATATTGGTTTTTTATGTCCTTCTATATGTACACAAACTTTGAAAACTTCCTTTATTGGTTAAATTTATCACAAGCCCTCCATTCCTCACTTTCCCCAAAACTACCATTTTCCTGCATGTAAAGAGTGACCTACCTCTGAGACAAAATAGAGGCATATTAACCTATTTTAATGAGTATGGTAGAATTTTTGTGATATATAAAAAGTATATATGGTACTCTTACCAAAGGGTTTCATAATGTTCCAAGTCTAAGTGGTCAAACCAACTCAACTTTGTCCAAAAGGGGTGAAAAAACCCTATTTTTGCATGTTTTCACACAAACCTTCTTGTTACTCCTCTTTCAAACCCTCATTTATGAATATAAGCTGGTTATACATCTTAATAATCCTTATTTCATGATTTTGGGTCTTAGGAACCCAATCAAAACCTTTTTTTCAACTAGAATCTCATATTTACCTCTTGAAATAAGGTTCTTCCTTACCCTGTCTGTATTAACTAAGTCATTTGACCTATGGGAAAAAGAGTTTATATGGATTAGGAATGACTTTTTAGTTCCAATAGACTTTATTTATTCTAAAAAACCATTTAAAAATGCATGGATCCCTTCATACCTTTATAAGGAGTCATTACTTGAACCCTTGCCTTCACCAACTAGTGTTCTGTCAAGACAGACAAAAAACATGGTTTATTTCCTTCTAGATGTTTCTAATTTAGGGAATATAAATTTTAAAAGGGTTATTATATTTTATATAACCCATATATATACCAAATTTATTCCACCATCTTCAAAACTTATTCTAGGCTTTCTAGGCCTTCCAATTCCTCATTGTTCTTCTTGACTAAGATAGTCATTCTTTGCTTTGATTATAGGTTTCTAGGGTTAGTTTTTATCTTCAAATGCATATGAAAAATATTTTTTTTTTAATTTATATAATCATACTATCATATCACCCTATTTTCCTATTTCAATTTGTCTCACAAGACCTTCGTGTTCATGACTGTCACCAACCCCAAACTATGATTGTGTCTATCCATTTTGCCATGGTTGTAGGTATTCAAGGCAGGTATTTAAATTCAAGGTGTATTAAAATAATTTTATTTTATTCTTATAATATTTAATGTCATTTAATTCACCTATATTCTTTTCTTTACCTCAAAAACCTTCCTTACTACTAAATGAGATGAACTCCCAAATAGGCTAGCTATGTATGCATATTTAGGCTTGTTGTAGGTTATATTAGATAATTTGGAGCATGTTAACAATGTATAAGGATTATGGAGATTAAATTTAGTCTTTTAAAACTTGTAATTAGACTATATTACTCTTTTAAGAGTCATTATATCATCCTTTTATGCTAACCATTGGAACACAACCCTCACTACCCTATGTATGGACAGGGATGGTCCAAAAGGTCACTTGACACAACCACCTCTTCTCCCATGACCTAAGTGACCATAAATTAATTGTCATAACCTTTGGAGTTGATTCCCATATATATAAATGACTATATATTCCTCCTATGGTGTAAACATCAAACCTTCCTTGGATATCCTATAGACATCACTGTTTTATTTTAGTGTTTATTTGTCATTTTGAGAGGCTTCAAAACATATATGGGTCTTTTCCTTTCAAAATATAAATTGTAATTTTAGTTTCTAATTTATATGAATATAATTTTAACATAATAATATTTATCAAAAAAAATTACATCTTCACTTTATGGAAATCACAGACCCCTGGGATCTCTGTTTAGCCATTTTTGGGACTGAGGACCCAAAATAGTCAATTCTCTCTTTTGGAGTGAGCAATCCACTTGTATAATAATTTAAAATTTCCTAGAATGTAAATTACACATTATTGGAGTATTATAAATCCCTAAAATGACTCCACCATGTTCTTCCAACTATGCAACACCTTATAACCTCCATGAAACAAACAAAAACTAACTATGAGTAGACTAGATAGTGAGCAAGGAGAATAAGTAGTTTTAGATTTAGAGGAGTGATAGTTGGACCTAAAATAATATGTTGTCATGAAATAAATCTTCATACATGAATTTAAAGCACATTTTCACCACCATACATCTCTCTGGACATTGGAAAATGCAAGACCTACACCCAACTCTATAGACTTCATGAAAATAGCACTATTTGAAAACTCCTCCAAAGGAAATGAAACATGAAGTTTTAGGTGTTTCAAATATAATGGAGAAATATTTATTTTAGCCTAAAATAATCATATCAATACAAAAAATATATATGTATAATTATACCCCTCTTGGGTGTAATTCTACAAAAGGTTGTTTAGATTGTTAGTAATGGTTCATAAAGGAGGGGGCACCAAATCACAAAATACTATTATGAAAATAAATTACATTCATATTAAAATCCATTTTTAGAAGTAATGCTCCCAATTATATCTATATCTTCCATCCCAAGTGATTTAAGTTGCCCTTCCTTTGCATGCCAATAGGAAAAGGAAGGAAACTAAGTTTTAAAAGCATATTTTTGCATTTTTATTGAATCTCAAACATGAAAATGGATGTCGGGAGGTGAAGAGGCACCTAACCCATTTTTTTAATCTAAATATCTGATCATTGGAGTACAAGTGCCCAAAAGTCCCTATAAGTAAGGAGAAACTCACATTTCTTGATTGTAACTGACCTCTAAATGTTATCTAATCAATTTTGACCTAAATCTAACCCCTCCCAAATTGAAACTAATCTTGGTGATAAGTGCTCACTTCAACCATCTATACAATGCCTTCTTTTTAGCTCCAAGTGGGCTCACAAGTTAATTTTTTGCTTTTTGAACATGATAAAGGTAATTAAATGGATTAAGGATGACTTAAATCACACTAAAAACACTATTAGGACCAAACTAGCATAAATCATGCCTTTGACTAGGGTTAAATATCCTTTAACTTGATTACTACAAAGACTTAGACTTTGAATCAAGGTTAAATTAGAGATAAATGAAGATCTAAATTAAAATGGCACCCCTATAGGACATGGATGAACCTTATAAATTTTAAAAAGTAGGGGTTTGACTCAAATTTAAATAAAGGTCAAATTTGTTTAATAGGTAGTTGATCTCAACTCAATCCTAAAAAACTATTGTATCACCCTTAATTTTGTCAAAAAATTCATCAATCCGAGGTAAAGGATAATGGTTTTGATTGTTACCTTGGTTAACATGAGACAATGAATAAAAAGCCTCAATGTACCATCCTTTTTATTCATAAATACTAGTATAGTACCCCAAATAAACACACTTGGATAAATACTTCTATTTTCTAAATGTTCTTGAATCTAAACTTTTAACTCTTACAGATCAACCAGATCAACCAGATAAACTTTTAACTTTTAAGGTGCTTTGGAAGTAGAGGTAGAACCAGGTATGATGTCAATGGAGAAATTAAATTATTTCTTGGGTTATAAAATATGTAGATTCTTAGGAAACACGTCCATAAACTCCCTCAAAATTGGAAAATATACATGTACCAACTCATTTTCATTGGATATTTCTTATAGTTAGACTACATAATGCTTTCAACCCTTCCTAATAGCTCTTTTCAATTATAAGGTTGAAAGTATTTTAGATCTTACAAACCCTTGCATGCCTTGTAATTATACTATTTAACCAACATAATTGGTGCATTTCACTCTTTTTCCCACATAATCAAGTGTGGCTTGGTGTTCATGCAGCCAATCCATCCCAAGGATGTGATCATAAGACCCTAAAGGCATGAGAAAAATATTACCTGTCTTAAAAAAACCAAGATCTATTTATGCTTATTTCAAGCACTCAAGAATAGGCACTTTCTTGCTAGTACCAAACTCAACTTCCCAACATTCTCTTATAAAGATAGGTTTAATATTACATTTCTTAGCACCAAAAGTAAAAATAAAGGAATCTATTGCACCTAAATCAATCAAGATAGTCAAGGGAAAATTGTTAATTATATATTGGGTTTCAACTGAAGTAGCCTACAAGTCAACATTACAATTATCAATAGTACCATATAATTTATGATTCACTACTTAGCCTGATTTCAATTTAGGATAACCCATTTTATATTGGTTATTTACATATTCCCAATGAACAATTGGTATATAAAATGCCACTATAATAGTATTAACACCCATGGTAGGTCCATGTTGGTTGTTTTGATGTTGTTCCTTCCAAAAAGAACCAGATTTAGATGATTCATGGGATTTGAAATTTATATTTTGATTATAAAACTTGGTGAAACTTTTATTACCTCTTAAAAATATGTGATTATGATCAAATATTCTGAAGTTCTTGTTCATGGGAGAAAGGTTCTTTGCTTTAGAATGCTACCTACTTGACTTGAACTTTTGTTTCACCTTTTAGCATGCCTTTTATTTTTCCTCAAGACTAAAGGTTTATTCAATTATTGTAGCTAAGGTTATTGGGTTTATCATGTTGATTTCATGCATTAGTATTTACTTAAGCCCAAGTTTGAACCTATCAATATTGGTTTCTTCATCATGCATACAGTTCATGTGATGCAAAAAATTCAAAAACTTGTTATCAAACTCAACAACAAACATGTTTTGTTAATTTAAAAGATAAAAATTGATTATTTTCTATTCCTTATAGTTTAAATTTAGTTATCTCTTATGAAATTGAGTCTCAAAAATAGATTATGATAAGTTCAAAGGTTGACAACATTTAATAGCACAATGGTGATTCCACCATAAAGTTACAGGTCCTACTAACCAATAGGCTACCATCTAGATTTCACATTGGAGGTCATGTTATGAAATTTGAAGTACTTATACAAGTGAACCAACCATGCATCAAATGCCTCACCTAATTCCTCACCTCAAAAGGTAGGTAGGGGAAGCATCTTCAGAGCTTTAATGATTGGGTCAATAGTGGTCCAAAGTAATTCTTAAATTATAGGTCCTTCTACTTGCCCCATTTCTAATTTGGGTAATTCCTCTTGGGATATCCCTTTAATATTAATCAATCTTTATTCTTTGTTATCAATATTTCCTTGTAAGGTATTAAAGGCTATCAAGATTCCACTAAGAATATCCCCATGTTTGTTGGTTAGATTCTTATTGACTACTTCAACATTGGATACCTCTTTATTATTATCAAAATTATTCATGGGTAGATTTTATTGTTTATGAATGGGAATGTGGCCATCATAACCCATTCCATGTCCTCTACCTCTACCCCTAATCGAGTTGACACTCAAATTATTCCTGCATATGATTCCTCCACTTGATCGAGTTCTAACCATCCTGAGAATTCCAAGTGAGAACTCAATAGATTATTAAATTATAAGAAGAAATCTTGTTCCTTGATTTCATTAGAGTAGAAAAATGTTATGATACCAGATGAAATAACCTTTAAAAAATTATATTTGAATATCATAGTACATTTTGGATGTATTTTAGACCCACTTATCTTGCTTACTAACACAAGTGATAATGATATCATACTCATGAATGCATAACTAAAACTGATGGAGGTGAACTGTGGAAATTATCTAGAGGCAAACACATAAAAAAAAGGTTATATGGGTAGGTGTGTTATTTTATTAGATATTTTATGGGGTTTAGGGCATATTGGTGTACACATACAGAGATAGGACATGAGCACCATATGTAGCACTTAAACTTCCACATAGAACTATTTCTAGGTCCTTAACCCTAGGTAAATACCTCACTCTCTTAAGTGGGTTTTAGTCCTACTCAAAGATGGTTAGGTTAAGGGATTTGATTAACTAATAAGGATAAATCTATTTTCCTAAGTTATCATTCGAGTTAATCATAAGTTCAAAATGTAAGTTTCTAGCCTTAGGTTTAAACATAACTTACACAAGTAAACATAATTAGCAACCATAAATCAACTCTACACACAAATATTTCTAATCATTCATGAAGTGAAATATATTACTGCATAAAGAGAAAATAGTTTTAGAATACAAGGTTCCATGGTACTACCATTCATGGTCATAAATGCCTTATAGACTTTAAGTTCACCATACTACTTGTATAATTCATACAACATTCACTTACCAACATGTATGCCATTAATAGAATAATAATTAATGATTTAGTTATGATCACATCATTATTATATAATCATTCAATAAATGAAATCATATAACCATTTAGATTGGCATAGCTAATGTGATATTAAGAACAAAAGATTCCAATACATTCAATCAATTAAACCTTAATTGTCTAATTGTTTTAAGAGAAGTAAACTCATGAAATTACTCAATAGAAAAGCTAATTTAGATAACTAATTATACAATATTTCATAATCATATAAGTAAATGAATTCATAATTAAATAATTTCATTTAGAGTAAATGTACAATTCATCTAGACTCAAAGAAGGTAGTAAGTGTTTTACACAACAACAATGATCAAGCACATAATTCAGTTTCATCAAGAAAATGGAATTCACCAGAGTTTAAAAATGATTCAAACCCAAATAAAATGTTACACTTAAGAAAATATTAAAAATTTATCTGTTGGTCAGCTAAGACAATGAGGTAGGTAAGTTTAGCTATCAAAAAGGGAAGTTTAACACATACAACCCAAAGAAAATAATAAGCATGCATATATTAATTATTCAACTATGCCTCATTAACTAGAATAAAAGTGACTTATAGATTTTTTTATCATCTTCCATTGGTTCATAAGAATGACATTATCATAATTTACTTCAAGTTCTTTCACTTAATCATATGATTATTGTATGCAAAATATTATATATGCCTATGATTAAATAATGAAAAATAGTTGACCCTTATTTCCTTTATTATGTAAAGTAGGAATAGACATATTTAGTTTCATATTATGTCAATGTAACATACATATCTTAAGAAATGAAATTAATAATTCTTAGATCAAACATATGCAAAATACATACCTTACACAAAACCAAGTATGTCTAAAATGCATGCTTAGAAAGAAGGATTTGGTTTATTTTTTCCTCATAAACTAGCTACCAAAAGTTTGTGCATGTTGAAATGACTAAGAGATCCATGTGTGTGTGTGTGTGTGTGTGTGTGTGTGTGTGTGTGTGTGTGTGTGTGTGTGTGTGTGTGTGTGTGTGTGTGTGTGTGTGTGTGTGTGTGTGTGTGTGTGTGTGTGTGTGTGTGTGTGTGTGTGTGTGTGTGTGTGTGTGTGTGTGTGTGTGTGTGTGTGTGTGTGTAATTGGATTTACCACATATATAAGGTGATAAGAAAAATGAACTATTAAACATCTACTTGATTACATAATCTAATCAAAGATGATTTTAACTCAAACAAATTTATATGATTAAGAAACTAGTGTAAACATCTAAGTAAGACCCAAGATAATATTCATAGATTAATTTTTTTATATTAGGAATTAATATGATAGTGAATATATACAAGGATTGACTGCATATCATAATTAAATTCAGCTTGCATATAATTAACATTTATAATAGAATGTTAAATCAATGGGAGTTTAAACCAGAACTAATAGTCCAATATACCTAAAGTATATCACTTTTTTGCTAATAGCCAATTTACCTCATACAATGTTCAACTTGCATTTTAATTAAACAATCTATTCACAATACAAGTTAGTAGCTAGTATGATTATTAGCCAAGATTACATATCAACTAATTCAATATCCATGCTCATAATTATACTAGGTAATTGAATGTTATTTGATATAGTGTTAATGCTACCAAGATATATAAAATAATTAATCTAGTTAACAAATGAAATTATTACCATATTTTATTATGAGGGAGTAAGCCATAAAATCATGGATTTAAACATGGATGAACTGATCAAGACAAACTCACCTAACTATCCCTATGAGCCCAACCATCGGTGGCCCTCACCACCCCAACCATCAATAGGATGGTGGTTGTGGTAACCAAGAACATGAAGTGAACTATGAGAAATTAGATTCCAAACCAAAAGAGACATATTGAAAAAAAATGTGAGAAAGATGATTATATCATTATGAGGTTTGATGGGAATAATAAATATGTTTGTAATATAGATCAGAAGTAGGGAAGGATAAATATGGATTCCAAAAGATATAGAATGGATTAAATTTAATCCATTATATATTCTTCAAATTAAATAGGTTATGGTTTGCCTTAACCATATAAACCTCTAATATATACTCATTTAATTATTCAAGTCTAGTTTAAAAATAATCAACACAACCAAATAATAACCAAATAACATCCCATTAAATAACTCAAATATATAATTAAAATAGTAATTTGAAACATAATAAAATCTTAACACATAACTAGTTTATTGATCATAAATAAATAAAATCCTTAAAACTTCTACCAAGTCATCTTAAGTCTTACCAAATATGATTAAGTATATTTGTGTAATCAATAGAGGCAAATCTGAAGTTTCTCCACAACAAAAAATCAATCAAACATACCTTCAAAAGCAACAAACTTAACCATCACACAACGAAAACATTAATGGACTCATTCCATAACATAGTCCAAGATATCAACAAGACCTCATTAATAATATACTAACACTATCACAATACCAATGGTTATAATGATTGAACACAATCACCATCTCAAGGTATAGCCTTATGATATAATGTATATACAAGTGTTCACAACCACATGCATATATATTTTAGCCTCATTCAAAATAATGACACAGTTAATGAAAATGATGTAACCATGAAAACAACATCAACATGACCTAGTTTAATGAAAATACCAAGGTCAAATAAAACTTAAAACCATTGCAAACCATACACAGTTACCACATACATCCCATCCTTGACATGAGTAGGAAAACATAGTCACCTAAGTAAAAATATGACTCAAAACCATGATGTATTTGTGTGTGTGTGTGTGTGTGTGTGTGTGTGTGTGTGTGTGTGTGTGTGTGTGTGTGTGTGTGTACACACACACACAATAACTCAACTTGGTGCATGTATATGTACAACAACTTGGTGCAAACAAATAACTCAATTGACCCAATATGTAAACAAGTAATCATAATCTAGTTGAATAGAATACCCTAGTCACCAATATCACATCTTATGTAATATAACTTAAGTGATGAAATCTAAAACAAAATTTATTATAAAAGGTAGTGATCATAAATTGGCCCAATAATTTTATAGCTATGGCATAAACATAGATGGAATACAAAATTTAACACAGTCAACATAACTCATTTTTACTATGTCATTATAATGCAAAAGAAAATATGATTAAAGTTATAGGTATTACTACATGTTGAAATAAAAACACTCCCCATTCAAAGTTATACATATATCATGTAGTTAAAAGAGTGGTGAGAAGAAATCACATCAATAATATAACAATTCAAAATGTAATGCAAGAGAAAAACATTGAGATTTAATATAACCACAAACCCTTCAATAAACTTGTTATATCAATGAAAGTAAACATAGTCATATTTTAAAAGAATGTGGTCACCAATATTAAAAAAATGTATACACCTTCCAAAAATTTAGTCACCCATATTAACCAAATATAGTCACCTTCCAAAAATGCAATCACTCATATTAAACATTGTAGTCACTTTTCGAAAATGCATTCACCCATATTAAAAAATGCAATCACCATTATAACAAATGTAGTCACCTTTATAACAAATGCAATCACCCTTTTATAAAAACATAGTCACCTTTTTATAACACACATCCATCTTTTTCTCAAAACATGGTCACCTTTTTATAAAATACATCAATAACTTTGCATTCTTGTATGTACATCCATTTATGAGTTTATACATAAATGTTATATATATATATATATATATATATATATATATATAACATTTATGTATAAAATCATAAGTGGATGTATATCCAAGAGTGCAAAGTTATTCTAGTTAATCCTATTGTTTTGTGTTATATCATTTCTACATGCATGAAAATGTCTATAGGGTTATCCATTTAAAGATTTAATGGCATTGATATTTTGTTAACTTGATAAGGTGCATGTATCATTTCACTATTGCATGTTTAAATTTGTGTAAAATTATATTGATGTATTTTATAAAAACGTGACCATGTTTTGAGAAAAAGATGGATATGTTTTATAAAATGGTGACTATGTTTTTATATCGATTTAATGGCATTTATATAGATTCTATAGGAGTCTAAGTATGCATATCTAAGTCCTAAGACTTCCAAATACATAATTAGCCTCTTTATTATTTTTATTTCTATGTTAGACAAAAAAAAAATCTAGTAAAAAAACTTACTTGATGTTGTAGAGAACTCAAAAAGCCAAGATAAAACAAAACCTATGTATTGTTCCCAAGTAATTTATGTGTCCATCTAAGTTCATCCTGATCACCATTAAAACCAACAAAGATTTCCACTATTCTCCCCTCCATTATTCCATCCTCCTAACCTCCTTCATCTATCATCCTAAATCTCTTGCCTCCTAACCACTTTCCCATAACCTATTAAATTCTACATTGAATGCGAGGAGAGACAAATCCTCCTCATTATCCTAAGGCAAATCCCCCTCCAACCTTACCATTAATAACAATTCTAGAAGACTCAACCTTTAACCATTCACCAACCAATAGGAAATTAGATTAGGGATAAACCTTTGAGTTTTAACATAATCAAAATATATTAACATTATAACCTCCACTCTTCATGCCACCAATCATATTAAATGGATTAATATAAACTCCAACATTTCATTGACCTAAGTCAATTAATTCAAATATTAAAACAACTAATTAAACCAAGTGTAATACCAAGGTTAATTCCATGATAAAAAAGTCATAAAAATAACATGCGATCACCTTAGTATAAGGTTTTAGTTAGGTCAAAGGTTTAATCTAAGTGGGTTGTCAAAGGTTCCTAGGGTGTCAATGGTAGGTTTAGGTAATGTGTCTGCATAGGTAAATAGTGTCAACAAAGGGACATAAAATGAATATAAGCATGTGCGAATAGAATAAAATATAACTGACCACAAGGTGGAATTAAAGACTATGTCGATAAAACCCATAATATAAATTAATTTTCAATAATGACATTAGACAAAGTACACAAAAGTGGCAAGGTAATGTATAGTAGCAACTAGTAAGTATAAGGGCCATAGTCAACAATCATAACAAGAAATCAAGATGTCTAAATGATAGAAAACAAATCAAAGAAGTATAATTGTCAGACATGTTTTACTTTGTTATAATTCATTTAGTTCAAGAAGTATAGCCTTCAACATCTACCTAACTCATAGATAAAACTTGAAACCACCAAAAGGGACATCAATCTTATTATATCAAAATAAATAATCAAATACACATTTATGATATCATCAACTCTACTAATAAGTCCATAAAATCATTAAGTACAAAATTAAAAATGCATCCCAATACTAATGCAATTAGTACCACATATAATCTAGCTAAAATAATAGTCAATAATTATTTTAACATAATATCAATGTCATAATAGCAAGATAGATTATGAAAATATGGATTATAACATAGTGCTTTACTAAAACAAAATATTTGGAAACACAACCACCTAATGAAATGATTAGGATGAAAATGAGATGGTGTGTAAATTATATGTGTAAGGATGTTGGTGAGGAAGGCGTAGTCCTATCTAAGGTATTATAATGCAACACAAAAGTAGAATTTGATAAGCATAAGTAGAATATGTGATCAAGGATATGTTCAAATAAAAGAAATATCCATCAATGGGAATATCAAAATAAAAATAAAATATAACATGAGTAATGAATGTGGGGCACCACATGGTTAAAGAATAAATATTTATCAATAATGAGACACATTGTACAAGTGCAAAATACTAAGAACTATCAACGTCAAGTACATAAGATGCTCCAACTATTGAACACAAAGATTGGGTTAAAAAGTGAAGTAATAGATCACCCCATGAAAGCTATATTAAATAAATTAAAATAATCCTACCTTCCCAAGAAGTGTTCCCCATTCCTTAGGACCCTTTACAAATTCATCACTATACTACAAAGATTATTTACTTGTGGGAGAATGTAGGCGGCACCAAAAGTATAAGATATAATGAGACTTCATACCATAGTCTACAAGTCTATTTCACCTCAGTGGACATTGACTCTATCCTAAGGCCAATAATGGAGTTTTATATTTGAATATAATAGGAGATTCTCTAAATATATATCATGTATTTTTGTTTGAAGTAAATTTTTATATTTTATTTGTCTTGATCATTTCTATGGCATTTTTTTTTTTTTGGATTTTGTTAATACTTCTCTATAAGAATTCAAAAACCAATCATGGGTAGTAAAAATGACTATCATAATATATCTTACACATGGACACTAGAGAGAAAGACCTAAATACCATATTTTGTAAATACTCCTAGCCTTTCCCACAAGTAAGTGTACAATCTAAAAATTTACCTATGTGTGTCTCAAATTGAATATAAGGTAAATATGGGGACTATGAAATACATATAAACATAAAGAATGATAAAATGATGAATATGCTCATAGATGATCAAAATAATGGAATGCAATGCTTCAAAATGGATGGGATGTGCTATAATAGTTATTCATTAAGGTAGTTGTATTATCCTATAATGTGTCTATAAAAAACACCAATTGAAGTGGTAGTCATCCCAAAAATAGGGGGAGAGTAAATGGTCATCCCAGAATTGGGGTTTTCTTTTCATTAAATGTTTGTCATTTCTTACCTAGTCTCTTTATGTTTCTTAGGCCCTTATTTACATCCACCATATATATATATATATATATATATATATATATATGGTTTAGGTGAAATGAAATTAAAACAAGCAAAAAAAAAGATTCAAAAATTATAATAAAAACAAATTCTAAAATTTATATTGAAGATGATCATGTGAAATACACACCTATGCATCTCAAAAGGTTTCTTGAAGTTGAATTTTATTATTTGTAAGATGTGATAGGTCATTGATAACAACCTCATGTGAAAGGTGAGTTATCAAGAATATGATAAAATGATGGTAGGCATCACAATATTCCATAAAATCATGTATAAGATCAAATATGGGCATTGAAAGATGTCCCAAAGGATGAAAAATAGGCAATAAACCCAATATGTGTAGTATGAAAAGAATGGGCATCAAATAATACCCCAATATGTGTAATGATGAGAGGATGGGCATAAATTATCTCAAAGGTTGAGTAAATATCTAGGCTAAAAGGACTCCTCCTAATGCACCAAGACTCTAAAATATAATATTTTCCACAAAGAAAAGATCTGAATAAATAACTCCTCTAAATGTAGATTGAGGGTAAAAGTGTGAGCAATGGTAATCTAAATGAATTCCCCTCACTTTTGGAATGAAATTTAACTTATATTTATAGTGTTAATGATATTAATCCATCCTAAAAGCTAAGTTGAATTCATCAGCTAGAGCGACATATTTATAAATGGGCGAATTAACTTTGAAATATGTTAGCCAAGTTGATATAGTTGAAAATATTATTCTAACATGTTTAAAACTACATCGACCAATTTTATATATTAGGTAAGGGAAATGTGTATGGTAATACTACATTAAATTGAAGACATATGGGTCTTGATATAGCTGGAGAGTTTTATATGGAAGGAGACAAGCTAGGGGATCAAGTTTGAGGAATTTATAATGGATATAGGAATATTAGGTAAATAAAAATATCTATCACAAATATTAAAGTCTTACCCAAAAATTTATTAATGCACCCTTTAATCCATGCACTTAGAGAGATTAAATCTTGACATGTTGCTATAAGAGAAATCACCAATACATGATAAAAGTGAAAAATATTATGTGTATATAGGTACAAACACTACATCAATGGTAAATGTAAGTAGATCATATAATTTGAATGGATAACCATGGTGTGTATGAAAAAATATCTACTACCCATGCAAAAACAAAGGAAAAATAAATATTTTTCCATTCTCAAATGTGGATCAATACTCCATCATTATAATTCATCATTAGCAATGGAATTTAGGACCTTATTTATTTAAAATAAGTTAAAATATTTAAATTTACACTAATTACTCATCCACAACCATACTCTATTTGATGGTTTAGTTTAGGATCCTAGAGTTGTATCACTCAATGGTTTCAATTGGTGTATATCATCAAGCCTTTTTAAGATGCAGTTCTTTGCTATGTCAGTCTATTAGAGGTATGTGATGTTTTACTTGGTCAACCATATATTTAACATTAACATACAATATATGAGTGCAATCCTTCAATTCTTTTCATATATTTTGGTGACAAGAGATACTTCATACTCAAAATATTTACTATTTTTTTCTATTATAATTTAAAATTAACTTGGTGATTACCTGTAATTAAGATAAACTGAATGGAATTGTATCAACTAATATGAGTAACTTGTAACTAGAATATTAAAAGTAAAGTAATGAAATAGAAAAATCATTAATGATTGAAAGAACCTAAATATTAAAAAAATAATAATACTTACCTAAATTATACCTATAACCTAACTATGTTTGGACAAAATAAGGCTAAAAAAGATCCCTTACTTTTGATTATGTGTGCATAAAAGAACATGCAATTATTAATTATCAAGGTGATAATTTCCTTGTATGTTGTGTGATATACTACAACTAATGTCCTTTTTGGGTGTACTTTTATCATTTCATAAAATTAAAAAACTTTGGGTATAGTTTCTTGCATTTAATTGAAATACACACATGAAAAAATATGACCTTTTACTATGCACAAAGAACCTACAAATGACATTAAATGTTGATACCCTACTAGGTTTTGAAATAATTGAAAATAAGTAAAAAGAGAGTGTGGTGTATAATGTCTTTATCTAACCCAAATCATCCCCATAATGTTTGAATGCAACCTGCATATGTAATAATCTAAGGGAATTCAAGTTGACATAGGTTTCCAACCTAGACTGTTTATAGTGATTTTATTATTTTTGCTACATATGTGTATCTATATATGGATTAAATACTTTATAATTGTTTACTTGAATTAAATATAATAGGATCATTAATTTTACAAGGGTTAATTTATGTGATTATAAAACTTTTGGATAGAATAGGTAAGATTCACTTAGTGTGAAATAGTATAAACATGTTTCAGTCGCGAATTTAAAAATGATTTCCATGTGATATAATATTTGAATTAGATGTGATTTTAAATAAATAAAACATGTAAAAATGTTACACTACCTATCCTTAAAATAAGGACCAATTTATAAGGAAGTGTTTAGGTTTGAAAAAGAGGCATTGCCAAATGAGAAAGATAGATAGTATGAATGTTGGTCCCATCTTATAAGGGTTGATTTTGTCCTGGTAATAATTACGCATTAATTTTTAAAATTTAATGACCATACAAATTATAACAAAGTTTTTTATATAATAATAACATTTAGCTAGGTATAAAACAACATATTATAAATACATAGTCCATAGAAATACTAACGAT
The DNA here is from genome assembly GCA_037957365.1 of Torreya grandis. Classification (NCBI taxonomy): domain Eukaryota; kingdom Viridiplantae; phylum Streptophyta; class Pinopsida; order Cupressales; family Taxaceae; genus Torreya; species Torreya grandis. The sequence continues at coordinate 54,481 of JARHVA010008172.1, read as the reverse complement.
AGATTAAGGTGGTGAAATAGGGCCAAATGAAGTACTTATGTTAATTAGGGTAAAAGTGGGACAAAACTGATGTTCTAATGTATTCACCACTAAATTTGATTATATATATTTATCTTTCCCCACCCCTCCACCCATCCCCCATTTATTATATAAATGAAATTACTAGAGTAAAGGAAAGACAACATTGATTATCTACAACACAATTTTCCTTGAGGAGAAAGATTCATTCATGTAAGGTGTTCCATATAAAATATTAAAATGATGAAATTGTATTTAATGTTGATATGTGAAATATAAAATTTAAAAGTAACTTGAATTTCAAAATATTTTGGAAGAATATAGGAGACATAGTTGTGTGTGAAACTAGTGGTACTCTTATAACTTTGTTAGAATGTGATGGTTCATGTAAGCATTGGAGAATTGGTGATTCCCATGAATCGCTTGGAGATATTATTTAATTTTTTCATATAAATGAATAAATATGGGTGATCCATACCTAATTTGAAATTAAATTATATATATATATATATATATATATATATATATATATATATAACCCATTTAGAGGCATAAATATATATTTGAGTTATTGGTATTTATAACCACAAGACAAAATTGGGGTGGAACACCAAATGGTTATATAGGTAACAATGATAGAGGTTATTGAATATAAATGTTATGCACTATGAAATTTACCTAAATAAACCATTTTATATGTCATATAGACCAAAATTTCACTTTATTTCCTTATTTTATATATGAATTATAAAAATATAATGGGGAATATCTATGATCGTGGATAGAAATTAATATTGAAAGTATGGCATGACTATGTATCATGGCTATTGATAATTTTGCCTCCCAGGCCAAATTTCTACCCCTATAGTCTAAACCTTTCTCATGAGACCCATTAAATCTTAAACATAGAGGTATTCATGCCTTTTGATGTACTCTTTTGGTCTTATTTTGAGTATATTATCATTGTTTAAGGTGTCATTGTATGTGCTAGACACTGCTTGAGGGATCATCATATAATAGACTATTTTGAGTCTTTAAATGATGTACTAAATTGTCATGTTTGTCTTTGGGTAAATGGAAGGATGTAAAATGCATTTTTAAGCCTATATAATATCCTAAACCCTATTTTAAAAATTTAATATTCTTTAGAAAAAACTAAGGTATTTGGGGAAGTGAAGATTTCTTGTTATAGTTATGATTATGCATGTTTTATCCACTTCTGAAGGAGGGACCTTCATAACAAAATGAAAATGGTGTCTAGGTATTTTTTAAGTCTTAACATGAGGATTAAAGTTGTGTCTAAGGTTTTATTTAATGGTCTACTTACTCAAGTCTTTTTAAATCTCTCACTAGCCCTCTAAGCCATCATGTACCCTTCAAACATGTTGTATAAGTAATCTTTAATAATTATGAACCTTTAAATAAGATATGTTTAGGTGAAACATGGAAATAATGGGTCTTAAAGAGTATAATAACCATTTAAAGTCATCATAAGGTGGATTTATATGTAAAATGTCTCTTTTTAAAAGTCAAATGGTTTTTATCCATCAAAAAGAGGTCCCACACATTGAAAATGATTGTTGAACTTCTAGTTATCCATACTATAATCATACTTCCTATGACCCTACTCCTCCCTATGATTACACATCAGATCACATGTAGAATAATAACCCTTATTATATCACTTGGAGACATTTTCCACTTGCTTGGACCTTTCCTACATGTTATTCTCATCCCCTACACATTCTCCAACCATCTTGGTATTTTCTCACACTAGACAGGCTCTCTAAGGAACCCCTGGGACCCTTTTTGGAACTTGTTCACCACCCTAGGATTTTGTTTGATGTAGTATATAGCTTAGGGAGAAAATTCATGGAATAATTAAAAATTTTCCTTCACAACAGCCATGGCTTAGTCTAAGGCCTAGGTAGAATGTGAAAACACTCTATTTGGTCTCAAATGGTTAAAAACAACTAATTTTTGGCTTGTTGATGGATTAGGGCTGAGATATATGTTATTTTTCTCATTCATTTGAGACTTTGAATTGATTATCTCTAGTGTATTTTCTATGATCTTATAATTTTATCAGTCACACTAAAATCCTAGCTACCTCCTTGAATCTCTCTTGGTTCTTGTTTGGCATAATAGCTTTTTTTATGACAGGGGATGCCCTACCCTATTGTAGCTTCCATTGGTGATTCACATTATTATTAACAGTGTTTCTAAAGCTTTTAGATTTCTCCTTGCTCCATAAAGACTCTATTGTACCTATATTTTTTTCTCCTTGCATTGGCTATCTCAAATTGGTAGTTTATCCTTCACCTCTTCCACAACTTTTGGCTCTTGGTCTAGAATCAACTTACACATAGCCTAATCTTCTTCCTCTCTTGCCTCTTAGCTTGGAAAATCGATTGGTATAAAGTATACACATCTCTATTGAGCTTGATATGACGGAATTTTTATTTGAAAAATTAAAGATTTTTATTTATTTGTTGTAGTATACATGATAGGGTTTGGTTGTTTTAATGATTTAATTATTTTGTGCATAGTATAGAATAGTTTCTAAAGTTCATGCATTCATATGTGGTTAAAAAATATCTTCATTTCTTGAAATATTTAAAATTACATTTTACAATTTTTTTAAATTTTTTTTTATTACATATTATGACTCTGCATGCTCAAAAATATTGATACAAGTTGCTTAAACAATCTCTTTCTCTTGCTAAACTAGAACATTGCATTGTTAGAAAATAATAGTGTTGAAAGTGAAAGATAGCTCAAACCTAGACTATGAATGCTATTAAAACATTTATTAAAAACATATTTATTACCTAAAATGTATTTCAGTTGTATTGAAAGTGCCTTAGTTTCTAGATTTACATTTCATTTATTCGCTATATTTATTTGGCATTGTTGTTTCCGTAATTTATATGCAATCAATAGTATAGTCTTAGGTACTTGGTTTACTATGGTTGGATCCATTAGAGATACTTGCATCCTATGTGTACTTAATCATGATATACATAAAATATTTTATAATTATATCTATAGCTTGGTACAATTTGATAAATTAGATAGCCACTATATATTTCCTATATCCCATAGAACCCTTTAGCCTCTTAGTGGTTTGCTTTAACACCCTGCCAAACACTTGTGGTTCCATTTAGATTTTTGGAGATAAATTATAGAAAAATTATTAGAACCCCACCTATGGTATCACACTAGTTTTATATCCCATTTAGAACTCTCTTAGCCAATTCCCCTCTATTAGTTGTTAGGCTTTTTCTTTCAATTTTATTTCAGTTCTTGCCTTGGTTATTTTCTCCTACTTCCATTCTCTTTTGGTTTTCCTTTTATATTATATTTCATTATGATATTTATTTATTAAATCCATGGCCAATATCCCACCCTTGGGATTCTAATCCCATTATATTTAGGGTCTCATCCCTGAGCTCACTCATGAGAAGGTCATAGATGTAATAGAATGCCAGAGACACCATAGGACTTAGGAGGTAACCTCAACCCATTATGGTTGCATAGATCCTCTCTAATTTGAAAGGGAACAATATTGTAACATTTATAAGCAATGGAATTAGTCTCATTTTCATGATTTTGATCTTCTTTCATATGAGAATATTTCATCTCAGCCTCACACAACATCTCATTCACCCATTCAAGGTGATGAGGATCCTCTTACATAACTAGGACCTAATGAGCTATGTGTGATCATTGATGATTTTTTTTACATGACTTAAAATGAATAAAGTGCATATTTATCCTTTAAGAGTCAATGCAATGTTTCTTCTAGAGACATATCTTGCATTTTTTGAGTTTTGAGTGCTTTGACATATTCTCATGCAAGGTCCCCACCTCTTTCTTGGTTGGAGACTCTAGAGAAAGAAGACCTCATATCCATGTTTTGGGTCATAAGTATTCTAAATTGGATAGGTATAACCATCATGGGGATTACTCTCATACTCCTTTCCCTTCCTTTAGAGTTTCTAATGAGTCTGCTAATTTTAACCATCACCTACAAACTAGAAATCAATGCAATCCCTATTAGGAACATCAACACCCATTGTTTGACCTCATCTAATGGTACATGACCATCATCATGAAGATTCTGTTCATAAAAACCATTTACATGAGTATTCCATGTCTTCCCATCATCTTCATGGGGATCATCACATTACCCATGGTTATTCCACACCATGTGGTAGAGATGTTTACCATCATGAGCATCCTCCCCATCAGGAGCCACCCTGGCATCATCCTCTCCATGGCCTTGGTTATCATGATATCTATAGGCATAAGAAACATCATTACCATCATGATCCTCATCCTATAGTTATTTCTATCCTGCTATCAATTGTTCTTATGAGGATCTCCATCAGAATCCTTTATCCCCTTACCTACATGTTTTTCCCCTTCCTCTCCTATCCCTAAATTACCTAAGCACAATGGGACTTGAGACTATATTACTACACATCATATTATGAAATTCATGATGGCATTTATGGATTGAAAATAGGATGAAGGCATGATGTTAAACCTCTTTGCTCATTCTCTACAAGCTAAAGATCTTATCTAGTTTTAGAATCTACCTCCAAATTCTCTCTCTATTTTCCATCTCCTTCTGGATAAATTATTCCAATATTTTGATATATCTAAACCCTTTAACCTTGGCATCCAGTCACTCACCTCCATGGCTTATGATAAGGATGAGCTAAAATTTGATTTTTTGTGTAGGTGGTATTTGGTCATTCATACATGTAGACCAAGTTCTCATATGATTAGTTTTATGATATGTTCATGTGAGAATTGAGTTAGGAGGTTCACATTGAGGTCCTCAAGCATGAACCCACCTCTTATAATGTTAATGAGTGTCTAAAGATCAAAGTGGTTGAGGTGCATGTGGGCATGCATCTTGTACCTTCCCAAAAGTTATCCTTCTCACATGATCACCATTGTAATATTACTAGTGATGGTGTCACTATTTCTCTTCCCAAAAAGGAAACAAAGTATATTTATGAGATGAATGCTTTGAGAAAGAAGCCAACTAAAAATAAGGCTTCTAAATAAAGAACATAAAAGTAATGAATACTATTTCCTTATGACCCCACCAAGTTTTACAATTTTTATTAGATGAGGGGGCATGATGATGCCAATTATTGCGTCCAAAATTTTAGTGCCTGAGCCTCATCTCTGTCACAAAGTTATCCTCTTTAAAAACCCAACAACAATTTGACTATGTTCAAGGAGCCTCTACCTGACCATGAAAAGGAGAAGAAGAAGAAAAAAAGAAATAAAAGGCTTAGGCCCCTTTTTCTCCTTCTTTTTCTTCCACCTCTTCTAACTCCTCTTCTCATAATGACCCATGAGGGAAAGCTAAATGTGAAATAAACAAGGTCATTATTGATATTAAAATATCCTCTACTAGATATGAGTGCTTTGTCAACATACACTCAGGTTAGGTCACTAACCTTGCTAGAGAGACTAGTAGTGATAGGCCTCTTGTCCAACCTATGGGGGCAAGGAATCCTAAAGCAAGATTTGACTTTAAGCATAACATCCCTCCCAAAGATAGACAAAATACTTACTCCATAATAAAGGAGTTATAGTGCCTCTTATCTAAGATATCTATTTGGTACCTTCTTTGCCTTTACCCTAAATAAAGGGGCCTCATCTTTGATGAGCTTGGTCTCTCTTATGAGGGTCTACTAAATGATGATGTTAAAGTATTATTTAGCTCTAATGTACATGATCACCCTCATCCTCCCATCTTATATTTCAACCCAACCTCTTTACTAAATGCTCTTATTCATGCAAATAGGGCTTATTTCCCTCTCTATATTTAGAGTTTTATTGATGATTTCCATGTGAAGAGATGCATTGTCGATGGAGATGCATTAAATATCATGCCCCTATGTGTATTGAATGAACTCAGGATCAGTCAAAAGAATCTCTCTAATTCTTTCCCTAACTATGATGTTTTCAACACTAACACACATCGGTGGGAAACATGAAGCTCTGGGTCAATTTTGGCACCAAGATAGTCAAAATCAAGTTTTCCATGTTAGAACTTGATTTTCCATAAAACATGATTTTTGGCCATCCTTGGACTGCTGCCATGTAGGCCTTCAAATAGGCCATATTTCACATGATTTAGTTCATAAATAAAGGTGAGGTTCACACCATATAGGTTGACCTAGATCCCTAGATGTTGCTCTATGCAAATACAAAGCCCTCAAGTAAGGATTTGACTATCTCCTCATAGGGATTTGTGGATTCCCACACACCCCCTACTATTTTTCTCATTTTCTCAAGGATGAGCATTGTGATCCATTCGAGTACCGATCTACATTTATTGTCTTGGAATCCACCATGCATTAGCTACCTCCCTCTTCCACTCCATGACACCAAGCCATCTCATCTCTTTTTGAAGACCTCTTCCAAGATGTTTCCCTAGACATTAAACTCCCCCTTACATATTAATTTTCTCATTAAATTATAGGGTCTCTCAATATGTCTCCCACTAAGACCATTTGAGTAGCTAAGTCTGATCTCGAGTGTTGTTTCATGCATGTTAAAACACATAAACTTTTTCAAGAGAGAAAGACTTACACCAAGATCACGTGAGCTTGTTATAAGTATCATTACCCCCTTGATCATCTTGGTTTGGAGATTTATCTCAAATATGGACCAACCATAGGCATTCCTATGGTGAATGTGCTGGCAGTTGAACCTAAAGTGTTAGATGAGTTACTCCCTCCTATGCATGAGTGTTTCAAGGAAGGTAATGTTATGGATGTTTAAGGATTTATAGATGTCAACCTTAGTACTTCAATAAGGCCTAAGATCATCAAGATCAGTGCTAGCCTTTCTCCATAGAAATGAGATGTTGGTCACCTTATTACACAAATTTTTAGATGTATTTACTTGGGAATATGCTGATATGAAGGTCATGGATCCTAACATAGTTGTCCATAATCTCATTATGGATGATGGGACCTTACCTATTTATCAAAAGCAATGACTAATGGTACTTAAAGTCTCCCTATTAGTCAAGGCAAAGATTGAGAAACTCAATCAATTTGGCTTTATGCAAGCTATTGACTACCCTTGATGGATTTCTAACATTTTTTTCATTCTTAAGAATAATAGAACTATTTAGATTTGCATCAAATTTCTTGATCTCAATATGGCTTGTCCAAAGGATAATTTTCCTACTCCTTTAATAAACTAGATTATTGATTCAATTGATGGATTTGAGATCATGTCACTCATAGATATTTTCTATGGGTATAACCAAATATAGATTGCATATGAAGACCATGACAAGATGAATTTTACTACCCTGTGGGGTGCCTTATGTTACATCATCATGCCTTTTTGTGTTAAGAACACTGGGGCCACATATCAACATGTCCTGACCTAATTTTTCCATGACCTAATCCATAATATCATTGAGTTTTATGTAGATTATATCCTCACCAAATCCTATAAGTGGGATGAGCATGTTCAAGACCTTAAGATCATCTTTGAGCATCTTCAAGAGTATCACATCAATCTCAATCCCAAGAAGTACATTTTCAACATTTATACTAGAAAGGTTATTAGCTTATTCATGTCAAAAATGGGGCCTTAAGGTGGATCCAAACAATATCAAGGTGATACTTGAGATGCCTCCCCTATATAACCTTATTTGTTTATAATCCTTCCTTGAAAGGCTCAATGTTTTCAAACATTTTCTTGAGGAGTATGCTCACAAATACACACCCCTCACATGTCTCATGTGCAAGGACACTCTATTCTTATGGTCTACTAAATTCTAAGTATATTTTGAGGAATTGAATAATATAATTCATAACCCTTTCATCCTAATATCACCATTTAGGGGTGTAAATTCATCTTATACACCTCTATCATTGATCTTTCCATTGGGGGCATGTTGTATGAAAAGGATGACACCAACAGGGAGAGAGTTGTCTAATATATCTATCACATGTTAGTTGGCCTTAAAATTAAATAATCTTTTATTGAGAATTAGTGCCTCTATATCATATTTTCTATGAAGAAGTTGAGACATTACATGTTGGGTCAGACTACCAATGTGATTGTCTAGTCCAATCCACTTTGCTACTTGCTCAGCAAGACACACCTTGCTAGTAAGATTGTAAGGTGGATCATACTTCTTTAGGAGTTTAAAATATACATCATTAACCAAAATTCCACCAAGTTTTTCGTTATGTATGACCAAATTGATGAGTTCCCATTACCTAACCCTAGTATAGATTTGGTCAATAATGCCTTTCTTGATGAGATGGTCTATTCAGTCTATTGTGCTAAGGTCTCTGACTGTGATTGGTATCTAGACAGTATTTAATACCTTGAAGACCAATATTATCCCATTGATTCTCCTTCACAAGAATTTTATCAAATCCATAATCTTACCATCCATTGTCATCATTAATGGTGTCTCATTCAAGATGGGTCTCGATGGTGTGTTGATTTAATGCCTCACCCTTGAGGATATTCCTCATGCTGGAGGAGTCTAATGGGAACATTTATGGTGGCCAACTAGGAGGGAAAGCTACTATTTAGTGTATTAACAAGATGGGATACTACTAGCCCACTCTTGTTAAATATATAGTCCAATACACCAAGAAGTGTAAGATGTGCTAAGTTATTGGGGATGTTATCAATGCCCCAACTAACATATTACACTATGTTTATGTCCCTTTTCCCTTATTAGTTTGGGATCTCAACTTTTTTAGTAAGTTTAAACCTACCTCTTCTAATGGCCATGACTAGTTCATCACTACCACTAACTATTTTATGAAGTGGGTTGAGGTCATCTCTCTTAAAACATGTGTGGGAAGATTGTCACCAAGTTCGTCTTGAACCAAATTATTTGTAGGTTTTGGGTTCCCACTATGATTATGGCCAACAATGGCCTAGGATTCTAGTGCCCTGAGATGCATAAGCTCATTGAATGTTATCGGTTCAATCTCTGTTTCTCCTCTACCCATTACCCTAAGGGAAATGGGCAATAATAATATTTAAATAAAACTTCAAACAAGATGCTTCTCCATATCATTTCATAGTCCAAGAGGACCTGACATCTCATTCTCTATCTTACCCTTTAGCCCTATCAAATTAGATTATGAATGGCCATGGGGGAAACCCCATACTCTCTTATGTATGGGCCCAATTTTTTCTCCCCTTAGAGGTCTTAAACCCTTCACTATGGCTTAAGACATTTGTATCTCTTTCTAATGATGAATAATGTACCACTCACCTCACCTAGCTTGAGAAAATAAATGAGAGAAGCATGGTTACTCTTGAGCATAAATATTTACTAGTGCCATCAATACCACCAATTTGAGAAGTTGGTGTGCCTTTATAAATTCAAGGTAGGTGATATGGTCCTCACTTTTGATAAGGAGCACTGTAAGAAGGGTAAAGCCACACACAAGTGGTTTGGAATTTTTTTTATCACTACCTTTCTATAAATGGGTCTTATCATCTCTTGACCCTCAAAGGTGAGCCCCTGTGGCACCTAATCATGGGTTCTACTTTAAGACATTTCATGTCTAGGACCCACATGACCCTCCAAGAAAGTTGCTTATGGTGGTAAGGTGAACCTTTCCTTTCTTTTAGAACCACTAACCTCTATTTCATTTGTATATGTGTGTATATGTGGGTTCTTTATTAGTAGTGTCGACTATCTAATCACATTATATCTAATAGTCTAAAGTAGATGAAACATACACATCACACACAAAATCATATACACATATGTGCTAATCATAAGAAAGATTTGTATATATATTGCAAAAAATGCATTTTTTGCGCTATCTACATCACATGGCTTCCTCTAAGCTTGGGTTTACAGTCTAAAAAACTTCCATGTAAATGGATATACATATGATACTACCCTAGTCAACCTATGATTGGGATACATTTATGGTAGGCAAGCCTCTCGTGGAGACCTCAATCTCTGCCTAACAACTAGTTATGCCACTGTTTGCTCAAGGGCCATTAGTTAGTCTACCCCATCTGTAGGCTCATCCACTCCTCTTGTCTCCTCTTAGGCTAGCTAAACCTACAACCAATCTATCTTGGCTTCTGATCTAGCCATTCATGTCTTAGATTGTACTATAGTAATATTGTGCTACATTATATCTATCTCTAATCATGTTGTGAATGCCTTGTGCCATGCTGATTTTGCCTCTAGTTATGGTATTCAATGTCTTGCCCTCACCATATCAAGAGAGGGTTATGCACCCACCTACCAAAAGTGAATATGTGGCTCTAACCCCAATAGTATACATGACACCCACTCTATCAATGGTGTCACTACCACATCAAGGAATATCTCCCTCAATAGTAGGTTCACCTAGGGTCTAGTCTAGCTTGGTTGGTCTCCTACATATACACACATAAATAACATATGTTAGTAACATATTAGATAGTAATAAGGATAAGTACAAAGATATATTATTATCTAGTTAATACATTTATGTTATTTGGTAGTGTTGATGGCAACTATAGCCTTCTTTCAATTCATGTTCCTCTTGGTGGCAATTGTCCTCACCATGGTGGCTTCTCTCCACCACTACCTCCCTCACTCTATCTTGGCTACCTACTAGGCTCAAACCCAACTGGCCTAGGTTGTTATCATATCTAAATATTCAATATAGATTGTCTCCTTTAATGATGGTATGATCCTTATGGACATAAAAAATCCTTTTTTCCCACATGGGTCTCTACCCTTGCATCCTCTAGTTATACTATGAATCTATATGGATCACAGACATAGCTACCTACTACATCTAGATCTAAGGTGGTCTATATAGTCCTAACCTTTTTTGTGAACCATTCAACCAATGAAATTCCCTCCTCTAGTGTAAGGTATAGATAACTGCCCCACGGTGTCCTTTGATTGTGTTAGTGGGATCATTTCCTAAGCTCAGGACATGAATAAGATGGGTTGTGTCAATCTACCTTCTCTTATGCACTAAATGTGATCTTGATATTGGTATAGTTCACCTAGGATATACTAACCCTAGGCATATCTCTAACCTCCCTCCACACATTGGAAAATCCTATCTATGAGAGTGGTAGTCACCTCATACTCTGGGCAATGTAGAGCATCCTGACAATAGTACCTACTATAATAATCCTAAGTGTGGATACCCCTAGTGACAATTATGTGATCTACACTACATGGCTATTCTACTAAGGGTAGGGTCCTACCAAGTAGAGCTTGGATATAGATATATCTTATACCTATGGTATCTCTATCTCTCTACCCATAAGATCTACTCCATAAATCTGATAGACATACTCAATGCTGAGGATGGTCTCTAACTTGGGCCACAACTAGAACACATGTCTCTTTGGTATCCATGTTTTTAGCAACATGTTTACTAGGTCCTTAAAGTAACGTAATGAGCGCACATGTACTAATATATAAAGTCATGTACTCTACATGCAATCCTAGTCCTCCAAAATTAGAGCATCTACCTCTTTGACTAAGAATGATGGGACTCTCTCCTAGTTACTCACCTTGCATGGTCTATCTCTCTATGCTGGCTTCTCACGTACCCATGAAGCCTCTCCTTCTTATGGTATACTAATTACTCTATGTTTTTTCACAAGAAATAAAATAGGAAAATGGATTCATTTTCTAGTTGTGAAATGAGTAAATATTAGTAAAAGAATCATTGATTTATCTACTTTACTTATTTATTCCATCTGTTTTATTTTCTAGCCCCTTTTAGGACCCCCTGAGCTCTTCTAGTTATTTGAGGCCTATCTTGGAGCCTCATTACACAATGTTGTGGCTTTTTAAGTAAATCTATGGCCTGGCCATGAGCTAGGTCATGGCCCCTGTATCTTGGTAGTGCCCTAGATCATAGCCCTCATGTCATGGGATGTGGTGCCTTAGAGAGCCCTAAGGATCCCCATTTCACCTTTCAAAACCCATATATTGATCTCTCATTGGTCCCATTCTCTCTAACTCATCCATTCCTTAATTTTGAGTCCTTTTTTCATCTAATTCATCCATTGAATGATCTAAAATGAGTCAAAATGTAACTAGGGCCTCTTAAACCACCAAAATGAATCAATTTACAAAATAATTGTTCATAGGACTTACCTAGACAATCTTGTGCATCTGTGTCATGTTACCATATCCTTATTTTCTCTACTTGGGATTTTGTTACTCATGGGCTCCCCTTTGGCTCTCTCAAAGTGAAAATAAGAGTGAAAACAATTTAATTTTCTCTCTTTTTTCCTCTTTTAAGCCCATATTCTTGCTTTTTATGGGCCCTTTTTGGGTATGTTACCCATTTTTGCATTTCTAATCATGACACCTTCATATTAAGGGTTTTTACATGTTCTAAACACATTGGTGGCCTCCATTATTTAATTTGAGGATTCTTTTGGCCCACTTTGGCCTTGTTTTGGTCTCTAGACCTTTTTTGAGTCCCTATTGACCTCTCAGGCCTGTGCCCCATTTCATGGGCACCTAGGGATAGAAGTTACTTATTGTAATTATTTTAGTTAGTCATTTCTTCATTTTTATAAAATTGATCCATTATAACTCCCTCTCTTTTTCTCATCATGGCTATAGGTAGGGTTCTTGGCTAACTATAGTGGTTTGGGACTTACTCTAGTCTTACCGACTAGTCTTTATCTTCTCTAAACTTCCCTCCACTTTCCATTATTGGCTCTTACCTTGGCTAGTGTTAGTCAACCACTATGGTTTTGGTTTAGTTTCATTATTTATTTCCATCATGTAACTCACTTATGCCACCTCACTTTAAGATTACCTTTGATAGTAGTTAGTATTTCATCTTCAAACCCCATCGTGGTTCACCTCTCAATGGTCATTCACAAATATGGTTTTAGTAAAGGCAACCCAAGACTAACAACTACATATGGTTATTGATGATTCATGGAGATATGAGATTATTGTAGCTAATTTCTTCTTTACCAGTGAGATTAATAATGCTACCAAGTATTATGCAATTATTAACACTTTGATTGATGCCTATGAGTTAGGCACATGATATGTGTAGTTATTTTTTGACTCACTCTTATTTGCATCTCCAATCATTAGTTTTTGGGCCATCCTTAGCTCTGAGTTATTCCCTCTCTTTGAGGTGGTGCATGATTTTCTCTCCTTTGAGGATGTCTAGTTTACCCATATCCCTCATAGGGAGAACACTAAGGTTGATGCCTTAATAAATGTCATTATGGATAGTATGATTTGATTTGATATCACTTGTGTCCCTTATTTATAGGATTTGGAGATGGAGCTATAGTTAGAGTTTGGATTAGGTAGCATTTACACTCTCACCCATGGATCATGTCATTAACTTCTTCCACCAACATCCTTATCTGGTAAGTGTAGTTAATGTTTCCTTTTATCTTTTCAATTCTTGTTTTTCTCTTCTTTGGTGTGGCTTCCAAGTACTATACAACAATCTTTCTTCATTTGAACACCAACTACTTATATCTCAGGGGCATATGTAAGAATACTTCTCATGACCCTACTCCTCTCTATGATTACACATTGGTTCACGTGAAGACTACTGACCCTATTTATCCAACTTGGAAACAATTTCCACTCATTTAGACCTCTCTTGTACATTATTCTCATCCCCTACACATCTTCCAACCATCTTGGTATTTTTTCATGCTAAATAGGCTGGTATTTTTTCATGCTAAATAGGCTCTTTAGGGACCCATGAGAGCCTTTCAAGAAATTGTTGACCACCTGAGGCTTTTATTTGATCTAATACATGTCTTAGGGAGGAAATCCATGGCTTAGATCACATGTTTCCTTTACAATTTTTTTTGCCTAGGTAGAATGCCTGAAAAAGACCTAGTTTGGTCTCAAATGATTAGAAATAATTAGCTTTTGGCTTGTTGGTCGATTAGGGTCATTAATTTGAGCCTCTACATTGACTCTCTCTATAATCTATTCTATAATATTCTCACTTGATCATTCAAACTAAAATCTTGGTTGCATCATTAAATATCTCTCTATTCTTTCTTGGCACAATAACTTTCTTTGTGAGAGGGAATACCCTACTCTATTATAAATTCCATTGATGATTCATATTATTATTGATTTTTCTTATTAATTTGATCCTCTACATTGAATCTCTTTGGAATATATTATCTAATATTCTCACTTGATCATTCACACTAAAATCTTGGTTGTCTCCCTGAATCTCTCTCGATTCTTTCTTAGCACAATAGCTTTCTTTGTGATAAAGGATGCCCTACTCTATTACAACTTATATTGGTGATTCACATTGCTAGTAACAATGTTCCTAAAGCTTGTGGATTATACCTTGATCTATCAGGACTCCATTTCACCTATCTCTTGTGCTCCTTGCATTGGATTTCTTAAATTGGTGGTTTCTCCTTCATCTCTTCCACATCTTTTGTCTCTTGGTCTAGACTCAATTTACACATAGTCTAATCTTCTTCCTCTCTTGCCTCTTAGCTTGGAAAATCAGTTGCTATAAAGTCTCCACATCTCTCTTGATATGGATATGAATAAATTTTAATGTACAAAGTGACAATCTTTGTTTATTTATTTTAGTATGCATGCTATGGTTTGAGTTGTTTTAGTGATTTAATTATTTTGTACATCATTTAGAATAGTTTTTGAAGTTTATACATTCATATGTGGTTAAAAGATATATTAATTGCTTTAAATATTTACCATTACACGTTATTTTTTCACTAGAAACATTTGTATTACATATTAGGACTCTACATGCTCAAAATGATCTACACAAGTTTCTTAAACAATCTTTCTCTCTTGCTAAACTAGAACATTGTGTTGTTAGAAAATAATAGTGTTGAAAGTGTAAGACAACTCCAACTTAGACTAGGTATGCTCTTGAACCATTTTTTTAAAATGTATATATGTCCTAAAACCTCTTTAATTTGGCTATAAAGTGCCTTATCTTATATATTTACATTTTATGTATTAGCTCTCTTAACTTGGCATTGTTGTTTTCATAATTTGTATGCAATCAATAATATAGTCTTGGCTATTTGCTTTGCATTGGTTAGATCCAATAGATATACTTTCATCCTTTATTCACTTGATCATGTTATCCCAAAAATATTTTTCAAGTCTATCTATAGCTTGGTAAAACCTAGCAAACTAGATAGCCACTATAGATCCCCTTTAGTCCATAAACCCCCTAAGCCCTCTAGCATCTTATTGGTTTGCTTTAACACCCTACCAAACACTGGTGGTTTTATTAATATTTTTGTATATATAAATACCAATTATTTTAAAATTATATATTATCTCCTCTTTTTCTTCCCTCTACCATCCAATGGCTTCTCAAAGTTTCAGACTTGAAATTGTAGAAAATAAAGGTTTTACAAGTGTTTCCAACCTCTATATAGATCCATATGCTCATGTCGGAGTTGAAAGAGGTTAGTATATTCCTATAAGGTATATTGAAGGTATTAAAAGGAAGTTTTAAGTCCAAAATATGAAAATGATGGAAGAAAATGTAGTGAAATCCCCATAAATCTCTTGACAAGCTCATAAGGCCCATTTGGAGATGGATAATATAGCTCGTAGAAAGGGATTCAGAGCCCAAGAAATTAGCCAGAGGTGGGCACCATAGTGGGATTGAAATTAGTGGAATTTTTTCTCATATTTATCCCTTGAGCCTTATGAATGATTGATAATACCTCTAAGTGGTCTTAATCCATTTACAAACCCCACATGCCTAATTATAAGCAGATTCATGGAATGTTTAAGCTCATTGTGATGGAATAAGAATGAAGGAATGAATATAAGGGTATTTTTGGCATTTTTTACTCCTTTGATCATGTTCTTATATAACATTCAATTGTAGATCAACCCATAGTCTCCCTTGGTTGGTAGGTTATACTTAGTATTTCTTCATATTTCATAGCCTACAATGCATAAAAATGGAAGTAAGTAATAGTTTTAGGTTTTATGGTGGGTTTATTTTATTATATTAAAGCCGTGTCTTCCATAGACGCATATTTGAGTCATTAAAACATTAAACTCCTTCAAATTAATGTTCTTAAGGTGACTACCATGTATATAATGTGATATCCTTTACAAATATGAGCATGGTGTCATCGTGATGGCTATTAAGAATCATCAAGTTTTTTTGAAAATCATACATGAGTTTCATCTCTCATCAATAATATATAGTTTTTCCTCATGATCCTCATTTATTTGTACTCAAAAAACCCATTCTCATCCTCAACCCTAGAGAGACAAGTCAGCCTATTATGCAAACTAAGAAAATGAAGTGTTAGATGTTGGGATGGAGTGTATAAGGTATTTAGGAGTAATGTGGATTTATAAATACCTATGAATGAGTATAGGATATTTATATAATAGGGTAAACCAAATAATAACACCATCAACTCATGACAAGAAGACAAACTCAGTCAAGACTCCTATTACACACATAAGGCTATGGTTGCAATATTGAATAAACACCAATGGAATGATGAGTTGAGAATGTATAGAGGATTGGAGGAGACACTTATTAAAATAATAACTAAAACATATGTTCCATGAAGATGGAAACCTCAACTCTCACCTTTCACACATAGTCATAATAGGCTTAGAATTGAGCACCTACATGCCTAATTGTAGATAGTTGTTCTAATAAGTCTTATTTTAGGATGAAAAAAATTATAAGAGGAAAAATTTAAACATGGTATAATTATTAAAAAATATAAAATTTTATGTGGAATACTCATTTAAATAATAAACCTCACCTCTCACCTTTCACATAGTAAAAAATGTACAAGTATTGCCTTCAGGTTAGTCAAGAAGAGATAATGTGGCTAAGTGGAAGATAGTCTAGAAAACAGATTAAATTTTTATATTAAAATAAAATTAACCTTAAAATATTTTTTCACTACTCAGAGAGGTCTCAATGTTTCAAACAATAAGGGATAATGTCTAGATTTTCCACTCAAGTAGACCTAATTGAGCACCTACACGTAGGACCTTGGAGAAGAGTGAAGGTAAAAGGAAATATCATGGGAAGTGAAGTTAATGAGTGCTAAGTAAGTGTAATGAATTTTTTTATAAAGGATCACAATTTGAATTTCTTTTTCATATTTTTCAATTAACAGAATCTAAGTTGTTGATGATCATACATCTTTCACATTCTAGTATCTATCTAGTTTTACATCTATTAATTAAACAAATTAATTAACAAAAAATAACATAAACCATCCATGATTCCATGGTCTACATAAGATTAGGTTATAATACAAATTCCTTGGAGGCAACAAGAACATTGATAAGCTATTAGGCCTAGTAGGCATAAATAGGCAGTCACAAGCCTATGCATAGAAATTTGAGATAAATACATGTTTAAGGGAGTGTTTAAGGTTTGAAAAAAACATCAAAATAATTTTATCACATAAAAATGGTTTCCATGATGATAATATCCTCAAGCTGATGAATTAAGACACTAAACTAGGCCATTAGGGCTACACAAGCCTAATTGCTCATAAACCCTAGGCATGAATTACACCAAGTCTCAATACTTTTGAGGAGGACAAAACACATAAAAAGGAATATTAATATATGGTGATATATGTATCACAAATAATTTATTAATTTCTTATGAATAAAATATCCATTGATTGGCCTGTTTGTCTAGGATCCCTCTTTGCCTACTCACAGAGTCCTATGATGCCTGAGAAGCTATCCTAAGAGGCTCAAAACCCCGTGTAGAGTGTGAATGGTGTGAGATGGATATTTTATGAGTTGGGTAAGGTTTTTTAACAATAAATAATTTAATTTTTATGATTATAAAGACAATAATTTCCATGAATAATCCTCAAGGAGAGGAATTAGCTCAAAGCCATGTTATGCACTCTAAAGAGCTTGAGGAGCTACTTTCTCACACTCAAAACATCAAAAAGGATTTGAATGTGATATCAAGGAGTTCGAATGAGGTGAATAATATTTTAAAATTCATGTTCCTATAATTTTTTCTCTCATTAACCCCTCACCCCCCAACTCCATGAATCATTGTTAAGAACCCAATGACCCTAAAAGTGTTGTTTTACTCTATTTTGGAGCTCAAAGAGGACATAGTTTTTCTTGTAACTCTAAGGAATATATTAATAGGACTAAGTGGAATTTTTATATGGTATATAAAATTTTTCACTAATTTTTATTATCATTTTTTATGGGTTAGGCCT
The DNA here is from genome assembly GCA_037957365.1 of Torreya grandis. Taxonomy (NCBI): domain Eukaryota; kingdom Viridiplantae; phylum Streptophyta; class Pinopsida; order Cupressales; family Taxaceae; genus Torreya; species Torreya grandis. The sequence goes on along the minus strand of JARHVA010008172.1, from coordinate 36,196 downwards.
CTCAACTCTATGAACCATTACTAAGACTAGTGGAGCCTCTAAACCCTACCTGAACCCTCATCAATGACTTGATGGATAATATGAGACATAAAACACTAAAATTAGACTTGAGACATCATGAAATAATCTTTCAGACACTTAAAGGTCCTGTATATTCTTTTTATACCAAACAATTGGCACATGTGAGGTATATATGCAAGGAAATGGCTTGAAATGACTAGCTTTTAAGATTATTTATATGTTTATAGGGTGAGATTGAACTTATAAGTGGATGGGAATATATTTTGGGCCTATAAAAGGATGAAATATACTTTAAAAAAATCACTCCTTAACTCCCATATAAGTGTAGACAAGCCTAATGATCATATTCCAACTCAAGTGAGGAGATAGCCTTCATTTGCATCAAGAAAGGAGTGTTGCAGTAATATTCACATAGTGATGAGACTTTAAAAGGTATAATATACATTATTAAAAACCCTTAAAATAAATTTCAGATTCATCACTCACCTATAAATTCCAAAGTCTGAATCCTCTTACCATCTAGGAGGATAAATGCATTGAATAGATTGAGAATGGTGTGAAGGGTGGCATATAGGTGTGTAATGGATAGGTCCAAGAAATTAAATTCATCTCATAATGACCTACCATTAAATTATAAGGAGTTAATTATTATTTATAAGGTGAATTTCATATTTACGGTGTCAGCTATGACAAAAATAGGCCATCCACCATACCTATACGCCTAAGGGTTCATTGAGGGCCATTATGTATTCAAGGCAATGCATGGGAGGAGTTGTGAGGTTGATTGTAACTATTATTTTCATAAATTATGTCTATTATGTCCTCTTATACACAATTACACACCATATTATCCTCCTCTCCTTTTCTCTTATCTATAAATTGAGTTTCAAAATCTATTGTAATCATCCCTCGACTGGGTATGAAGAGATTCTACTCGAATTTATACTTTGTTACCTCTTCAACTAATATAAATACTATTTTATCTTCTCTATATATTTTTATTATGCTTAATTCTTATTTTATTTGCATAAGTACAAGGATTATCTCCATTTTCAATTCTTTTCCTCACTTATATACATGTACTTTATTATTTTTAGGTCAAATATTATGTGAAGGTGTTAATGGTTGAGATTGTAGTGGAATTTGATTGGTAAGTGTCTTGAATCAAACCTTATATTAATAACACTAAAGTTTTTATAATATATAAAAACCTATATGTGATAAAATGATTCTTATAAGCCTTTAGAGAGAGTGGTTTAGTTACTTTTGTTGGTCATTAGTGTTTTTGAAAGGTTAAATAGAGTGGACACAACATATTGGTGCATCACCTCCAGTAGCATAGGTTTTATTTCATGTTTTCCTTATTTCACTTTTCACCATAAAAATAAGTAGATTAAATATTTGATCTTAGATCATACATCATGGGAGATATCCTGATAAACTAAAGGTTCACCTCATCAACTAGGCTACCCACACCTAAAGGTGATCCCATTGTATCATCTGCATGAGGCAGGCCTAAAACCCTTTGCCTCAAAGAGTGAAATCTAGACTATTAATAATTTTTTGAATTATTGGTGGGACTATAATTCTATAAAATTATAGACACTAATTTCATCATTGTATGATATCAAGGAGCTTCAAGCACTCTAGTGGAAGATTTGTAGTCAAATTTCATGTCAAAATTGGTCATAAGGTCTTTATCCAAGGGTAAGAATAGTTTGTTGTTGATAGTTAAATTTTTTATTTATTTTCCTAATGATGTTTAATGGATGGATATGAAGATATTTTTTATGTTATACCTCCTTATCATCCCTATAATGATCCCTACTTTTCATATCATGACCCATACCAGCCTTATGTTATTTATCACTAGCAACATGTTGACCCTTACTAGTCTTAAATTAAACCTCCTCAACCTATTTATCTACCATATATGACACTTATCTCCCCAATTAAACCTCCTTGGTATCATAAATATCATCATAATTAGTATTGGAAAGGTCACTATGCTCCTAGTCAACATAGCCATGTTCTAAATCAATCCATTTCAAGCCTTAAGTAAACCCTTTTGGAATATGAGAGATATATAGTTAAGATTGATAAACAAAGGGGGTATGGTCAAGAGGTTCCTATTAATCTCATTAGGAATGTGAGAGACTCATTGTAAAAAATTAAGAGAGTGGGAATTTTTGATTAAGGAGAATCAATTAGGACTCATTGGTGATATGTTATACATAGGTGGCTTGATTTCAAGCATATAAGAGAAACTAGTGGTTTATGAGGGGAAACAAACTAGTATCATCAACCTTATATAACCTCACCTATTCCATATAAGCCTTATTTTGATCAACCTATACTTAATCAAAAGAATAATTTATATGATTTTCAAAACCTTCCAAGTTCCCCACAAGTTTCTAAGGATTTTAATACTTCGAAGTCTATTCAAGAGACCACGCAAAAGAGGGAAGAAATTATTGGTGATTAAATTGAATATCATGATTTAAATTATACATGTAATATACATTCCCTTCCTAATAAACTTTAGGATATTTATGATCAAATTAGACTTGATTTTGAAGCTCACCTAACTAGGGAAATTGAACTTGCAAAAGAATCTAGTCAAACCTCACTCCATCCTCCCCAAGAACCCAAATATTTTTTATCTTAGAGATATATCAAATAAGGTTTTATAATAAATAATTATGATACCTTGACTCCTAATAAAACTCATTAAAACATCCATAACCCCCCACCCTTAACCTCATTGAGAATGAACCTATCCTATGGGAGGTGAGTGAAGAAAGTCAAACTATAACAACAATTGAGCTAGGTGATTCAAGTGAGTTGGAAGAAGATATTTCCATTGAGACACCTCTTGGTGAATATAATTATATGATATCTTTTAATGATGTATAATAATACAAACTTCAAGAGTAAAGTGAGTCACAAGAGGAAAACATACTAATTGTCCAAGAAGAAGGTGATTTTCAAGATCTCTTTACTGACATAGAAACTGCTCTCTTTCATGACAGTCCTAAAGAGTATAGAAATGGGGTATTTATATACCTTGAATCAGTTTAATAATAAATATACATCCCATAATATGTTTTATTGGGTCAATAAAGATGCAAACCAACCTATGAAATTGAAGAAGAAGGTGATTTTAAGGAGATACAAGCTGATCAAGTTATTATGATGAATGAAGGATATTTTAATGATCTATCATAGGTGATATAATTCTTTTTTTATTTATATGAGCATGGTCAAGGATTAATAGTTTGAAAATCCTTCTCAATCTATGTTATGCTTACTTTTACATCAGCCCCAATCAAGCTTGAAGAAAGTCCAAGAAAAGTAGAACTATGAGAGGATTAATCAAAAAAATTGTTTGATATCATAAGATTAGGTTAACTTATTATATAGGAATGTCATGATATGTTTGATATTAAATAATATCGTTTCACCAAATAAGAGGAATGCATGTGTCTAATCATGCCATTCCCAGATGTTTTTTCATTTGAAGGTGATTTGTTTGAGGTCTTTAAACAAGGTTATCAACCCCAAAATCCATCCACAGGTGTATCTTCACTTTTGGGGAATTAAATTAATCTTAATTAGTCTTTAAAATTCATTAATAAATATTCATATCTCTTTTAAGTCAACCCTACAATCATGCTATAGGATTTATCCAAAATATGTAGCTTAAATAGGAGTATCATATGGATGAGGCCAAAATGAGACTATTCATGTAAAGTAGACAAGTTTAGAATGAATATGATTGGGTACCTTATTAACATAGCCAACATATGAATCTAATAATGAAAAAAAGGTCCAATTACCATTACAAGAGGATATGAGCATGACAACATATCCAGATGCAAGTGGAGGTTTTCATTCCATGAGCAATACCTAATTGAAATTCAATCAACACATGATAATATGATATCATGGTTCTATAATGATCAAGAAAGATTCACCTTTAATCTTATAAGATAAATATTTTAGTTCAAGTTAGTTATTTATAGTATGTTTTCTTTGTCTATATTCCAATAAGTGTCATCATCATAAGTGTGATGTCGTAGCTACCTTAGTTACTTGGTTATCTATCTTGTTGCTTTATTAAGTGTTTAGGTGTTTTATTTTTGTGTCTTTATGTGTATATGATGTTCTAGTACTTTAATATTTTATAAGGTGAAAATTTTGATTTACATTCCAATTAGAGTGGTCATCCAAGTCATGTTTCTAAGTGTGAGTCTAGTGCCTATCATGTATGAGATAGCTGGTTCTCTTGACTAGTAGGCTAGTCAAACCTTAGGAGTTGCTAAGAATTTTTATAATTTGGCATCCCAAGATAAATTTAAACCCATATAATCCAAAAATTTCTCATGATACCCCTTCAAGCTTATACTTGGTGGTCTTCATGCCTTGTGATGTGATCCTATTAGCATTGTTTAAGGTGTCATTATATGTGTTAGACACTGCTTGAGGGATCATCATATGATAACATATTTTGAGTCTTTAGATGATATGCTAATTTATATTGGTTGTCCTTGGGTGATGTTTTCACTTGGATTTCCACCCCTTCAGTAGATTCCTACATTTCCTCATCTAAGTGGTACAATGGAAACATCTCTCTTGTTGTGGGTAACAATTTGATGAGATGAATCTCTAGAAGGGCTAGTTCCCTTAATGCACTCTTTGAAGTAATTTATTTCCTATCAAATTTGGATGAAAAGGGAAAATAAAATAATTAAAAAATATAAAAAATATGATGCACCAATATTTTATTTCCTCCTATTGACTAAAATTTTACTACTTAGAGAAAAATAAAGCTTCTCTTACACAAAATCACAACACAAGACATATTGTTACATCAATGTTTCTTAATCTAGGTTAAGAAAGGTATTTTGATAATTAGGAGTGAAATTAATTATTATTTGAGATAATAAACTCATGTAACACTTCTAAGACACTTATACACTTGAAAAAAAACACTAACAAAGACCTATAATAATCAGTTTTCTACACACCTTGTGAATAATGAAGGATAACATGCTATAAAAGATCATTTTATACTAGACAAGACCAAGAAGATTGCAATAAAAATAATTTTTACAGCACGTAAGTAGTAAAAATAAATTTTAATTTATCAATAGTCATTCAAGTACAAATTTGGCCAGGGTTTCACCATTAACCAATACAGGCTACTAAAAAGAGCCAAAAAAGTCAATATTTATAGCCTTTGAGAGAAGAGCAAGACAAAGTAAGTCCAAAGGTTGCTTGTAAACTTATAAAATTGATAAAATAGGTTAAAATTACATGATAAATAGGTGTGGAATGATCCATGCAATTTTAGAAGGACCAAGTATCCATACAAGTCATGAAACTCATGAAAAGTGGCATAAAACTCCTAATCTTGGCTAAGAAATTGCCTTCATAATTTGAACCTATTCAAACATCCCAAAAATAAATATGGAAAAGTTTTATTATTGTTATGAGATTAAATCCTTATATACATGACTCTATATTCATTGGTTCTGGTCCTAATCATCTAGAAACTCCTGGAAGGAAGCCGTCACTATCTACAATCTAAAAAAATCCTTTTTTAGTCACCCCTCACACTAGGCCTCAAAATTTAATTAATTTTTCCATGAAAATAAATGAGAGGGAGTTAATTAAACTTTTAAATACCATATATTTACTTATAGGTATCAGGCATTCTTTAAAAAGGCTCACACTTGGAGTTTTCACCCTTTTCACCCTTATGTCCACTATGACAATTTTGACTAACTAAAAGGAGAGATATTATTTGAATAGATATAAGTTTTTTATTAGAAATAAATTAAAATATTAAGTTATAAAAATTATAAATATCTCTTGCAAACTTTATTTCATTCTTCGGAACCTCTTGTACCCTAAATAATGCACAAAACAATCATAAAAACCTTATTTTGTACCCCATATGTACAATTCCATACAGCTAATATTGGAGGGAGATATCCTGAGGGAGTCCTTTTAATTTTAAAATATATTCCATGATAAAAATATTTTATTTATATATCTCTTCAATATTTTTTTCTCCATCAAGTCTAGGCTAAGGGTTTAGTAAGGGTTTAGGTAGTTTTTAGTCTTAAGTTTTGTTCATAAATCTTTGACATTGAACCTACCACTAGATGCCAAAAAATTGATTATAAGGGAAATTGATATCCATTATCAATTAATTTGGTTCCCATTAAAATCCTTGTAAAATATATGAGCATTTGAAGACACCTCCTCTTATCATTTGAAGACACCTCATCGAGCTTGTTTATACCCTTTTTGCATTCTTGGGCTATTTTTTGGCTAAAATTAGATTATTTGTAGGTTTATATTAATAATATGAGTTAAAAATGTCTAAATTACAATTAATAACATGTATCAATCATTTTTATATCCAAAAAAGAGTTAGAAATGAAGATGGACCTCTAATTGGTTCTAGGTCCCCTCAAAGCATAATAGGTCTAATAGGCACCTTGCTAGCTTTGGATGTTACGACTGATATTTAATGGTTATATTGGTGTATTATAAATTTTAAAATCCAATTAAATCTTAAAAATCCACTACATAACCATTAAAACACGCTTATTCATCTTCTTCTCTCATTCACCAACTAGGCCTACTGAAAGTTTGCCTAGATGGACTATGTGCATGGGTAATTTAGTCACCTTCACGGGTTTGAGTTTGGTATAGTTATTCCATAGAATATAATTTACTTACATAAACATCATAATATTATTCCTATAGTTCCCAAATATTTATAAGAAGCCCTTTACCCATATTGCACTCACTAGCTCACTTTGCTAGATCCTAATTTTCCTAGACTGGCTTACTTCTGAGATAAAATAGTGACATATATCCCTAATTTATAAGGAAATTTTTTTATTTTTTTATTTTTTAAAAGTATTTATTATGATTTTTACCATAATGTTTAGTTCGATTATTTTATTTAGGTGCCTAACCATGTTTAAATGCTCAAAAAAAGCCTTAAAAAGCCCATTTTCTAGCATTTTCCTCAAACCCTACTAAGAGTAACCATTACATGATAAACCAATGATTATATGATTATTAAACATGTTTATAATATCCAATTCATGATAATTAATATTTTAATTCATCCAAAAACACTCTTTTCCTTAGATTCTTCATACTTGGCTATTTATCAAACATGGTTTCCTGATCCACAATACGAACTATTGGCTTTTGGCCAAGTAGGGAAACAAGATGATTACCTTTGTAGAATTTTGGGATTTTTTAAACAATATATTACCTATCATAAACCAATTTTAATTTATTATAACCTTCCTTTCTCTCATTCACAAGTTTATCTCTTTATCTTACCTTCATGTTCAAGACTACAACATGGTAATTGTAGGTGAACACATGGGTTTAAGATACCCTTTTTAGGTTATTTTAATCATTTTTTTATTTCATTAAGTTAAAATAACCTTAATTTATGTGGACACATGGCATTTAATTAGGTCTAAATTCACCTTTAAATTGTCAATACTCTTTTGACCCTCAAGATTGAATCTCCATTGCCTAGACTGAGACACCCATTTTAGGGCCTACTATAGGTTACACATGTTTTAATTAGATATTATTAAGATAATAATAGACATGGAAAAAAAAATTATATGTTAAAATTATCATGCTAACCTTCTAATCATTCTACATGCACCTTTTTGACTCACTTGATTGAGTTTTTGTGGGAGGATTCAAAACCCTACTTGTAGACTATTGTAGGTGTCTATTGGGCTTCAAATAAGATGGTCATGGAGCTTATAGGTCTTAAATAAATTTTATTGGGTTAAAATGTATGAATTTAAAATTATATCATCTTTTTAAGGTTTTAAGACACTATTTGGGACATCAAATTAAGTCATTGGCCTAGATTGAGATGCTCTACCTCTAAACCCTACTTGTAGGTGCATATAACCTTATCCATTTGGTCATGATGTGTATAGTTCACCTTGAATAAATTTTGAGGTAACACAACACCCATAATCATATTTTTTTACTTATATTTTATTTCTAAACACAAACTCTGTTCTGCTTGCCATGATTGAGAAACTTTGTTGTAGATGTACACTTCCCATTAAAGAGACATCTGTAGGTAGTCATGGGGGTTGCATGGGAACATTTCAATCCTTTCTTGCTTACCTTCAAGCCATTATTTAAACCTTCCATTATTTTAAACCATCTTATCCATGAGATTTTTTTCAATGTTGCTTCTTAGGGTGACAAAAGACCATTTACCTTCTTAAGCATGATGTTACTAGAGAATTTTAGTGTGTTTTAGGATAACTTTAAGGCATTCAAATCTCACCTTGCACTAAAATTCTAGCCTTCATTATTGTTAGATTTATTTTCTATGCTATAAGTCACAACATTCACCTCATTTTATGCCTTGGATCCTTCTACAAATATGTCATAAGAGGTCTACAAAAACCCCCTAGAGCTCTATTTTGCTACTTTAGGGAAAGCTTCCCTAAAATCAATTATTTATCTCCTCAACATGGTTAAAAAATTATTTTGATCATTTGACACATTTTTTTGTTTTATCAAGGCTTTATTATCATACCAAAACCTTAAGTAGATTTCAAACTATTTCATCCTCTCCAAAAAATCATTTTAGTACCCTACTCAACCACCTATAGGTGGATGTTTTGGTACACAAACAGTGAGTTAGATATGAGTAATATGAAACTATCCATGCATATGAACTTTGTATGTTTTTATCAAAAATAATAATTAACCTCTAGAAATAATTATATATTATAAAACATATTCATCTTCCCACACCTTAGTATGATGTTAGCAAGGGCCCTATAGGTATGCATTAGGCATGTAATTTAGGTAGGTCATGGAATTGGGTAGAAAAATGATACTAAATAACTTAAAAACCATTCAAATTCATTTTTCAACCTTAAATTACATGATCTCCATTCTTTGACACCTTGAAACTAGTTCCAACCTATCTTTTCCAACATGAAAATGACTTGTATATACATGGAGAAGAGCAATTAGGGGCATCTTAAGACTGTTTTAGCATGGTGGATGAGCTTATGACTACACTTATACCTTTTATAAGAATCTAAATGGACTCCTTAAAAATAATTATGGCTTATAAAAATAAAACATTCTTATTAAAACTCAATGAATAAGTTATACAAGTTTATACATGTGACTGCAAGTGAAGTAAACATGAAGTTGACTATAAAGAAAGATAAGGTTACAAGATACCCAAAAATGACATGGTAAAACAAAAAATGAAAGGAAGTGGTAATATTACCTTCATACCTATGTAAAACTATTTTAAAACTACATGAGACATTTATAAGAGAACAAAACTCAGCAAATAGGAAGAACTTTAACTGAGACTGCATATGTTGACACCCTCTTGTATGATGGAATAATTTGAATAGACAAACATTATGAAACATGAAATTAAGAATGGAAAGCATATTAAAATTAATAAAACATCCTATATATCCAAAATCACCAATTTTTTGTACATATTTGATCAAAATGGATCAAAACCTATAGGGTGAATAAAACAACTACTAAAAAAGTATAGTCAAATTCATGAGGATGCTTCATGAATAAAAGGAAAGCCATTATTAAAAATATTTATATGTAATTAAAGGTATATAATTTTAATATAACCTACCAAAATCATTTTACATGAAACATCATCAACTATCCATACTGAGTAAAAACCTAAAAGTCACTTATGTGTGTCTAGAAAACCAAGAAAGGAGTAGAATGCTTTTGGACTTAGAATGAAACTTCCATAGAAAAAAATGTATAAATTATTTTTATGAATGTTATAATTACATAAAATATCTTCTCCTATGTGGCACACTTCCCCATGGTTTGTACAAGTGTCATTTACTCTCTTTTTCTATTGTTTCTTGAATTTTAATTAAGGAACCTATAATATTCTAATGAAACTGACATTACTAATAGTTAAACTAACCTATTATATTATTATAAGGATAAAATTACACTTTTTTAACTTGGAAACTATGCCACTTGCATTAATGACCCTTAAAAGCACATTAAATGACCTAAATTGACAAATAAGCTAATGGAACTATAAATAAAGATAAAACTGCATTAGATAACATCAAATAACATCTAATAAACCCCATCAAAATAAATTATACCTAATTTAAGAATTTATAAGTTAATTTTTTACCTATGGGGTGCCCTAATTTGACCTAAAAATCAAATTTAGTTAATAAAATGGTGACTCATAGGGGTAGTATGCTTGTTATACTAACTAAACCAGTAGCCTTATTCTATCATGGGCCAATGGGGTCAATTATATCTTGAATAATAATAAAACGTAATTTCCTAAAACAAACATAAAACAAGCACAACACACCAATCAAACATAATACAAATCAAGACATCAATAAGAATCACACATGTGCATAAGCAATTAGGGAAAATAAGGAAAACAACAAATTATGTACAAGTACAAAAAGGACCTTAGTATAAATGTTTAAGATATATCCCATTGATTGGGATATGAAGCTATTATCCATAAAAATTTAAGAGTTGGAAAGCATTGTGTTTCTTGTATTGGGTGATAACATAAGCTTCACTCCACAAAGCATCAAACTTTGTGTATCTTCTAGGTTTAGCCCTATCTTCATCCTACTCTAGAACAGTGTCTCCTTCTTGGAAGCTTCTTGGCATGGATTTTTTTTTCAAAGTATCTTTATATTTGATGTTGGTGAGTCCTCATAGTTTTCATATCTTGATCTCTTATCTCTTTAAGCTTCATTAAATCACACAACCTAAATTTTATGCTTTCATTTTCCATTAGCTCTAGCTGATAAGTGAGATCTAAGGATGTTATCTCAAGTGAAATAGGTAGTCTAGATTCTCTCCCATAAACAAGTGTATATGGTGAGTTTTAATGAATCTTTTTAAAGTGATCCTATAGCCCAAAGAGTTGTCTTTAACTTAGAATTCCAAGTCCTTTGATTTTCCTCCATTGTCCTCTTTATGATCCTAATTATATTATTATTGGTGGACTCAACTAGTTCATTCCATTGTGTGTAATATTTGGAAGAATTACTAAGATATATGCCATATTTCTAATCCAATTCACTTTTCTTCATTCCAAGGAAAGCTAATGCAGTATCTAAAATTATTTTTGAAGGAGCCCTAAACCTTGTCACTATGCCTTCATAGAAGTTTAGAACTAAAATTCATTTTCTTATTTGAGAGAAACAACCCCCACCCATCTTGTAAATTAATCTATAGTAGACAAAATTGACTTATGGATAGCACTACTAGGTGGGTTGATTAGGCCTATGAAATCTAGAACCCATTTCATAAAGGGTTGGTCAACTTGAATTAGATGAAGAGGCAAGGCATCAATATTTTATTTACCATTAAAGAGAGAACAATTTGGACACTTAAAAAATCATGGGTGTCTTTGAACAAAGTAGGCCTAAAATATCTAGCACTCATTATCTTAATAGCTATGGTTCTTGGAGCAAAGTGACCACCAGCTAGTCCATCATGAAATTCAAGTAATATTTTCTCAAGCTTATTTGATTCATCACACCTCAATAACATATTAGATATATCCTTCATAAAAAACACTCCATCAACAATCACATAAGGAATAGATTTTAATCTGAAGTAGCTTCTTATATCTCTATCTAGACCTTGTGGATACTCGTCAGTTTGAAGAAAATGAATCATATCTTGTGTCCAACTCCTCATTGATGAAAGTGGAGATGTCATGGGTTCATCATCAAGTAATAAAAAAACCTCTTTTTGTTCTTTCAAATATAAATAAAGATGCTCACATAACCCCTTTCCTTTTAATAGCTTGGTTTTCTTGATTTCCACATCATACTTCATCACTTTTGTGATCCAACCAAACCTTTTTCCATTCAAATCTCTCCTCAAAAGGAAATATTTGACACTAGGATGAGGTACCAATATGTGAATATTATTTTTAGATAACATATGCCTAAACCTTTTTAGACTTCTAAAAACTCAAAGTACTTGCTTTTCAACATAGGTGTATCTTACCTCATAGCCTTCCAAACCTTGACTAAATAAGGAAATAGGCTGCTCCAAGTTTTCTTCATTTGAGTGAGTAAGCATGGAAGAGATTACCTCCTCATTTCTAAAGGTATAAAAGTTAAAATCCTTTGATAAATTATGACTTTCAAGATTTGGATCTTGGCTAATGGCTTGTTTAATCTCTTCAAAATTTTCCTTCCTTCTTCTTGTCCAAGTGAACACTTCATCTTTCCTTAGCATAGACATTCAAGGCTTGACTAAATTATAAAAATCATGAATGAAACTCCTTATGAAATTAAGAAACTTTTCAAACCTTTCTTATGTTTGGGAAAAGCCAATGCCAAAATTTCACTCACCCTTTCATGATCTATGGATAGGCCCTTCTTTGATACAATGTATCCTAAAATCTTGCCCTCATGGATATCCATAACACACTTATTTGGGTTAATATAGATTCCAAACTCTCTACATCTCTCAAAAATCTACCTAATATGATTCAGGTGATCCTTTACATCCTTATAAAATACTATGATATCATCAAGATACACCAACACAATGTCATTTATTAGTCCTTAAAAAGCCATATCTATTGCATGTTGAAATGTAGCTCCAGCATTAGACAAACCAAAAGGAATTTTCTTATAATCATAGGTACCCTATTTATTAGTAAAGTTTGTCTTATTTTGATCACTTTATTTCACCAAAATATGATTATACTTGGAATATCCATCAAGCAGAGAAAATATTTCACTACCTATCATAACTTGCAAAATTTGCTCCATGGAAGGAAGATGGTAATGGTCCTTCAAGGAAACTATATTCAAGTCCCTAAAATCAAAAAGTAACCTGATTTACACATTATTTTTCCTAAGAGGGACTAAGTTTTCCAACCAAGATAAATGATTGATAGGAAAAATGATTTTGGACTCAATCAACTCAGTAAGCTCCTTCTTCATGAGAGGCTCAATCTTAGGATTAATTGGGCTTTGTATTTGCTTGATAGGCTTATAATTATCACCTAGATCTATGGTATGTTGAAATAAGTTTGGAAAAAATTCATTCAAATCACTATATTCCCATGCAAGGACATCATAAAAATCCTTACCTAACTCAATGAAAACATGTTTCTCTTCACTAGTACATACCTTCCTAAGTGCAAGCAATTTATCCTTGAATATTTGTAGTTTCTCATAATTTTATTACTTATTATAAATGTTTACCTTTTATTTATTCGAATGGTCAGCATCATTGAAGATACTCTCAAGTGTGACTACACCTTTAGGGAGATTTTTTGACTTTAATTAGACAATCTGACCTCCATATTGCTATTGTAGTTTGGACTTATTATTGGAAGAAAACTCAGCCTCCTCTTGTATGAAAAGTGATATTTATTGGTCACTGTTAAACACCTTCCAATTGGTGATATTATTAGGTATGGAGGGCCTTATAATCACCTTGAGATATGGTTAGTTCTTATTTCCTTATATCCCTTTTGGAACATTGAACTGAGCTCCAATTATTTCTAACATATTAGCATGTTTTGTTGTCTTCTCTTACAATGGATTGGACATTGAAATATTGGAAATATTACAAAAGATCCCACACTCTATGATTATATTACATAATAAAATAGTTCTTATTCACATTTTGGCCTCTTAATTGATTCACAATTAACTCATTATCACCAAACACTTATAATTATTTCACACCTATTTTCCTAGCTCACTCAAGGCCATGAATAAGGGACTCATATTATACCATATTACAACTAAAAGAGAATTTATATTTGAAATTATAATATTACCTTTATTTGGATGGTGAAACTAACATTTCCCCATCACCTACCCAAAATTTGCTTCTATATCCGTCAAAGAATAGTTTCCATAAACCATCCATGTTTTCACATGGATTCATAAAGTTTGGCATGAACGAGTCCTCATGAATTAAATACACTCCAAGAATATCTTAATCTATGAATTTTTAAGGATCGTGATCATAATGTTCATCTCCCCACTCATCTAAATACAAATTAGAAACTCCTTCAAGAGAAAATGTTGGAGATTTATCTATGTGAAGTTCTTCCTCATCAATAATGGTAAAATTGACATTTGCCACTTTAATAATGTAATGATCTAAGTGATTATGATGGATAGGCTCTAGTTAACTTTTCACCTTAGTACCATAATTTTTCCTAAAAACCATGTAGGACCAATTGGTTAACAAGTACCTACCTTCTTAGCTGTACACTCTCTTGACAAGAAAAGAGCAAATTTAGGAGGTAAATATACCACAACCACATCATGAGGGATAGAAAAAGTAGGAAAAGTATGTAAAATCAGATTTAAATCCTTGACCACTACCAAGGTCTTTTCTGGTGATCCATCCAATTATAGGACTCCTTTAGACATTGGTTCATACTTGAGGCCTAATTTATCCATTACACTCTTGGACATACATAAATTACTAACCCCACTATCTATGATTCGATTTTGAACTAAGAAATCACTAATAATAAGTATAGGTAAAAATAAGGAGTTTTATTAGTCTTTTTCATTTGTCCATCAATGGGTTGAGTTCCATTCACCAAAACAACATTCTCATTTCTAACTGATCCAACTTGCTTACCTAGTCATTGTAATTCCTTTTGAAGCATATAATTTTGTCCTAGTATTGTAAATTAATCCCATAAGTAAATATTCATATGTAAATTATTAATCTAATCCATAAAATTGATAGAATTATTTCTCACCTTAAAAGGCTCTTTGGAAGCACTAATACCTTATGGTGTAGTTTGTGAAGGTAGACGTGTAGGAGTAAACCTTACATTATAAAATTTTTGATTTTATTGTGCCTTAGGGGATGAGTTAGACCCACCCACTATTGGAGATTATGTAGGAGTCAAAAAAGGTCCTTGATTATCCCCTTTAAGCTCTTCAATAACCCTCTTCCTAGACTTAGTGTTAGAGGACACACTATTATTCACATTGCTTGAATTCCCCAAATGATTGATGGCACAAAAATCTTCTTCTAAGTGATTTATGAGAGTAGAATCAAATTTTATTTTACCACTCTATATTCCATTTTTCATTGGAATCTCACAAGTGTAAACTTGAGATGCTTGATTACCTTGCAGTGTCATGTCTTGACAAGGCATTTCATTGGCATATGGAACTTGGCCTTGATTTTGGTCATAGGAGGGATAACATGGTTTTTCTTTAAAAAATTTGTTTTGAGTGTGTATAAGAGTTTTGGAATATGATGATGCATTATGATTATAACTTTGATAAGGTATATCTTGAGTTATTTGACCTTGTCCTTGATTATTACCTTGAAAAGGAGGCCTATTTATTTTTCCAAAGTAATTATAGGGCTGATAAGGTATATAACATTGAGATTGTTACCTTTTGAGGGAAACAAATTAATTATTGACACTTTGGATCAAAATATTGAATTCATGGGTCTCATTTTTTGGGAAAATGGTAGACTTTTCTTAATTAGTAAAAGGAGCCAAGGTAGGTAATTTACCTTGACTAGGAGGCTGTAAATCAGGGAACAATGGCATTAATGGCCTAGGAGCAATATGCCCAAATTGAACAAGAAAATTCTCAGCATTGATGGATATCTCATAGCTATTAGGCATTGTATTCCCTCCCATGTATTTAATCATCATGGATACATCACTATTCAATGCTTTTAGATAGTACAAAAAGGCATAATTTGGGGTAGGTCTCACAAAGTTGGGATCCTATCCCATGTTTTGCGAAATCTAGTATTAAAATCTTGTATAAACTCTCATGGTTCCCTCTATAAAGTGGTCAATTTATTAGCTAGTGATAGATGATCACTCTTCTCTCCAAACCTCTTAGTCAATATATCTCTTAGTCCATCCTATAAACCAATAAATTTTTTTGGTAGAGTCCCATACCAATTTAAATCTTTACTTTTGAAAGACAATGCCAATAACATAGTAGCCACATTCTCTAGAGTGATATTATGGATATTGTAAAAGTTTTAAATGTTTCTAATGTGTTTAATGGTAGTAATAGAGCCTTCTCCACTAAAATATGGAATACTCTTAAGGGTTGCTCCTAGAATTTGGTCATATTTGGAAAGATTCAAATTAGATTATCCAAATAAAGGTATAAAAGTTTGGTTTATAGCCATCTTATAATTTATACTATGAGTATTAGAGGTTGAACTTATTAGGAAATTGGACTTCTTAAATACCAACTCTCTTGAATAAGGATGAGTATTCACAAACCTAAACCTTTTGATAGAATATAAAGGTAATTGCAAAAACTCAAAGGGTATACCTTTAGAAGTAGACCTAGTGGTTACCTTTGGCTTGGAAATTATGGATTGATAAAAATCCAAAGAATTGAAACCTTTAATAGAGTCTCTAGGTACTAGATGTAGATGTTTTTATAGATGTAACTATGACAAGACCAACACCAATCTTGGACAATCTTCTAAGATTTAGTGTCCCACCAGGTGTGGGAAAACTATTGTCACTTGGATTTACAACCATTGATGATATTAATATCTCTCCTCATACAAGAGACATTATGGAAATGTCTCTCTTCTTGTGGGTAACAATTTGCTGGGATGAATCTCTAGAAGGGCAAGTTCCCTTGATGCACTCTTTGAAGTACTTTTTTGCCTATCAACTTTGGATGAAAAAGGTTAAGAAAACAAATAATAAATCTAGAAAATGTGATGAAACAATATTTTATTTACTCCTATTTACTTAAATTATACTACTTTGAGTAAAATAAAGCTTCTCTTAAGCAAAACTCATAACATAAGACATATTGCTACAACAATGTTTCATAAGCTAAGTTCAAAAAGGTATTTTGATACTTAGGAGGGAAATGAAATATTAATTAAGATAATATAGTCATGTAATAATTATAAGACACTTCTACACTTGAAATAGAACACTAAAAAAGACCTATAATAATTACTCTTTTACACACTTCGTGAACAATCAAGTATAACATGCTAGAAAAGATCATCTTCTACTAGACAAGACTAACAAGATTACAATAAAAATAAATTATAAATAATTTAATTATTAAAAATAAATTTTTTATTTCTTAAATAGTCACTCAAGTAATAATTTGGTGAGGGTTTAACCATTAACTAATCAAGGCTGCTAAAATGAGATAAAAGAGTCAATATTTATAGCATTTAAAAGAAGAGAAAGATAAGGGAAGTCCAAAGGCCAATTTTACACTTTTAAATATTAAAATATTGGTTAAAAATTCATTATAAATATGTATGCCATAAACCATTCAATGTCAAGAGGACCAAGTGTCCATAAAATTCATAAAACTCATGAAATGTGGCATAAAACACCTAGTCTTGGCTCAAAAAATTACCTTTATAATTTAAACCTATTTTAACATTAAAAAAATGACTAGGGATAGATATAATTATTTTTATTAGAGGTAATTATTTAAAAAATTCCTTTCCATGCATTGGTTTTGGTCCTAATCATCTGGAAACTCCTGGAAAGAAGCCATCACTATCTACAATCCAAAAAAATCTTTCTCGGTCACCCCTCACACTTTACCTCAAATTGTATTTATTTTTCCATTAAAATCCATGTAAGTGAGCTAATTACACCTATAAATACACTCCATGGACTTATAGGCATCAATCATGCTTTAAAAAGGCTCACACTTTTAATTTTCACCCTTTTCACCCTTGTGTCCACTATGCCAATTTTGACTAGCTAAATGGAGAGCTATTATTTGAAAACTTATAATTTTTTTTATTAATAATAAATTAAAATAAAGATTTATAAAAACTTTAAATATCTCTACCAAACTTGATTTCATCTTTTGGAATCTCCTATAACTTGAATAATACTCAAAAATATTAGAAAAACCATGTTTTATACCCCATATGTACAATTCTGTATAGCTCATCTTGGTAGTATATATATTTATGGAGTCCTTTACATGTTAAAATATCTTCCATGGTCAAAATATTTCATTTTAATAGATATACAAGATTGTTTTCTCTATTGGGTCTTGGTTGAGGGTTTAATGGGGTTTTCGACAATTTTTGGTCTTAAGATTTGTTCATAAAGATTTGAAATTAAACCTACCACTATATTACACAAAATTGACACTAAGGGACCTTAAAAAACCCTCTTAATTCCTTTTGTTCCCATTAAAATCCTTAGAAAAGATATGAGCATTTGAAGACACCTCATTGAGCTTGTTTCTACCCTTTTTGCATGCTTGGGCTCTTTTTAGGTTAAAATTAGATTATTTGTAGGTTCCTATGCATAATATGAGTTAAAATATGTCTATATTAGCCTCCATAACATGAATTAAGCATCTTGATATCCCACCAAGATTTAAAATGAAGATGGATCTCCAATTGGTTCTAGGTTCCCTTAAAGCATAATAGGTCTAATAGGCATCTTGCTAGCTTTGGATGGTAGGATTGATCTTTTATGGTTAGTGTTACAACTTGAACTTAAAAAAAATGGGGATATGGAAGAATCATATCCTCATGAAATTGAAATAATGGAACCACCGCAAGGCTATGGGTATCCCTATTAGGAGGTGGATCTATAGATAAGGGGCTAGCTCCCCTTGATGCATCCTTAAAGCTCTAACTGCTACTACTAACAAATTGGGGGGATGAAAAGGGTTATAATAAATAAAATTAAACCTATTATAATGGGGTTGATTCACCAAAATACTTTATCTACTCATTACTTTAACATACACTTGAAACTAAGGACAAATAGCACACACACTTCATTGAACATCAATCTCTCCTCTCACATCAATGCTTCAACATGGGGTATTGGATATGACATAGGATATGAAGAAATAAAAAATATGTATTATAAGACACTTTATTTAGTAGCCTACTCACTTACACCTGTATTCTCTTTAGACACTTTTTGTTGGCCCACTAGAAGGAAATCACAATACACTAGGTACTAATGGAATTAACATGTGAAGACAAATGGAAATTACACTTGCACAAAACTAATAACATTAATGTGAACTTAATGAAATATTTTAATGAGGTAAAACACTTGAATTTTTTTATTTAAGGTGAAATTTTGGTAGGGCTTTACCATATCTATGTAAAGGGATAGAAATAATGGCCAAGAAGGCCCAATTTATAGAACTTGGAAGGAGAGAGAGAGGAGAAGTTGAAGAGGATAAAGGAAATGCGTCACAAAGTTAATATATGTTACACATGAATATAATAAGGAAGGGTTACTAATAATCCCTCACATGCATTGGGTAGAATCCT
Source organism: Torreya grandis (assembly GCA_037957365.1). Lineage (NCBI taxonomy): Eukaryota > Viridiplantae > Streptophyta > Pinopsida > Cupressales > Taxaceae > Torreya > Torreya grandis. Next base: position 16,789 of record JARHVA010008172.1, on the reverse strand, counting down.
GATCCTTCCTATCATCTTGGCCATGCATGATCACACTTGGTAGTCTCAATATAAACCTTTTCCCTTCTCCCTTCACACTTGGAATCTAAAAACTCTTAATCTCTACAAACATATCCATAAAATAGGATAAATCACATGTTTAAGGAGTGTCCATGGTATAAGTTACAAGAAAATAGCCTTAAAAGGCACTCTAAATGAAGATTTGCCATTTTCTCTAAGCCCTCACTAGTTGGCTTACTGGACTGGTTGAGAATAACGAGTTGGTAGGAATACTTAGAAGCTTATAAAATTCATATAATTAACATAGGTAGTTATAAAAAGTCATAATCTTCCCTCCAAAAGTAATTTCATCTCTTAGAAGTTCATCATGCCTCCACAACACAAACAATGGTTAGAATAAGCCCTATATTTACTCTTTTTTCTATAGTTCCATACAAACCAAGGCCATGGATGTGATCATATTAGAGTTGAAAAAAACTTATCTTCACAACTCAAGTTCAAATTCCTCCACCTAGTGGCATGTTTAGGCTCATTTTCACTTCTATGTTTCAAACACACTTTAAAGAGGGTTTTAGAGTGACCAGTATTCTTAACCTTTTTTCATAAAGGTATGACATTTAAATTCTCTAAAAATGGAAATTTTGGGTTATTAAGGAACCCTTAAAAATTCATTTAACATATTTAGGTCCCATGCAAAGGCTCATGAAAGATATGAGCATTCCAAGTGACCCTTCATGTCATTCAATGCATATTATGAGGGTTTGGGAGCCTCAAAAACAAGAATTGGCCTTATGTTGAATTTATTTGCAAAAAATGGCTTATAAACCTGTATATAATCCCCAAAAACATGTTTCCATCTATTTTACATCATGAAAAACACCAAAAATGCAAACTACCCTTAGTTGGGCTTTTAGGCATAAGGATTCCCACTAGGTATGCATGCAAACCTCCTAGATTGGAACAACCTATATTATTACATACCTTATATTAATATTTATTAGGTTTATATATTTCCCCTACATCTTATCTGATCATAAATTTGTCATTGTTATCCCTTTGGTTCAATATTTCATCACTTTTCCTAAAATTGGCACCTTTATACATACCAAAACTGCCCCTACATTGAGATAAAATAGTGAGTGTTTTACTTATTATATCATAAAATATGATTATTAAATCATATTATAGATGTCATAATGGAAGTTTAAACCAAAATTTATCTCTCAAATCCTCCATTTGGTCTTCCAAATATCCAAGTTTGCAAGGTAGACTTTTGAGTAGGCAGCTTGTGAAGGTGGGCAGGGGTTAGAACTATGTTTGGAGGTTTGTAATTTAATGATTATTTGTGACATGTTAGGGTTCATGTAGATTAAAATACTCTACATTTTAGTAGCATGATACAAATCACTATCCCCACACACTTTGGTTCAAGATGGTGAAGTTTTGAATTAGAGCGTGGGCTCTAATTTCCTTTTAATTCATTTTTCTCTAAGTGTTGAAGTTAGGCAGAAGCTGCCAAGTGTCATTTTTTGAGACACTTTACATAATTTCAATAAGGATATGGAATGTGACATGTATCTCATAGCAAATAAACATAATGTCACAAGTGTTGACATCCACATTTCATATCGGCACCCGTATTTCAAATCTCATTTCAGCAGAAGGTTTCAACAAGCTAAGTATCAGGATCAAGCAAAAAGTTCCAAGTGGCCATCATGGAAGGCTTCAATTGTCTTTTCTAAAAGTGACGGAAGATGCCATGTATCCTAGCTAAATAGAGAAAAATCCATCACATGTTGAGATCTGAATTATCTTTATTTTGCTTCACCGATATAGAAAAAATTGTGGTGGGTCTCAGGTTTTGTTTTTGAAACAAGCAGAAGCCACCAAGTGTCGTTATCCATGTAACTATGAAATGAGGCCCAATTGTTTCTATAATATAAATATATTAAAGTAGAGACCATCACATGTCACCTTCTACAAGTTTCTCAAAAGGTAGCTAAAAGCAATGGAGATCACCACATATCCCCAGTTAAGTAAAGTGGAGATTGCCACGTGTCCTTTGTTGAAGCAAATAGAGATTGCCACCTATCCCTATGCCCCTTTTTAAAAGTTTCTCAAGCAAGAAATGATGTGGGTCTTATTTTTGTTAAGTTTTTAAAGTGTTGAAGAAGTATATTGTGACAGGTGTCAAAGGCAGAATGTTCTTGAGTAAAGATATAGTAAGAGTATAGGTAAAGTGGAATGTGTCCCATGTCTTCGGTAAGTGTTGCAGAACACACCAAGTGTTGTTGTCCAATGTCTCCTAAGTAATAAGAAAGTTTCAAGGAATTGGCTAAGCATCCTCTTTTTTTTAATAGAAGGAAGCATCCTATGATTTGTTTCAACTAATGAACTACTGGAAGATAGAGCATTTCAGAATCTGAGAAATATCTATTGTTAGACACTTCCAATTCTATTAGATTTCAGTTAGGCCGTTAGATTGAGAACAAGCAAATAATCCAAAGTGAATCTAAGGCTATAAATAAGGGTGTAGAGATCACCAAAAATCACCATCAGATATCAAAGAGAATTTTTTGACAGAAATTGTCAAGAGTTTTAGACTTTTCTAGAGTTGTGACTACGAATATCATTTGCCTTTGTTCTATTTTCTTGAGTTGGAAGGTTTATGTAACTGTGCATGTTTTTTTGCCTCTTATGTGACTGGGTAATTAATAATAATATTTAATCTTGTGCCTTTGTTGATATTTTTTGTGTCATTACAAAATTAGTCTAGGTTGTGTTGTCAAGAGTTTTAAACTTTTTAAAGATGTGATTAGTAATATCATTTGCCTTTGTTCTATTTTCTTGAGTTGGAAGGTTTATGTAACTATGCATGTTTTTCTGCCTCTTATGTGACTGGAGAATTCAAATAAGAAGATTGAATCATGTGCCTTTGTTGATATTTTCTGTATTACTGCAAAAGTAGTCTAAGTTGTGAGCCTCTATTTCTATTGTTTTCATCTTTTACATTGATCATGCCTTATTTACTCTTAAATGTGATTGAATCTTACATATAGTCTCACTATGCTCATGATTAAGGTTGAATTACATTTAGGTGCATTTCCATAGTTATATTTTCTTTCTTCCATTTTTGTTTTTGTTAAAACTCATATCCCTTTTCCCAATATACACTTGATATAAAGAAGAGACCATCTTCTTAAAAATCTGGAGGTTGTTTCAAGTCACAAGTCCCACATCTTGAAACTTCCCATTGTTAGTGTTAAAAAACAAGTGCAATTTTAACCATCAACAATTTTTGGCACACCCAGTGGAACCAATCTTAAATTTTATTTCAGGATCATATGAACCAGAGAGCTATGAGGAGTCAGAGCTGTGGACCAATAACTAGATCACAATCTGTTATAAATCCAAGTATTCTTTTACCACCTTTGGTAACTAGTCTAAGAAAAAGAGTCAACCAGTTTATACCAATACCAAAAGCAAATATGGGAGCCCCTATAGCCCTAAGAAATTATGCAAGTTAGAACACTGGTAGTCCATTGATTCTCCCAATACCACTAGCCACTTAGGACCCTATCCTAGTGAATTCCCTAAAATCTCTACCCAAATTTAGTGGGCAAGACTTCAAAACACCTGAAGAACATCTACAAGATTTATCAGATGTATGTGTTATACATGTTGTCACACAACAAAATGTGACCATAAAATTATTAGCAGCTTCTTTTTAAGGGAAGGCTCTAGAATGGTATCGGTCTTTGACCCCAAATACCATATCTACATGGGATCAACTCAGAGATCTTTTCTTTGAAAGATTTGGGGAGAAGGGTGATAAGTCTTTATCACAACAATTGATTACCATCCAAAGAGCACCACAAGAAGCGATGACTAACTTCAATTCCAGATTTCAAAAGATTTGGGAAATAATCCCTGCTACAGCTAGACCATTACCAGGTATGGCTATAGTATTCTATCTTAAAGCTTTGAATTCAAATATAGCTGTTATGATTTAGTCACTTAGAGGTCACACTCTGCCAGAGGCTTATGACTATGAAGTCAGAGCTAAAAATAATTTTATAGATGCTAGAAAGTTGTCTCCAAGGCCTTCCATGCCCATGTTTTTAGATATTTCCTTGCCATTACCTCAAGAAGCCCCTAAATCTATAACCCCACCTATGTCTATGTACACATATCCTCAACCACTTGTTAAATAAATTGTCCTTACTCAGTTATTTGAGCTAGATGATATCAAGAATATGTTGAGGACATTTTCTAATGAGCTGATTAATATAAAAAGATAGCAAAATACTTATACTAAACCCCAATACTAGGGCTATCAAGGAAATATATTTTCATCTCAGCCAAACCAATACTAGGGTCCTCCAAGGCAAAATAACCCTCAACCAGCAAACCAATTAGTCGTGGTCCCTACACCCTCATAGATTATTCCTCCCAATTCAAATAGAGAGACTGTTCTAGGGCAAAATAATTATGTAGATAACAGTAATGCCTAGTGTTTCCCTTTTAATAATGCTCATATGCCTAGAGATCGTCCCATGGGTAATCTACATCAAAAGGTGGTAAAGCAAAGAAGAATGGATGGAAAATATGCAAGTACTAGTGATAACCAAGCCTACCAATCTTCTGGTATGCAAAATTCAGCCCTAATGGATCAAATGCAAGGGATGCCTTTGCAACAACAAGAAGAGATAGCCCTAGAATATGCTTTGTTCTCATGGGTTGAAGAGGAAGAATTGGTATTCTTGAATGAAGTTTCTACTTTCAAGGAACCAATGGTGCAAACAGACTACTATACTAAATCAAAGAGAAAAATGATGGAAAAGCCTAAAGTTATAAACAATGAAGTTATGGAGAATCCTTCATTTCAATGTCATCAAAACATAGCTGTTAGACAAGAAGTGCTTCAGCCAGTGTAGAATCAAGAAGTTCCTGGACAAGTTCAAGAAAAGAAAAGGTATCCTAATCTTCCAAGAATTCAAACATTGGGATCAATGAATGTGGCTGATCAACTGAAGATGACTCTAGCACAAGTATCAATTTGGGACATATTAGCTATTCCTAAACAAAGGACATTGTTACAAGAAGCTCTTCAAGGCCAAGTAATGCCCAAATGTACTAGTATCAAAGAAGGACCTATTGATAAAAGAAAGCTCAAAGACATAATACATCTACAGATGATAGCCTTAGTGAAAAATGCACCAGAGGTAAGCAAATCCAAACTAGATCCCTTCTATTTAACATTGTTAGTTGGCAAGAAACTACTGCATAATGTAATGATAGATTCAGAGGCTAGTACTATAATAATGCCAAAGCAAATAGCAGATGCTTTAAAGATAAAATATGAGCCACTCACTAAAGGAGTTGTGCAATTAAATGGCAAATCAGTGTAAATAATAGGGAGAGTTAAGCAACTACCATTGCAATTATATACTTGTTCAAATATAATTGTGAATAAAGATGTAGTAGTTATAGATATACCTATTATATTTGGCCTATGTTTATCAAGAGACTTTACAGCCAAGATAGGAGGAGATATGTCTATTGATTGGTCTTAATTAATTTTGAAAACTAAATATGGTTCAAAAATGAAAATTCTATCTGAACCACTATCAAAAGATCACATCATAAATGAACCAACATCAAAATTAGAGGTAGATCAGGCTATGATAAATAAGGAAGAAAGGGGTTTTGTTGAAAAGTTAGGCGACTGGACTAAGCATGATAAAAAATATATCCAGTTGTTAGCTACAATGCAAAGTGACCCATATGGAAATTATGACTCTACTGGTTTAGGAACTTATGTTATTTTTTATGAAGACCATGAAATCCTAAATGTTTTAAGGGAAGAAATGCCAACTAATCAAAAATTTGAAAAAGATTCAAAAATTTGGACATTAAATTTTGATGGGGCTAGAAGTAAAAATGGTGCTGGAGTAGGAATTTGTCTTATTGCTCCAAATGGTGAAAAAAATTTAAGGGCTATTCATTTTCAATTTGATTGTACTAATAATGATTCCAAGTATGAATCTTTAGTACATGGGCTCCTACTAGCCAAGAAAAAGGGGATAAAGAATCTAATAGTAAAAGGAGATTCAGAACTAGTAGTAAAGCAAATTAGAGAAAAGACGATAGCAAAGAATGTAAGGATGAAATCCTATAAGTACAAAATTTGGGACTTAATTAATATTTTGAAGCTTTCAATATTGAAGTAGTTCTTAGGATTCAACATTTTGAAGCTGATATGATGGCATAGATTGGTTCATTGTTTGATCTAGCAATTTGCCTATTAGTTAACAATGAGTCAGTAAAGGTTATAGTAAGGCCAACTATCCCAAATAATGATGAGAATTGGCATGTATTTGAGAATGATTTTCAAGTACTCTCATTCTTGAAGCAATCAAGCGAATTTACCAATCAATTGCAAAAAAAGATTGAAGAGGAATATGGGGATCAAATTATACAATTAAAGAATAATAAGCTTCCCAAAGGTTTAATCACTTTAGAGAACATTTTTGATCCAGGTGAGTGAAGGGAAAAAATTAAAAGTTGAAAATTCTGCAACTCAAGTAGAAAAGGAAAGGCTAATTGAATTATGGAAAAAATATGATAGGTTCATAGCCTGGAGCTATGAAGACCTTCATGGATATAATAAAGACATTATTTAGCATACAATAGAATTGACTAAAGGATCTAAGCCTACCAGACAGAAATAGAGGCCAATAAATCCAAGGATTGAACCTCTAATGGTGGATGAGTTGTAGAAACTTTTAGATTCTAAAATAACTTTTCCAATCAAACACTCAACCTGGGTATCAAATCTAGTACTAGTTAGAAAAAAGAATGATGATATAAGACTTTGTATAGATTTCAGGGATCTAAAAAAAGAATCTCTTAAAAATCACTACCCTTTGCTTTCCATGGAACAAATTTTATAGACTGTGGATGGATCTGAGAGGTTTTCTTTGGTAGATAGTTTCTCTGATACAATTAGATTTGGTTGGCTAAAGAAGACCAATACAAGACTACTTTTACTACCGAATGGGAAACATTTCCATATGCTAAGATGCCATTTAGCCTATCAAATGCTGGAGCCACTTTTTAGAGAGCTATGGATGTAGCATTTGGGGAACTTATAAATAAAACCATCTTGATTTATCTTGATGATCTTACTATTTTTTCAAAGAATGTTGTTGATCATTTTGATCATTTAGAAGCCGTGTTTAAAAAATGTCAAGAATTTGGAATATCCTTGAATCCCAAGAAATGTATCTTTGTTGTCCCTCAAGGCAAATTATTGGGACATATAGTATCTAAAGAAGGAGTCTCCATAGACCCAGAAAGAGTGGCAGCGATAATGAAATTACCTCTTCCTAATAAATAAGAAAGACATTCAATCTTTCTTAGGAAAGATTAATTTTATTAGTCGATTCATATTTGAATTTGTAGGCTTAGTAAGACCAGTGACACTCTTGTTGAAATAAAACCTAATTTTCAAGTGGACTATGGAAGGAAGGCAAGCCTTTGAGGAGGTCAAGAAAGCTATCTCAATAGCTCCAGTACTTAGAAACCCAGACTTTTCTAAGCCTTTTGTAATGTATGTATATGGAGGAGAGCTCAGTATTACTATTGTCTTAACACAAAAAGATGATAGACAAGAGGGAGAGCATCCAATAGCCTTTATTTCAAGGACTCTTAGGGAATATGAAACTAGATATAACTTTGTGGAAAAATAAGCATATGTTATGGTAAAATCCCTCAAAAAGTTTAGGAATATAGTATCAGGAAGTAAAATTCTGATACTTGTAGCTCATCCAAGTGTCAAAGAATATATCATGGAAGGTAAAATTACTGGGAAAAGAGAAAATTGGATAACTAAGATTATTGAATATGATGTAGATGTCAAACCCACTAAATCAGTTAGAGGTAGGGGTTTGTGCCAATATATGACTCAAGAGCTTGAAAAGATGATACCTGAAGAAACAAATTCAAGAATAGAAGAAGAAATTGTAGTGAGAATATAAGAAGTTGATCAAGAATCCTTGGTCACAAGTAGGATTTGTTTTATGAAAAATGGAATTTACCCAAGAGAACTCCCTCAAAATAAGAGAAGATACTATAGGATGCAAGGAGTTTATTTTGTTTTAATTGAACAGGTTCTTTTTAAAAGAAATTCTAATGGTAAATTGTTAAGATGTGTAGAAAAGGATGAGGCTAAGAAAATACTACATGAAATGCATCATGGAGTAGCAGGTGAACATTTTTCTACAAAGACAATAGCTAAAAAGATAAGTGAGGTAGGTTATTTCTAGCCTACTTTATATAAAGATTGTTATCAGCTAGTTTAAAAATGTCATTCTTGTCAATATTATGTGGGGATGAGAAAGAATGCAACAATGCCTCTTAGTCCTATAATTATGGATGAACCTTTTGCTCAATGGGGTCTTGACTTCATTACAATGATAAATCTAGTGTCTAGCATGGGTTATAAATGGATCTTAACAGCCACAGATTATTTCACCAAATGGACTGAGGCAGTGCCACTCAAACAAGCAACATAAAATGTGATCCTAGATTTTCTAGGGAGTATCACTACTCATTTTGGGGCTCCTCGCACCATAATTTTAGATAATGCTAAAGAATTTTTAGGGTTTAAAGTATCTAAATTTGCATTAAATCATGGAATGTATCTGAAAACTTCCTTTAATTATTACCATCAAGATAATGGTTTGGCAGAATCAACTAATAAGAACCTGATCAGACTCATCAAAAGAATAGGGGCTGATCATCAAAAAGAGTGGCATAAAAGTGCTTAATTTAGCATTGTGGGCTGATAGAATCACACCTAAATAGGTGATCAAAATGTGCCCATATGAATTGGTCTATGGAAAGCCTATTGTAATACCCCTTAGCTTAGAAAGTCTTGCTTTCTAGCTGATCAAACAGATTGAGATTGAGGAAAATGGCCCCATGCAGGTCAAACTCGTAGAACTTCTAGAAGTTCAAGAAAAGATGGATGCAGCCCATGATTCATTGGTAAAACATCAAAAAATAGTTAAAGACTCTTTTGATAAAATAACTTCCAATCCTCAGTTCAAAATAGGCTCAATTGTTTTGAAATGGGATGCAAGAGCCACCAAGCTGGGTCAACACACTAAGTTTGAAGCATTATGGACTGGCCCTTATAAAATTCATGCATTTAAATAGAAAAAATTGTTTTAGATATAAATAATGGAAGGTGAACCTGAAGAGATTCCTGTGAATGGAATCTATTTGAAACATTTTAGTTAAACTATGTTTTTTTTAGCAATTTCTAATCATGTGGGAGTTGTAAGTTCTTTTTGAGTAGGCTCAAAAGTCCTTGGGGTCACCAATAGCTTTAGAGTAAAATAATATATGTTTTAATAACATGATCCAAAATTATATCCCCACACACTTTGGTTTGAGATGATGATGTTTTGAATTAGAGCGGGGGCTCTAATTTCCTTTTAATTCATTTTTCTCTAAGTGTTGAAGTCAGGAGGAAGCTGCCAAGTGTCATTTTTCAAGACACATTTCATAATTTCAATAAGGCTGTTGAATGTGCCATGTATCTCATAGTAACTCAGTAGAACATGACAAGTGTTGGCATCCATGTTTCATATCGACACCCACATTTCAAATCTCTTTTCAGTAGAAGGTTTCAACAAGCTAAGTATCAGGATCATGTAGAAAGCGCCAAGTGGCCATCACAAAAGGCTTTAATTTGCTTTTCTAAAAGTGATGAAAGATGCCATGTATCCCAGTTAAAGAGAGAAGAAGCCACCACATGTCAAGATCTAAATTATATTCATTTTGCTTCACTGATATAGCAAAAATTGTGGTGGGTCTCAGGTTTTGTTTTTGAAATAAGTGGAAGTTACCAAGTGTCACTATCCATGTAAATATGAAATGAGGCCCGATTGTTTCTATAATATAAATAGATTAAAGTAGAGACCAACATGTGTCACCCTCTATAGGTTTCTCAAAAGGTAGTTAAAAGTAGTGGGGATAGCCACATATCCCTAGTTAAGTAAAGCAGAGATTGCCATTTGTCCTTTGTTGAAGCAAATGGAGATTACCACCTCTCCCTATGCCCCTTTTTAAAATTTACTCAGGCAAGAAATGTTGTGGGTCTTATTTCTGTTAAGTTGTTAAAGTGTCAAAGAAGGAGATTGTGATAGGTGTCAAAGATAGAACATTCCTAAGAAAAGATATAGTAAGAGTATAGGTAAAGCAGAAAGTTTTGCATGTCTTCAGTAAGTGTTGTAGAACACACCAAGTGTCATTCTCAGTAAGTGTTGTGGAACACACCAAGTGTTGTTCTCCAGTGTCTCCTAAGTAATAAGAAAATTTCAAGGAATTGGTTAAGTGTCCTATTCTATTTAATAGAAGGAAGCATCCTATGATCTATTTCAGCTAATGAAGTGATAGAAGACAGAGCGTTTCAAAATTTGAGAAATATGTTCTAGTAGACACTTCCATTTCAGTTAGATTTTAGTTGGGCCATTAGACTGAGAACAAGTAGATAATCTAGAGTGAATCTACAGGCTATAAATAAAGGATGTAGAGATCGACCAAAATCCATCATCAGATACCAGAGAGAATTTTTTGAGAGAAATTGTCAAGAGTTTTAGACTTTTCTAGAGTTATGACTAGGAATATCACGTTTGCCTTTGTTCTATTTTCTTAAGTTGGAAGGTTTTTGTAATTGTGTATGTTTTTATGCCTCTTATGTGACTGGAGAATTAATAATAAGTTTTAATCTTATGCCTTTGTTGATATTTTTTGTGTCATTACAAAAGTAGTCTAGGCTGTGTTGTCAAGAGTTTTAGACTTTCTAGAGCTTTGATGTGATTAGGTAATATCATTTGCCTTTGTTCTATTCTCTTGAGTTGGAAGGTTTTACGTAATCTATGTGTGTTTATATGCCTCTTATGTGACTAGATAATTCAAATAAGAAGATTGAATCATGTGCATTTGTTGATATTTTTTGTATTGTTGCAAAAGTAGTCTAAGCTGTGAGCCTTTGTTTCTATTGTTTTCATCTTTTACATTGATCATGCCTTGTTTGCTCTTAAATGTAATTGAATCTTACATATAGTCTCACTTTACTCAAGATTAAGGTCAAATTACATTTAGGTGCATTGTCATAGTTATATTTTCTTTCTTTCATTTGTGTTTTTGTTAAAATTCCTATCCCTTTTCCCAGTATACACTTGATATAAAGAAGAGACCAGCTTCTTGAAAATCTGGAGGTTGTTTCAAGTCGCAAGTCCCACATCTTAAAACTTCCCATTATTGGTGATAAAAAACAAGCACAATTTTAGCCATCAATAGGTCATACATACCTGTAATTATTTTTTCCAATAATTTTATATTTAACTTTCCCCTTTAAAAGTCTCTTATGTTTTGGAGATCTAAACTACGCCTGCGATTGTAAATGAAAGAGATCCCTATTTCAGTGCTAACTATAGGTTATTTTAGCTTGGGTTGATGATTTTAAGAACAAAATAAATTTTTTTATATGATTAATATGATCATTTTATTTATAATTAATCATATTTAAAAGCTAAAACTAACCCTTTTGTATTAGTTATCTCTCATGCTCAACATTAGGATTTTGCCTAATGAACTAAGACAAGCCTTTAGAACCTACATGTAAGTTAGTATCTGGGATTAGATTGGTATTTGTAGAAATAATTTACATGATTTTTAGGTTATAGGACCCCATTTAATTTTATTTTGATTCATAACTCTCATACCACATCCATTGCATGCTTTAGTCCTTTAACTAGAATGACATTGCCTGCTTGGACTGAGGAAAGCCTGTAGGAATGCTTGGGGATTTGAATCAAGCTTTGTTCATGTTGAATAGGTTTTAAATGATATAATTAATTAAATTTCCCTAATTTCACATAAATCCAAAAATACAACCTCATTTTATACAAGGGGAGCCCTATCTTCAACTCACTGTCAACCTGTTTTTGACTGATTGTATTTCATGAGTTTAGGCTACCTGTATGTTAGTTTTAGTAATAATTAGGCCTTGTTCATGATGTAATTCATTTGTATTGAGCCACATAAGGTAATATAATGATAATGGAACTTTCATACACCTTTAATACTACAAATAAATTTCTAAACATTCAAACTTAACCTCACTGTCAACATACCCTGTTGACTGACTGTGTTTATGCATTTAGAGGCCTATAGGTTATTTGTGAGAGCTTCTCAATCATGTGTTTGACAAGAACCAAATCCACCTTTGGGATAGTAATATTAAAACATTTAATTTATCTCAAACCTTCAAATTGATCATTATAATCCCTTTTTTAAACAAATTTTTACTAAGGCCTATTGTAAGTGTGTTTCCAAGCCTGTTGTATAGGGGGTTCACATTAGTGGTCAAAACATTGAAATTGACCTTGTATTACTCATTTTAGCTCTTGATAGTCCTTTAGACCATTATTTATTTATTTTAATATGATTTCATGGTCTAAAACTTCTCAAATGGAGTATAAGATCACCTTTTGACATTTTCCTATAGATATTACTATTCAAATTCAGTGGTTTTTGGTCACTTTTGAGCTTGTTCAAACTCCATCTCCACTCCTCATTTGACCTTAAAAATTTTTCATGGTTGTATCATGTAGATATGGATATTTTAAAAAACAATTAGGACATTGAAAATACCTTTTTAAATCAACATACATCATCTCAAAAAACCCTGGGGACCTCTGTTTGATCAATTTGGGGATTAAGAACCCAAATACAATCAACTCACCTTTTGAAGTGGAAAATTTTACTTACATAGTTTATAAACCTACATGCATGCAAAATATAATTTTTTAAAATGTTAAGACCTCAAACATGAATTTCATCAGATGTTTCATGATCTACATCTTCGTACAACCTCCTAGAGAAGCTGACTGTAGGCACATTCTACAAACAAGGCAGTGAACAAGGAAACTAAGGAAAATTAGCTTGGAAAGAGTATGAAAATTGATTCTTATCAAGAAAATTTTGAGAAATGAACTTTTAAAACATGATTTTAAGTGTAAAAAGTACCTTTAGATCCTCCTCTACATTGAGAAAACTCGGGTTTTACATATATAGCTATCAACTTGGAAAACAAGCACCATTTGAACTCTCATTTAAGTGGAATTAAAAGAGAAGTGTTGGATGGTTGAAATTCAATGGAGAGAACTAATTAATATCTAAAAACACCTCATAAAAATCACACATCTCCCTAGAACTCTAAAAATAAGAAATAGATAGAGACATAAACCCCTCTTGTATGGAATTCCATAAAATGCTACCTAGAGTGTAAATGATCTATCATAAAGGAGGAACCAAAAAAATAAAATTTATTTCTATGAATTTTAAGTGCACTCAAATTTATATCAAACTATAGAAACATTTCCTTCAACTCGACTTATAGCTTCTATAGTGAGTGTTTAAACTTGCCCTTCCTTGGCTTGCTAATGGAGAAACAAGAGAAATGAGTTGTAGATGAATTTTTTTGTGAAAAAAATGAAAAAAAAAAACATGGATATGACCTATGGTTAGGTGAAGAGTCACTCCACATATTTATCTATAAGGGAGCTTGAGAAGTCCATACAAGTGTTGAAAAAGGTTTATTTTTTAGGGAAAACTACTTCTTTCTTGATGAACCTAACTTATAACTATATAATGACATGATCTTGACATGACCCACATTGAAACTGACCTTGGTGTTCAATTTTATGGCATAAAAGTAAGTACAAGTCATTTAATTGGCTAAAAAGTTGCAAAAAGACCCCTTTTTCACATGAAACCCTATAAATGACTAGTTTATCACATGTGATCACTTTTAAACATGATAAATGACATATTAGAACAAATTAGACACAAATGGACCTTTGACCAAGGTTCAACCTAGGTTTGACCAGGTTTGACTAGGCCATTTCAAGGAAGATGAGCTCCAACAAAGACTAAGACATGGCTAAGTGAGATAATAGACTAACATGACACCCAAAGGGGAAACATGTTTTCCTATGTTAATGACTAGTAACCTTATCCTATCCATTGGGCAAGGGAGTCATAATATGCTTAGAAAACATCAAGAGGAACCCTTGAAACCAAAAAGACATTAATTCTACTTCAAACACAAAGGAAAATAAAAACACACAACAAAGACCCAAAAACAAACAAGATAAGGACACACTTGCGCTACTAAGCACTTAGTAAAAGGAAAACACAACACAATTGAAAGCAAACTAATATGTACATCTAACTTGATACATTTGTTCCCCTTCTGGATCAAAGGGGAAATTTCTTAGGTCTCCTTCGTGGCAAGAAATATCATGGTGGTAACCAAGCAATTTGTTGGATTGAAAACTTGATGACTCACCCTTCTTTTCTTCCATCTTGATTGGCATGTATTCAAATGAATTAGGTTCAAAATTGTATTCCACATCCATGTACTTATATTTCTCTTTGAGACATGTTTCATGCTGGTCATTCATGCTGATGTAGTCCATCAATGGATCAATGGCTACAAGCTCATCATTATAGGGCTCATTTGGATCATAACCCTCTTGGAATGAATCATGAACCAGATCATTTTTTTCTATCTCTTTTAGAAGCTTGTCAAACTGGTCTCTTGCTTGATCATAGCTCTCTTAAGGAAGGGTGGCTGTTATTATATTTGAAATGAGAGAAAAATTTCTAACTCGTCCCAAAACTAATCATTTTCTTTCTCAAGAACTCCTTCTTCAATGCCCCTATCAAACCAATTTGATTCCTCTACTTCTTGTTTAAAAACAAGAGTATCCATCTACTCTACAACATGATTTTAAACCTCATTTAACTTGGGTCCCATGGCTTGGTCATTATATTCATCAAAGCAACAAGAAGGTTCATCAAACAAAGGGGAAGAGAGCTCACCATGCTTACATTCCTCATCATTCAACTTTGACAAGTGAAGTTTTTCAATATCATCTTCATATTCTTGGAACATTTACATGTAGGTGTGACTTATGTCTTCTACTTAAAACATGACACTTTCAAGAGTCACTTATTCAACTTTAGTCTCATGAGACCCTCCTAGGATAACCACATCTTGAGATATGATTTGACCATGTTCTTCATCTTTGATGATGATTTCCCCTTCATACTCATGATGGTAATAACCATGATGATGTTTATATGGATTACTTATGATGATCTCATATTCATTACCACTCATGATAGCCTCTTGATCAGCCAAGAATTGCATTTTCTCTTGCTCACTTGCCTCCTCAAAATAGGTTTCTCTTTAGGATGGAATGAAATGAAGGGTGAATAGATAGGTTCATGAATTTTAGGTGGAAGAGATGGGATATGGAAGGTAAAGGAAATTAAGATGGTGTGTGGGATAAAAGAGAGGACTTAGGAATTTTTTTTGAAAAGATGCAAGCACTAGTAATCTCATATGGAAGTCCACCCTTGGATAGTTGGAAGGAATATTACTTACTTGAGTAGGAATCTCAGTTTGCCAATGATCTCCTTGCATATAGTTCATAAGAACTTATTCTTTCACATGACAAGGCTAATATAAAAATGTTTGAGGATGATAATCATAAACATATAAAGGGTAGGGATCAAGTTGGGCATGGTAAGAAGGTATTTCTTGGTAACCATTCCCATAGGACTACCCAACATCTTGATGATGACTATGAGGGGAAGAAAAAGAAGGATCATAAGGTTGACAAAGACCATATTGGATTTGATGAAGGTTATATTAGACCTAATAAGGATCAAAATAATGTTGATTGGGATCAAAATCATGTTGACCAAGCACTTGTTCACTTTGAAGAGGAAGAGGCAAGGCTTGCACCATATCACCAACTTATAGAGGGAAAAACTCAACATCAAGACCAATGTTGAAAGATTCATTTGAAAACCAAGACATTTAAAAGTTATGAACAACCTTAAAATAGAATACATGGCTGATAAACCATCTAATTCAAATTTGGAGTCACCATTGGTGCTTGGAAAAGTGTCCCCTAAGGCTAATGTATTGAAGAACAACACCAAAAATCCTTCAACTCTTTGAACTTGTGACCCACTAGGAATGCCAAAATCTATTGACACTTTAACTTGCACCAAATGAGGAGATGGGACAGTCTTTTTCTCACTAAATTGAAACAATGGAAGCACCTAAAGGATATGGGTATCCCTATTAGGAGGTGGATCTTTAGATTAGGGGTTATCTCCCCTTGATGCCTAATTTAAGCTCATACTCCTACTACTAACAACTTGGGGGGTTGAAATGGGTTAGAATAACTAGAAGTGAACCTATTATACTAGGTTTGATGGACCAAAATATTTTATCTACTAATACCTTTAACATACACATGAAACTAAGGACAAGTACCACATACACTTCATTGAACATCAACCTCTCCTCTCACATAAATGCTTCAATATGGGGTCTTGGAGATGACATAGGATAGGAGGAATGAAACAATAGGTATTATAAGACACTCTATTTAGTATCATACTCACTTACACTTACATTTTCTTCAGACACTTCTTGTTGACCTATAAGAAGGAAATCACAATACACTAGGTAATAATGGAATCAACATGTGCAAGTAAATGGAAATTACACTTGCATAAAACTAATGCTAATAACGTACACTTAATGAAGTATTTAAATGAGTTAAAACACTTGTATTTATTTATTCAATGTAAAAAAAAATTAGGGCTTCAACCCAGGTAGAGA